>WEIT01007519.1:0-27596 GCA_013389985.1 Dryoscopus gambensis
CTTCGTGGGTCTGCGGATGATGCGGGCTGTGTCGGGTCTTGAAGGGTGACCAACAGGGAACAGTTCATAGAGTGGCAGGATATGCCTTGTTGGAAGGGACTCACAGGAATCAAAGTCCAGCTCCTGGCCCTGCACAGGACACCCCGAGAGTCCCACCATGTGTCTGAGAGTGCTGTCCAAACGCTTCTTGAGCTCTGTCAGGCTGGTGCTGTGACCACTGCCTGGGGGGCTGTTCCAGTGCCCAGCCACCCTCGGGGGGAAGAACCTTTTTTGTAATGTCCAGTTCTGCAGACACCCTCGCAGATGTTTTTCCCCAAACTTTTCGGTGCTGGGATTTAGGTGCTGACCTCCTCAGGCCCGCAGGAGGCACGGTGCTCCCTCAGAAGCTCGGGGAGCACAGGCCGGGGGTACCCGGGAGGAGGTGCCTGGAGGGTGACAGGCTGTGCTGTTGACAGGCAGTGCCTGACGTGTGTGGCCTGGGCGTGAGCTCACCAGACACGCCCCGGAGAGCGGACAGGAGGCGACTGGAGCCTTATCGGGAGGGAGAAAAGTGGCTGGAGGGGGAGCGCGTCTGTGTGGGAATTGAAATTGGTCACAGTTCCCACCATAAATTGGAGGCTTACTGCGGTGAAATTGCATAGTACTTCAGTATGCTCTGATAGGAGCTCGCTTGGTGTTGTCTATTTTTCTCATACCGTGGTGAGATCTCAACAACTGTAAATTTTGTTCTGGGTAGGTTTAAGGCCAGGTGCTGGTACAGGTAACTGCAGGGCAAAGTGCTGCTGCTGCTGCTTCTGTGTGATGTCTCTTTAGGAGTTTGTAACACAGCTACTATCAGATTGCTCTGTGTTTCAGTTTAGGTGGATGGTCTGCAGTTCACTTGCCCTTGCACAGCTCTATCTGTAGAAGTCTTAAAAGGGCATGACACAACTGGTTTGCTTTACAAACAATGAACTCTGCAAAGAGACTTTTTGGGGGAAGTGAAATGCAGAGGCATCAAGGGGACGAAGTAGATAAAGACTTAAAAACTTGGATGGCATGGTGTGAATCCTGAGGCAGACTTTTGGGGTGTGAAGTAAAGACAAAATAAGTTGGAGTTGGAGACATTTGAGCAAGTCAGTTCTGTAATACATCCTAAAGTTGAGTGTTTTGTGCAGATAGGGAGATCTCTAAATTGGTTTTTACTGACATGGATTCCTTGGCTTACCAATTTCAGAATGCTCTGGGAGTTCTTTTGATGTGCCCATGTAAGTTTGATGTAAAAAAGCTGATTCCTAATGTAATGTCTATGTATAAACAGACATTGATGTGCTTATTTGCAGACATTGATATTCACATGCACAAATATTTAGGATAAACAAAGATTGCCATAAATTACCATTGTCATCTTAAGATTTTTTTTTTCCCATTCCATTGGATATATTTATATACATGTGTGTCGGAGCTGAATCTATGTGAAAAATCATCTCTCTTTAATATAAGTATTGCTGTAAGCAAAACAGTACATTTTTAGGAAGATTATAATGCCACATTCCAGGCTCTTTGAAGTGTTCTGCGTTGTTTCTGATCTGACTGTTCAGGTTGTGTTACTTGTGGAATAATTGCTGTAGGCTGTAAGAACATGAGGGAGTAGCCACTCACAAACACACAAATGTAACTCTCTCAAATATTTTTAGCAGAATCTCTACACGTGAATGAGAACTTCTCTCTGCAGAACTGAGGTGAAGAACTTCACCATGGGTCAACACATTTCAAACCACACACAAACTGTAATTAACAAGTTGCCAGAAAAAGTAGCAAAGCATGCCTCTTTGGTTCAAGAAAGTGGTTTCCTAACCTATGAAGAGTTTCTGGGAAGAGTAGCTGAACTCAATGATATGTAAGCCTCACTTTGCTTCTTTCTTTTTTTTCATGTTTTACAGAGACCATGTATGCAATATATTATTCTGTGCTGGCTAAGCCAGAACTGGCCCCATGGTTTTGAAATGTTTCCTTCATTTCTTGATGTTTCTATAATGGTTGTAATTACACTTCAAAAGAAAAGCCTTTTCTCCTCCTTTAATTTACTTTTCTCCAATACTCTTCTTCCAGCAAGTGTTGCTCTCTCTGAGAAGTTCACAAGAGGTGATTTAGCATCATCTTTGTGTTAGTGTCACCTGTGTCCCTTACGCTTCTCCCTTCCACCTGAAGGTGCAATGCTGCTTCCTCTCTGCCTGTCACTCTGGGTAGGAGGGGAAATAGGAGCCTGGCAGGGACAGCAGCGCTACACGAGGAGGGTGGCACCTGGGACAGAGCTGTTTGTGACCGTCCCTGCCACCTCTGCAGACATGCAAGGCTGCTCCTCATTAAGGATGAGATGTATCTTACTGTCCCAAACCAGTGACCTAGATGATCCCAGACAAAAGGCTGCTTTTTTGTCAGATTTTTCATGGCCTGCTTTTTGTTTGACCAGTACAATGACAGTAAAAGGAAATGAGCAAAGAAGTAGTGTTGTCATTTTTAGCCTGTATTTATGGGATAAAATGAGAGTGATAAAATGAAGTGGAAGCGCACACACACTGAGTAAGGGCTTTGTAGTGTTTGCTGTTTAACTAAAATGTGAATTTGTATTCAGTTTAGAATTATCTTGGTGAGGGTCATACTTTTGTGAGTGACCTTCAGGAACACATAGCTGTCTTCTGGGTAGACACATAAATAGATTTTGAAGAATGTAACCTGATGTTTTGCCTGAGAATCCAGGCATGGGTCAGCATAATTAATACTGTTATTCAAGGGGTTTCTTTCTTTCAAGTGTTTACTTAGGCCTCAATGTAATATAGGTTGTTCTGATTCGTATGGAGTAGACTGTTGTGTCTGTTCCACCAAAAAAGCAAATCTCAGGTCACCTGACACATTCACCTGACCACCTCATTATTAATATGTACTAACAAAAATACACCTCATCCGCATATGTTGGTACTCACAGGCTTTTTTTTCTACATACTTTTTGAGGAAATAACCTTTTCAGATTGTACACAAGATTGTGTGATTAGTATAGTGAACAGGGAGAGTGTATATGAATCTAACTGTCTATAAATTACACCTGCAAGCTGCTGCTGGATCAAAAGACTTGCACAAGATTTTCTGAAGTTTGCTGTGCAATTTAAAGTGAAGTGGATTGCATATTCAATGACATGCTAAGAAGGTCATTACTCTTTACTTTGATGCCTCTGGGCAGTATTGCTAAAATCTCTTTTAAGGATAGAGAGCAGACAGGTGAACCATAAATAATCCCACTTGGCTGAGGCTGCTGGTATTTGCAGATCCAGCACATGGTGGTAAACTGATGTTGCTTTGTTTCAGTACTGCAAAATTGGCTTCTGGACAAGACAAACATCTGTTATTTGAAGTGCAGCCTGGGTCTGATTCTTCTGCTTTCTGGAAGGTGATCGTTAGGATCATATGTACCAAAGTAAGTGTGAACATTTTAATTTGATGGGCAGTTTGTATGCAAAGATTTGAGGACTGTCAGTTTTACTGGTAAAATCCAGCACCTGCTATGTGTGTTTTGATACAGATGATGTGTTCGAAAATGCTGTTGGAGATAATTTAAGTCTAAATTCTAAGTTTCTGCAAAAAAGCACAGTAACAAAAACATTTTCATAACTTAAGTTTAAAGGAGTCATGCCTTCCAGTGGAGCACTTTAGTTACAAATGCAGGTGATTTGTGAGGTCAAGTAGTCAAGTGGTACAACAAACTGGGAACTGTAGAGTTTGATAGTAGTAGAAGTTAATCAGCTCTTCCAGGCATTATTAATTGAGCTAGTGTGTCTGTGCATAGTCTGATTCCTTAGAAAAGCAATCTAAAAGTTAAATGTTTTAACTTACATGGAAGACCATGACAAAAACTTAACGAAATTTCCTCCATCTAATGAGATTTTCCCCTCTGTATCCTGTCAAGGAATGTCCTTTAATGATCCTGAATCCACTGAGCAGTCTTAACATGTGCTTAAACAAGCCAACCCTCAAACTCTGTTTGAAACCAACAGTTTGTAGTTGTCTGTTTACTCCTAGTTTTCATTAAGGCAGCCATCACTGTAGGCAATTTTAGGTTCAAATATCAAATGACTGATTATCCTGTGCTTAGTTCTAAGTTTAGCCCAGATCTTTGGGCTGTAGATCCCTACTCACACCTGAATCTGTTTGAGTAGTGATGGCAATTGCCTTGCCCTAAAATTGTGCTGCTGCCTGTGGTGTTGCTCGTGCTGCAGCAGCTGTGTGCAGTCCTGGCTCTTGCTGAGGCAGCCTGCAGCTTGCTAACGGGGCGATGGACGCTTAGGAAGGGGGCTACTGCAGTGCTTTATGAACATTTTGAGCAATGCCAAGTTAAAATCTGATAGCTAATTGTAAACAATTCTTATATCTTAAGATAAATAAAACAAGTGGCATCGTGGAAGCTTCGAGAATCTTGAACTTATATCAGTTCACTCAACTTTATAAAGACATCACCAGTCAAGCAGCAGGAGTTCTTGCACAGAGTGATACTTCTGAAGAAGCTGCTGAGAGTTTGATGTCTCTGTCGTCGTGTCAGGCCAGCTTGTGGATGGGAAGGTATTCTGATGCACTTTAGCTTCTGACCCCAGTTACAACATAAGCATTTAGAGAATTGTGCTTAAAACCTGAACTACAAATACCTGCTGATCAGAACTGCTCGCTTGTGGCAGCTGCAGGCTTTGTGCCATCACAAACATGAACAGAAACCTTCCCTTGCACCAAGGAAGCTGCAGTGCGCTTGGGTGAAATTCTGAAATATGGTGCTGCCATACCTTAGCTTCAGAACAGCCCTATTAGAGATCAGTTCTAGTATAAACAGGTTATGTGTTGAATCTCCTGAATAAGGAAATGAGAGGAAATGGAATCAGCTGCAGCTACAAATCCAGGGACTTTGACAGTGTTTGTTTAAACGGATTTCGTTATTGTTCCACTTAAACTTTCTCTTCCTCTTACATTTTGGCATGTGAAAGTTCCCATCTGTTGCCACTAGAAACTCATCAATTATGGTAATAATTTAACTTGTAAGACTGGAAAAATGTGAACTGTCTCACTCATGTTGATATTCTGCTTTGTTAACCAGAGGAAAAACAAAAGACTGAGGTCAACACCTGCAATAACTTCAGTTCAAATTGAATATAACAGCAAGAAGCCTGTCACCCTTTCCCTGTGTGGAAGGTTGCTGCTACCAGTAATTCCTTACTTTCCACTTCCTGAATAAGTTCAGGGTTCTAACTCAGTTTTAAGTGAGGTAGAGCTAGATTTTACAAGAGAAGGTAGTAAATGGTAGAGTTCTCTGTGTTAACCAGTGAAGAGCTGACAGCCAGGTATTTTAATAAAACAGGCTTGACTGTCACACTTCATCTGTTGGAATGAAAAAGGGGTCAGCTGTGTTGTCACTCCTCAGAGCCCACTGGTTTTTGTAAGTCAGTGGATTGCAGAAGGTATTATTTTCATTAAATTAAATTAATTTCCTGTAAATTGTGAACATGTTTAAGAAAGAACAGGAAAATTGCTTTCCCAAGGTTATACCAGAACACAGGTTTTTCTGGAAATGGTCTTTTGCTTCAAACAAACAAGCCAAACAAAATAGACCCCAGATACTTAGGCAAAACAACTTTATGTATTGCTAAAGTCAGTGAGGAAGATAAAAGGTTTCCTATGTGAGTTTCTTTTCAATTTTCAGACTTGGAGACAGGGGACAGGAGCATCCTTCATGTTTGTAAACCTCATCACTTGAGGTAGTATTAGTCACAAATAAAAAGAGGATACTTTGCTAATATGATGAGCTTGTGTCTTAGCCAAGTTTTTCAAGTTACTAAGGAAAGTACAGGCTGAAGCACCTTCAAGTATTCTTTACCAATGAAATCTTCTGTTTATTTTTCTATTATAACCACCCATTTGCCTAAATTCTTCTCACCTTTAGATGTTTTTCAGCTCTGCAAAGTTAGCCCTCGCTATCTAAAAATAGCAAGTGTTATCTGTTTCACTAGAACAATCCCTGAGTTCTCTGCAACATCCACTTCCTAGTCAGAGCATTCAAAATATGCCTAAGTGGTTGATGCTTTCGGATAATGAAGGGACAAGCATTTCCTTAGTCTGATACTCTTATTTTACTGTTTCTTCAGGAGCTTAGTCCTGTGACTAAAGCTTACTTTGCACAAACTTTATAAATAGGCCTTGTATGATTGCTTGTATAGACACCAGCAAATCTCAAAAATTCAGGTGCTTTTAAAGGTTAGTTCTCCGAATTGTACGGGGGAGGAAAATGAAAGGGAGCAGGTCTAAAGAACATAGTGAGCTACACAGAAGATAGGCTTCTTGGAAACTGTTGTCCCCATTGTATGCAAATTACCATCCATTAAAAAAAGGCTGTCATTTTAAAGTAACTTCTCCAAAAGCAAATTGAAAAGGAAACCCCAAGGACTGACTGAAAAATAAAACAAAGGCATGTTGACTGCTGTCCAGTAGCTGGCTAATCTGTACAGTAAAAAATGACTCTGTGTTTGACCAGCTCTCTTAGATGCCTAAGCAAAAATGGTCTGGTCAACAGTCATTAAGGTGGACTGACTCTCCTGAAATGCCACTTTTTCCAGAACGCTATCTCTGTTCCTCAAGTCAGAGCAGGGATTCCCATATCAGGATTTTTTGAAAACCCAAGTATTTCTGAACACTTCCTTGGTTGTTTTGGAAGTGAGCTGTGACTATAAAATGGAGAACTTTACATGTCTGGCTAGGCTGGTGAAAGCTGAGCGTTCTCTGCACCTCTTCACGCTTCAGAAGTCTTGATGGTGCAAGTATTTGAGATACTGCTGCTAAGAACATTAGATACAGATATCTCTTATTTGGGAAAAAGATACAAAATGTCAATGTCTGTCTTGGATAGTGAGATAATTTTTAAACTTCCCCACGAACAGGAACACCTGGGTTTAACTGGAAAAGCTGTGGTAACAGTCAGCTTGAGAGTCCTAATTTGATGAGCAATTATGTGGAGCATATTGCAAGCTGAAATCAGCCTTTTCAATCTAATGAGCAGTTCAGCTCCTGGCATTTTTATGCCATGTGAAATGAGTGAATGTGCATTCTGGTAGTGATCCTCTTGCCATGCATGTTTTTGTCCAGGATATAAACCAGCACACAGAAATTTGGCAAAGTTTGTTATGAACTAGTTCAGCCTGACGTGCAGTGACAGGAAGGCAGGTTCTTCTCCTGCCTTTAATGTAAACAGTGTTTCTGTTCTTTCGCCCCGTCATGTGATATGAAGCAGTTACAACTCCTCACACTTCCTTGTTGATATGAAAAGGGATTTACAGAACCCTTTGCAGCACCAAAAGCACCTGACACAAAAAATAAATACACATTCTGGCTTAGTTTAGTTCATGTACTGCTGACATGGGCTGGGATGACAAAAGTAGTCCATTCACACATTAAAAGCATGGGTGTTTCTGGCCATCACTAATTATTATGAAAAATGTAGTAGCTGGTGTAGTTACTGGGGCATAAGTATCAAATATCTGGAAGAAAACAGTGTCTTCTTTTCTGCAGGGTTAAACAGCTGACAGATGAAGAGGAATGTTGCATCTGCATGGATGGGCGTGCTGATTTAATCCTGCCATGTGCTCACAGTTTCTGCCAGAAATGCATTGATAAATGGTAATATAAATTATTAATTATTTACTAAATACTTATTAAATATTATTTCATAGTATGCAGAGGTTATCTGATGTGTTTCAGTTAGGTTTGACAAATTCCATGCTTGCCATATAATTTAACGTCTGAAGCTATTTCAAAGCTAATGTACATATGATACATAACAAGCTTGAGTAAAATCAGACTGCAGCAGAAGGAAAGCAGGAAATTTTGGAAAAAAGAGATGTGAAAGTGCCCTTCAGCATTTTTTTTGTAATTTCTTACATCTTCTTATTCTTCTAAAATTAAATGGTTTTAGTCTTGCTCAAAAACTCAAGAAGATGGTATATGCAGATGCTGGCATGGTATTCTTCACAAAATCTCATTTAAGGCTCGTTAAGACTATGCAGATATGAAGGCAAATTGGACTGTCTGTCACTTATTGGGAAATAACTATCTGGGATTTTTTTCCATATGTTATGCTTTCACTTCAAATAAGTAGCATGCAATTTACTGATTTAAATATATCAGACTCTTCCAGAAAGATATTTCTTCTCAATGGCAGCACCTTCAAATTTATGTGTAACATGTACCCTGCAATGTTCAGCTTCACAGTAAACTGAACACCTTTTCAGCTTCTGTGTCTCTGATACACCAGTTGTGGGAGAGAAAAATTGCTTTGTGGAGGAACATAGTTCTTGTCTGACCATGCAGGCCTGCAAGGATTAGGGAAGTGTCCTGGCAGTCTGGCATTAGGGGGCACAGACCTGCTCTGTTAAAGGCTTTGTTTTGGCTAGTTAATGCCAATGGTTTTACACGTAATTTGTGCGTAAGAATTTGTTGTGTGGCTTTTTGAAAGGCTTACCAAGGAAGTTGCTCTTGTAACAAACACCAGGCTTCCACAAGGGAAAACCATAGTATGAAATCACTAGATGTTAGAATATTATGAGTAATTTCTCTCTTCTGGGAAAATATCTTAACGTCTGTCAGCAAGACGGGGCTTAGTTTCGTGACTGTGGTGGAGAGTGGATTATATGCTGCTTTGGCTGATGAATCAGCTGAACTCCTCATTAAGTTCCAGTTACATCATGCTTTTTTTTTTGTCTGTAATTTTTAAGGTTCACCTCCTCTTAATTTAGGAATAATAGGGGCTCCCAGCTCAAATGTAATTGTTTGGGAGCCCCAAGGTGGTGGAGAGGGATGGGACTCTGAGGGACCAGTTCTAAACTTCAGTAGGCTGTATGACCCAGGAAAAGGGCTCCTTCTTCTCCTTGTCTAGGAAGCCTATGGAGACTGGTTTCTAAAGACCTCAGCTGAATTCCTGAAGATAGGAAGAATTAATTTAGACAGCGAATTTCCATTTAAACTTTCTGGTCAGGTAGCCAGATGCATCCTGTGTGACCTGAGCAAATGATTAGGAGGAACATGATTCCCAATTTTCACCCAAAGAATGGATCTCCATTCAGAAGTCTTCCTCACAAAGAAAGATGTTTTTAAACAAACAAAATAGATAGATGGTGTGATCATTCTTGAAGTTCTCACCAAATTGAGCTTTGTTTGTCTGTTTGGGGGCTCTTTTGGCTTTTTCTGGCCAGCAAGAGACCATCAGTGAAAACTGCTCATTTCTGTGCCTTCCTAACAGGAGTGACCGTCACAGAAACTGTCCTGTGTGCCGCCGGCAGGTGACTGGGGCAGGAGATTCCTGGGTGGTGTCAGAGGCCCCCACAGAAGATGACATTGCCACTTACATCCTGAACATGGTGGATGAGGCGGGGCAGCCCCACAGACCCTGACCCTGCCCACCAGGCTGATCATGGCAGAACCACTTGAAGCTTTGGTTTTACCTCTCCTTGCTGTTCTTCCACGGTCTGTCCTTTCCTTCTCCTCTTGGCTGCTGTGAGTCTGCGCTGCTCTTCTAAAGCACAGGGTATCTGAGCAACTCTCTCTGTTTGCAGTCCTCATTATTAAACTGTTCTTCCAGCAAACTCTTCGATCATTAACACAGTTTACTTTAACAACAGCGTTTGATATTAACAGTTCAACTACTCGATGAAGCAATTTATAACAGCACAACTACAGCTGCAAACTGCTGTTTGAGCATCACAGTGTACTGCAACAGAGATGAACCATGGCAGATGGCTTGACCTCACAGTTGCTACCCTTAAAAGCAGTCCCTTATTCACAACTAATGTGAATAAAGATGATGATTTAGCACTAGTGGTTATTAATTTGAAATTTTACTGTCGAAACTTGAAGATGTCCCACTGCCTGTTCTTCAGTAGGAAGTTATTGCTGCTCTTAGTGTTTACAGATACTTAATCTGATCTGTTATGACTTTTAGTATTAATTATTTTAAATCTGTTTTGGAGATTGTAGGCAGGTCTGTAAATGTACTTGTGCACTTCCCCTTATTCTTCTAACAAGACTTATCTCTTAGAATATTTTTTTAAATATGATATTTAGCATAGTCTTATTAGCTTGGAAACACTAAACAGTTTGGTACACAATCCTGAAAGCAGTAAATCAGCTTCTCGGTAGTTTTTGATAAAGAACAGCTAAAATTATTTCTGAACATGAGGCATATCTGCAGAGAATGCCTTTATTTGAATTAGCACTTAAGGTGTAGTTTAAGTCTGATGCTGTGGTTTTATCTGTTCCTCTTGAGTTTTGGAAGTGATGAGATCAGAGTTAAAAGGTATATGAAGAGTTAAAAGTGATAATCTAAGTAAGGGTGCTCTACTTTATATCTACAAGTGCAATATGCTTTTATGTAGCAGAGAGAAACTTCGTCAACAGTAATGTTGCTTGCAGTGAGATGTGCATGTGACAGCTTGGGATAAGGGGTATCACAACTGGAGTGCAACAGTATTTTGTGGTTAGCAGAATAAAATCTTTAAAGAGCTCAGTTTAGACAGTCTAAAATTGTTAGTATTCAGGAAACCCATCTTAAGCCTCTTGTGCATAAATAATGTTATGGAAATGAATGGCTACTGTAGAGAATTAATTTTTTATGTATATATATATTAACAAATACTACTTTTTCTCACTCAGTAACCTCAAGTTAAAATAATCAAGTGTAGCATTTGAGGGAATATCAGCATAAATCTTGCTTACTGTAAGGCTGCATTTTTCCTTACCATACCTGTGAAAATTCCATGATGCCATAAGGCTTAAGTTCTTTTGTCACAGACAGGTTCTGAACTAAAAGGCATGTGCACATGTAGATATGCATATTTAGGTTGTTTTTTTTAATTGGCTACAAAATAATTTAATTAGATCTTGAAAATTTCTCTATCATACATCAGTTTGTTAAAGAATGTGCACAGCATATGGCACCCATTTGAGCTTGGCTTGTGACACCGTTGTCAAATTTATCATAGGTTTTAAGAGAGAGAAGCAACGTGCTCTTCATGTGTCTGTCATCTGAGAGCCAGCATGGCTTAGTGTGTAAATCTGTATTTAACTATGGAAAAATCCTTTTAGGACTGTATATAGCTTAGAACTCTTATTTTTTTTTTTTTTTTTTTTTTTCTTTTCCTTAAGCCATTGATAGCAATGAGATATTCTTCAGTAAATGTATGGAGTGTTTGGTTGCATAAAGGTGGTTATTGTTTGGGCTGAAAATTGTTACTGGCCCAGGATTTTCCACTAAAACATGTGCAAATATTCCTAATCATGCACAAGTTCGGTTTCTTTTTGCTTTTTGAGCTTGCATTAGTCCATGTTCAGAACTTTCAAATAATCTTTGAATTTTTTAAAATTTTTATATCACTGGAACAGAAAGAACATCTAAATGAAAGCTTCAAGCTAACTTTATTTTTCAAGTACTTCAGGAATTATACTTCTGAACTGAGATTTTATAAGTTGACTTTCTGCTGAGAACTTACATGAACTTCTTAAAATGTAATTTTATAATGATGCAAACAGGTTGTTAATTGCAGCATAATGACAATTACAATGTAAACTAATGCAAAAATTATTTAAATAGTGAAAAAGTAAACTTTGTATTCTGTACAGCTTTTTTAAATTAAGTTGCTGTAATTCACACTGCTGTGATATAGATACTGTAATGTGTGCCTTGTAAAATATATGTACTGTATGTTATATGGAGAAATAGATACATTAACACGGAAAAACTAGTATTTTGGTACTGGATGGTATTAAGTCTGAAGTGCAACATTTAGCAAACAATTTTGGAGAAGGAATTCATTGGCATGAGCATGGCAATGAGTTGCAGAAGCTAGACCTTGAAAATGTGAATTACTGCAAATAGCTGTTGGTGAGGGGCATTAGAACAAATTAACTCTCTCGTGTTAAGTGAACATTTCTTACAGGTTTAATGTGAAATTGTAATTTAAACTTTAGAGATTGTTTTAATAGCTGAGAACATTCCACTATATTAAACTTTGTGTATGAATTGTGCAATAAAGTTACTTTGGAAGAAATGTCAGAGTTCTTTCAAGATTAAGGAATCTCATGGCTGTAGCACCACAGAAGTCTGAAAACTGAGTTTTGATCCAAATACAGTCGCATTGTAGAGATGGTGTGGTTACAAGTGTGGCACTGTGACTCAGAGCTCTCTTAAAGGGTGGTACCAACAAGGTACCTTACTGCAGCTCTGCAAAAAAAAAACCCTGGCTCTGATTTGACCTCTTCTAAGTACACAAATAAATTGGAATCTTCTGCAGTGATGGGAAAAATTAAACAACTCTAATTCTTAAAAGGACAATATTGAGGAGCAGGTTTGTTCAGGGAAAGGACTTTTATATTCAGGGAAATGTGATACACCACTTTTTCCCCAACTTATTTCATCAGATTTCTCATGGTATTTTAAAGTTTAAAAATCTAAGGTTTGGAATATTTTTTCTTAATTTTTCCTGCTTTTAAATAAGAATTGAAATATGTAATTAATGTAATTGTTTCCTCTGTCTAGTTACTTGGCTTATCTGTTTGGATCTTTCAAAGCCAAGGGAGAAACGGGAGAGGAATTCATTAACAGATCAGGAAATTAGAATGGATAAAATGACCAGTTGACAGGCACAGCAGGAGGTAGGTGTACCAGAGCAATTAGCAAACCTTTATATTTACTAGGTTTCAAGTTTAGGTCCCATATCAATGTAATGGGCATGGGGTTTTTTTTCATGGGAAATGGTGTATTTAACTTCTTTATCCTTCCTTTAAAGAAAATTCTATACCTAATTAGAGGGGGTTTCTAATCCATACTCTTTTCAGTTCTGGAAACCAGGACAACCACTGAGATCTCTGTGTACAGGTTTGAACTGAGCTGTTCAATCCCACCCCTGTAGAGCTGTATGTGCCAAATGCATTATTTTTGGAAGGAACATCTTGGCTGTGGTTCTTTGTGCTTTGCATCCAGCTGAATCCTGGAAGAACAGCCCCCTCAGGAAGCCCTAAGGATGTTTGCTATAAGTAGGAGCTGTATGTTAGCCTGGCTGGCCTTAATCCTTACACTGCATGTACATAATGCTTTAATTTTGTACTCACACACACTCTGTAATGGAAGTAATGGGACAGTAATTAAGTATTTTCTTTGGTTTTCTGTTGTTAAATCATCCTTGAAGTTAACTTACCAAAGGTTTTATCCTCACCTGTTTTAAGTGGGTGAATGGAAACCTGCTTTATGAGTGTGTCTTAAAGATCAGTAATTTCAAAACTGAATTTTTGTTAACTGTCATTTCTTCAGATGTTTGATTCCAAGACCTAGAATTTATCATACAGCAATATTTGTTAAGGACTGAAGACTTTTCCTGCTGGGCTGTGTCACTGGAATTAGCATGGATGGGGCTGTGAGCTCTTCCAGGGACCGCAGGGTGCGATGACCAGGTAAGGCTCTGCTGGGAGCCAGCCAGTGAGGGATGGGACAGCACCTTCTGCTCTTGTGTCTGAGCTGCCCAGATGTTCATTAGCAGATCTTTCCTTACCTCACTAACCCATCAAAATTCAAGTAGTAAACACTGGGCATAGGGTTTGTAGGCCTAATATTAAAAGGAATTATCAGTTTTGTGAACTTGGATAGAACTTTGCACACTGTGTGTCTCCTGGAAGGAAGAATACAATCTAATACGTGATTAAATGAGCACTCTTCTTTGGTTCAAAGTGCTATTTAAAAATGCAAGGTGTTTTCACAAAGTAAGCTTAAAGTAGCTGGAAACCTGCACTTCCGAAATTGTATGTGTAAGAAGGTAGGAGTTTGATACAAGAGTCTGTGCTTCCATGCTGATGTGGTTCTGACCCATTTTAATAGATCTTCAAAATATAATTTTCACATGAGATGAAATTAGTGGCATTGGTGTCTCACTATTACATGGACTGTTCTCTGTGCTGTTTAACAGTGGTGTTTAGTGCTTTGAGAGGTGTGGGGGAGAAAAGGCACATTCATCAGTTACAGATGAACCTGTACTCTTGTGCTTCACCAGTGCTGCTCGCATACAGAAATAAAGAGTTTGTGTACTGAAAGAGATTATGCTTTAATCTTCGTCTAAAAATCTTGACTCCCTTTCTTACTGAACTATTTTGTGTTAAGCTTTTCCTCAGAAGTCATAGTGACTGTGGCAGGATATCTGTGTTGATACTATTTATTAAAATCTGTCACTTGTTGGCTTCTTACTTGGGTTTTGTCAGATAAAGCTGCTGTGCGTGCTCAGGGAATCAGAGTACACCTTAAACTCCTCTGCCCTGAGTGCCAGGACTGCTTTCCTGCTCCCAGGCTGGGTGTCTTGCCTCTCAGCTCAATATCCAGATGAGGCTCCAGGATCAGGAAGAGCTGCTGCATGCCCAGCTTGGATGAGCAGGGAGGGCAGCAAGAGACGGTGGGGGCAGCAGTGCAGTTTCACGTTCAGAACTTCACACCAGCTCTGGAGGGTTTGTTTTCATTAACACTGAATTGGTTTAAGCCAGATAAGCCCTTAGCCCCTTCTCCTAAATAGGCCTTACTGTCTATCTCCACTGAGGGTATTTTTTCAGTTTTCGTGCTTTATTTAGGTTTAATCAGTTTAATTGCACAGGGTTTTAGTTCTACTTAAATGTAGAGATTTGGAGGAGCTACAGTTTTTTTGAGAGGTACACACAAAACCAGTAACCATATTCTTTTACAATTTGTTTATTAGTGTAATGTTTAATGCTTCCACAAGAGGCAAAAGATAAACATCATGTAACCCAGGCATAGAAAGAAAAAGCAGTTTTTACAGACACCTTTTCAGACTTGGATTTTAACTAGGCAAAGAGAACAGAAAGGTTTAGCCACACATGAAGAACAATGATATGAGACAATAAGGTGGCTCTGGGCTGTGAAAAAAATATGTATTCTCCAGTAGCAAAGCAAGTGCCTTAAATTTGCTAAAGTAACAACAGAAAAAAAATGTTCAGATAGGTAGGTTGTAAACATCAAATAACCATAATTAACCATGTCAGGTTGAAAGTATAAAATGCAGATTTAAGGAATCTGAATAGCGTTGAATAGCGTTTGAACCTTTCTCCTAATGAAGTCAAGAGGAAGTAGGATATTCTTCCATCCTGCAGCAGTGCTTACCCAATTGCCACCTGCAGTGATGTTCTTCCAGGCCCTGAGTCAAACCAGCTGTGCTCGAACCAGGTTTGACCTCAGTGCAGTTGGGGGAATCAGCCACTGCCCTGTACTGGTGTCTGTGTGTACAGCAGTGACTCGTGCTGGATCTACCTTTTCATTCCAGACACAGCCTGAGCCCACCAGGTTCCTCTGAACAGCCTCACATTAGCACAAAAGAGCAACTTTAAAAAAAGAAAAGAAGGCAAAGCTTAAGAACTGAACTTGGGAATCAGTAATTTTTGCTTAATTAAAGGATGACCAGGAGAAATGCAGTAGTGGAAGCTTGAAAGGATGTCTGTTTATATTTCCCCAAATATAACACTATAAGCCAAATTTTCCCTTAAAAGCAGCACACAAGAAAGCACAGAAAGCAGAAATTGTGGTTATGGCCACTTATGTGTTGCTGTGGTTATTGTCACAATCCCAATTACTGTCCATTCACTGAATATTCAAATCCAGTTTTCTTTTTTTTTTCAATAACAGCTACAGACCTATTAGAACCTGAGGTAAGGAAAGCTGAAAAGGTATTAAACATATACAAATTTGGTATAATTTTAAGGAAACTAAATCAGAAATGTAAGTGACAACAAAAGCAGCACTAATAGCGATCTTCTGGTGAAACAACCCAAATAAAGCAATGTTTACCAGATGGAAATACCCACAATTGAAATTCTTCGTACCAAGCATGTTGCTTATTTAGCCTGGATGCAGATGTTTTTTCCAAATAATGTTATGTTGGTAACAGTTTATGAGGAAGTTGTACTGATGAAAATAAGACATTCGCATTTGATGCAGCTAAACAGTTTAAACCACTTTCTCAGACTTCATCCTAAGCAAATGACACCAGTCCTGAGACTGCATTCCATGAGCTGCCAAAGTTCCCAGCAGTGAGGCCAACAGGGGCTGCTGACTGAGAACTTGGACAATTTTACTCTTGTACAGCTGGGCAGCATAATGTGGTTTCACATGATTTCTAGGGGTAAAAGGAATACAAAATCTGGCACACTGCAGACATTTGGCTGGGGCACTGAAGAGCTGAAGTCAAATTCCCATCACCTGTCTGCAGCTGTGGTTTTGGATGAAAAACCTCTGCAATCACTGCAGCTCCCTCTGCATGACATTGGCTAACTGTGATGCTGAGTGGATGGCCAGAACTCTCCCTTTTGTGCCTTGGACTCCCTCAGAGCAGCCTTAATTCCAGGCTGCTTCCTGACATCTTTAGGTTTAGCTCTCTCTCAGCGGGCTCCTGCAAGGTTGCACAGCTGTAGGAGGTGATAAGGAATCCCTCCTTCCCCTACTTTGGTGCCATTTCCTTGCAATCTCCATCCAGGACAGCAGGAACATTAAAAAGGTGTCCTTGCAGGTATCTCTTTGAACTGCCACAGCCTGAGGAGGGTGTCTTCAAAGCCTCTATACATTTATGCCATTAATGGGTCGTTTGGTACTGGTGGTGTCATCACTGTGACTTTTGGCTGCATTTGCAAGGGAATGTGAGACCCAAAGAGCTCTTGAAAGGAAGGCAGTAGGTGCCCAAGCTCCGGGAGAGGGGCCTGGCCTAGAAAATACAAGTGGCACAAGACATCTGATGGAGCACAGCATGCAGGGTTCAAAGTCAGGTGAGACTTGATGGGCCGGTATCAGTTATTTGCTTTTTATGCATTAATGCTGAAGGCCTGTTTGAAGAAGCCCAGCATCCCTATACAGGATATTAGAGAGCCAGGGATCTAACCCTGGGCTCAGATCCTGCCTTAGGGACTGCAGGCCTTTGAATTGAGTGGTGCAGTGCTGGACTCATGGGCATCCACACCCTCTGCTGCCCCTGGCCTCGAGTCCTTTCTGGTGTGAAACTGTGTGCAGCTTCTACAGTTCATAGGTGCCATTGTGTTACTACCTTTAACCTTTTCTGAAGGAGTTAAGTTACAGTTACATCTGTTGAACCTGACACAGCTACATCTGTGTCATAAGGATAATGAAATAAAAGAAGATTGAAAGTGATAAATACTCCAGTAGCTGTATTTTACTAACCACTTCCTCCTAAATAAATAGTTTAACATAACATACCATGATTTGAAATGACAGATTTCAAGTGGGCTGGCTTCTGTATAAATAGACAGCTTGACTTCCCATTCAGCTGTAGTCGACTAAAATACAGACTAAAACAAATGTGTAAAAATATGTCAGGAGTAGGACCAGAACCAGGTCTGGCATTTCTACCACTGATTCATAAGAACACTTCCCTTTTTCAAGTAAAAAATTTCTCTTTACATGCAACCAGAATTATCTGCATAAATTTCTAAGTAATTTGAATGGGCATATCCACATATTCCCATTACAAAGCAATAAAAAAAGTGTTCTCAACTTTCAAGGCAAAATTTTCATGATATAATTAGACTCATTACAATATATAATAGTGATTTTGACACCATGTTTTCCACTTGCTAGATTAAAAAGCATTCATCTGCTGTTCTTTACTGACGTCCTACATAACAACAGGAATTAGTCATTGAACAAGATTACCTGATGTTGGTTTTTCTTGTTTTCCAATATAACTGCTGAAACATTGAGTTAAAAACTGTGTCAGAACACCTTCCAGAATGAAATTCTCAAAATTCTGCACCTCATAGAAACTGCAAATGAGTAAAGGGTTAAACTTAAAAGTGTTAAAAGCCATGACTGGTACTGAGACTTGCAGGACCAAACCAGGGGGGTGTGTGCTGTCAGCGTCTGTGGGATCCTCAGGTGCATGGCACAGATGCACTACAGATATTCTCTCTGGTTTCCCAGGCTACACTGCAGGGCACAGTTAAGACAGTATGAAACAAATAGAACATGATTCTGAGTTTGCATTTAGTATTTACAGCAATCTTAAAAAGCCTAATGTTCGTAGAAACCAAAATCTTTGCAACGAGAATAATGCAGTAACAGATGACAGCAAATGCTGTTAACCTTCCACAGATACTCCCTTTGTCTCTGTACTGTTCAGTTATGTCTCAGTAGCATTGAAGACAGATGATTTGATTTTAATTCGCATTTTATCCTGCTCAGGAGGGACGTGTTCTGGTTTCTCTGAGTTTGTAACTACTTGGACAGAGTAGAAATATCTTCTGTTCTCATGGCATCAGCCAGGAAGCTGAGTTCATTGCACAGAGTCTCGTACCTGAAGGCCATCCGGATCTGGGCAACATTTGTCTTTCGAATGTCATTTCCCTCAGGCCCTTCCTTGCAATAATTCACCCCTAGGAATTTCTGTTTTTCCTGTGAACGGGATTAAATGTAAAAAGGAAGAAGTCAGTTCAACTGCTTTGATTTATTGCAGAAATAAGTGTTTGTTAGTTGAATGAGCCCAGTACAAGTGAAAAGAGCAGTTTCAACCAGCTGGCCGTTGAGCTCTTCCTCAGAGTCTTAGCCAGTTTAGGAGATTTTAAGGCCAAAGTTTATCCATATAATCACTCAGAAGTGCACTCAGTCTGACTTGCTAAAACCCCCTGTGTGAGTGTTCAGCCTTCACTGCCACATCTTGCATGTGAGAGGGCAAAAAGAGGCTGAGGTCTCTTTTGTTAGTTAAATGTTGCACAAGAGGAAAATGAGTAGTTGTCACAAGGGAATATTGGAAGAAACAACAGAATATACTCATGAAGCCCCTTCACATACCAGTTCCTTCAAAGAATTGTTCAAAAGTGACATAGAAGAGAGGATGCTTTAAAGTAAGTCCTAGAGAAAGCTTTGCCTGTATAGAATTTTAGGGCCAAAAGGGAATTTAATCTAATCTGACTGCCTATCTAAACCAGAATATTTTCTGTAGTACTCCCTTTTAAGCAAAAACATGTCTTGCTTATGACAGGCTGTTTGTTTTTACTTAATGCTGAGACATGATGTAGAAAACCACTGGCAAAGAGATATCACCCAAATAATTAAGTTTGTAACTGGCAGGAGAACTGAGTATAAACAGGCATCTACTCTCAAAATCTCTACATATTTTGAGAATTCCAAAACAAAGCTAATGGGGAAAAGTAATGTTAACACTTTAGTTGTAATGTTAAGACTGCATAGCAGATAGTTTGTGACTGTTTCAGGGAAAGAGGACAAGGATATGCACAAATACATCCCTAAGCATCTGCTATTCGGTGTTCAGACTATTGACTTCTGGGTTCCTACTTACCCTCATATTCACAAAAGAGGTTTTCCAGCCATACTTACCTTATCCGACAATCCACTCTGTAGAACACTGTTTCTTGCTATTTCACACAAGTCACAGGTACTTAGTTTCCACACCTGAGCTGCAATAGCATATTCTTCCATGAGAGCTTCCTGCAGCATCAAAATACATTTAATATTAAATTATATGTAAATAAGATATAAATGGGGATATGTACTCATTACTAATTAAGGATTTTATACATGCTCTTTAGACAGCTGTGAAAAATTAGAAGTTTAAAACTTTTAAAATCACAATTACTATGAAAAGAATTGATTATTTCAAATTTCCCAAGGACTACTGGTTAATAATTAATAGGCACTGGGTATCCAGTTAGCTTAGTCTAAGAAATTGCAGCCCGCAGTCCAGATCCTTGGAGGCATTTCTTGGGCAATTGCAAAGGAGCCGCCAGGGTACACGGACACCCTGGAGCACGCAGTTGTAAAACTGTAGTGAATATGCACATGGACAGGTTGCAGGGCAATTTCTTGCTGCGGCTCTCCCGCACCAGGCGGGCGGGCGTGGCCCCGGCGGGCTGTCCCAGCGGAGGAGCTTCCACGCTCCATGTGACTGCATCCGTGCTCCGGCCAGCAGCCAGCCCGGGGCAAGGCCAGCAGAGCTCGGCTTGTCCTGGGACGGGCCCCTCTGGGCACAGCATGGCTCCAATCGGTGCCAGCCACAAACGAGGGCATCACAGCCAGTGACCAGGCACTCCCGTCCTGCCGGGCCACCCAAGGGCAGGAGTCTGTTTCAGCTCACTGAGCAAGCAGCTCATATGTCATCTTGAGATTCCACATCGTGTTTTTGTCATGTACTTCCCCAGACTTATTAGAGTAAGGAAACTGGACTTTCCTGGCACTCTAGAGGATTGTTTATGAAGGCTCAAACCTCCCTTCAGCCTCATCCTTCATTTTATACTTCAACAGCCAACACTGGAGAGGCAAGAGTACAAAAGAAACATAATTAGGAAATCAGACATTTCCTTCTGAAGCCTAACAGTGAGTAGTAGACAGAGAATGAGGAGGGAGAATGAATGGAGTGACTGAAAGATGTGACGCTATGTCCTAAGCAATGAAATAAAACAGCTTTCAGGCCGTTCTGGACCCATGTGGTGCTGTTACCAAATTCAAAGCCAGTGCTTTTAGCCATTCCTACCTTTGTGTAATGAAACTGCATAGGATCATCTGTGGAGAGGGAGACATGCAGTCCCTTATGGAGAAATTCCCGTAGCGGATTTTTTGAGTACTCCAGGAATAGGCTGTTGTTACTAAGTGGGGACATAGCAATGGGTATTTGTGCAAGATAATAAAGGTACTGGAGGACAGGGCTCTGCAAAACAAAACACAGTCAGCAGTTACTGGTACTATAGGATAATGAAAAAGAGCCGGATTTCCCTTGGATAAAATGGAAACAGCACTACAGAGGGAAGACTAAGACCAAAAAAATTAGGTTGACATTAAACCATGACTTCTCTACGAAATATTTAAAAGTCTGAATTTTAAATCTTACTGATCTTTATAAAAATAATTTATATTCTTAAATATAGGTGTCATCTTTATAAAAATAAGGTGACTAATATTACTGTAGATTAGAAAGTATATATAGCCATTATGGGCACTGCATTTGATACCAGCTGCGTACCTTCCCCCAAAACCTGAATGTTACAGAAAACAGATGGGCAAGAACTTCTAAGCAATTTTTTTATTTCCAAAGCTGCAGTCCAATAGGTAAATTTTAGGAGCAAATGAAGTTTTAACTTATGAGAAGTCATGTGTTGCTGTTGTACATAATATAAATGATCTGTGATTGCCTCATCTTTATTACTATTTTGCCTTAGCCAACCTATGAACCTAACAAGTACCTTTATTACTGTCACTATTATTAGTACCTGCTATGCCATCACACCAGGCCACGCAGGAGAGACTGAAGAGGAGAACGCTTTGGTCACACACTGCTTTATTGCTACTCTGTCTGGGCCTAATTTTGGGAATTATTACTTGTGAGCATAGTATTAGACATGATTTTAGGCAAATTTTTTCTTTGTTCTTAGTTATGTTGAAAAATTGAGAGAATTTTCCAGCATCAACCAGAAAAATCTCACTTACAAGGGAACTCCTGAAAAATTACAGTAAACTCAGTACAAGTCTGCCACCCACTGACCAAGTATTTTAATTATGAAATAGTGCCCTGCAGATGGAGTTGAGCGATGGTTTTATTAACTGAAGTGGCAGGAATTATAACATTTGTTCTGTTATAACAATTCAGTTCTATCTAAAATATTGTTGTGTCAAACAGCTATTTTGAATTTCTTGATCAAAATAATCAAGCCCTTAAAGAACTTCTGAATGAACCCTGAAGTACAGAAATGCCAATCAGAGAAAATGACCTTTGTCCCCACAGAGAAAAAATGAGAGCTTTCCCGTAAGTTCTTCTGGGACTAAACCAGGGAGTAGTAATAAGTCTAAAGTTTTAAGTTTTGTTCATGTAATTTTAGCTCTGCTTGGAGTAACCAAAACCAGGTGCTGCCAAGTCTTTGACGTATCTGAACAGTTGATCTTCCTTCCCTGTGAAGACAAAGCTATCTTTTTGTAGCTTAAGAACAGGAAGTTCAGTTGAACTTATTTATTTCGTTGAATCATTAAATAGTTTGGTTTGTAAAGGACCTTAAAGATCATCTGGTTCCAACCCCCAGCCATGGGCAGGGACAACTTTCACTAGACCAGGTGGCTCAAAGCCCCATCCAACCTGGCCTTGAACACTTCCAGTGACGGGACATCCACAGCGTCTGGGCAACCTGTGCCAGGGCCTCACCATGCTCACAGTAAAGAATTTCTTCCCAGTATCTAACCTAAACCTACCCTCTTTCGACTCCCCCTTGTTCTGTCACTACCTGCCCTTGCAAAAAGCCCCTCTCCAGCTCTCCTGTAACCCCCATTTAGGTACTGGAAGGTGCTAGAAGGTCTCCCCGGAGCCTTCACTTCTCCAGGCTGCACAACCCCAGCGCTCTCAGCCTTTCCTCACAGGGGAGGTGCTTCAGCCCACTGAGCATCTTCATGGCCTCCTCTGGACTCCCTCCAACAGGTCCACGTGTTCTGGTGGTGGGGGGCGGGTCTGGGTGGAGTTTCTGACCAAACTGAAGAGTTACTTGTGCCTTGCTAAGAAAGTGAATTAATGGGGCAGCCCAAAATTAATTTTGGGCTGCTCAGATAAAAGTCAGTTTGGTGCCTGCTGTTGGAACCAGTGATGGATGTCTGAGCACACAGTGATTAGCTTAGGAGCAACCAAGCAGTACCTTCTTCAGGAGCAGTCCATGAGAGATGTTGTCGGCTGTCAGAAAGGCAGAAACAAGGTGTGTGATAGACCCAGCTTCTCCACAGTGAGGTCGAAACAGGAAAGTGCACATGCCTCTTTCCCTGAGGAGATTAAAAGCAAATTCCACTTACAAAAAAGGCACTGTTCTTTATGTATTTGGTATGTAACTGTCATTAATATGTGAATTTAAAAAGAAAAAAATTAAGTTACACATTTTCATACAGTTTGATGTGACATCTAACCCGGCCTGCCTGTAGTGGGCTGCTGTCAAAAAGGTGCGTCCCTCTACCGAAGCCCCTTCTATCACCAGACATATTTGTGTCTTCTTCTTTCCTTCCCCAGTTACACCTCAGTTAGCAATTGTCTACCCACTGGGTGAACAGCTACTGAATGGATTTAAGTGGAGTGAACTGATAGATGGAAAATTCAGTAAACCCGTGCAACCCGTGGCTGCAGAATTCCTGGTTCAAAATGAGGGAAGAAGGGGAAGTGCGTTGCCAAGAGTTAGCTAACAGTACTAATGTGATGAGAGCCTGCCATCTCACCACGATAAGTGTAGCATAAAACCACACCCTCAGAAGCAGAGATGATTGAGGAATGTTAGTTATTACACCAGACTTCACACTCCAATTTCTAGAATTATGTTTTCATCTACCTTTCGAGTGATGCTGGGTTTGAGGTTTTAATGGACCCTGTTATTCAGTGCAGACAAATGTCCCATAAGTATCTGGAGATGTTTAAAACACAATTTCAACAAGGAGTGCTAGAATATAAGGCAGTTCTAGAGTGGAAGCTCAGTAACATTTCAGTAACATTACATCCTCATGTGAGGATGTAATCCATCCTTGCTAATATTACCAAAAATATAAAACACTCTTGTCATGGCTGTGTTAACTCAAGTACTCAGAATGATTAACAGGGGGAACAGTTGTACTGACTCATTGGTGAATTCTGTCAGTATCTCACTTAGGTGTAGAGAACACTTAATGATTATCTGGGGGTATTTTAATACAGTAGTTGAAATGATCTTGAGGCAAAAAAGAAATGCATTAGTTCTGGCAGAATCTGTCCTTGGAATAGAAAAAGCATATAGACTGCAGAGAATGTAAAGGAAGTCAGGAGAAAGGGATGACTTATCTGCTGTAGTGTGTCCTTTCCATGATAGAATTAAAACTACCAACTACGCCTGTTTGTTGCACATACAAGGTACTTTAAGGTGGGTGTTTGTATTAGGAGTTTTGATCAAATAGGATGATAGAGACATTAATGCTTGAAGTAGCAGTGGGAGAGAAGAAATAACATTTGGAATGTTAACTTGGATAAAGTTGTAAAATGACACATCTGTGCACCTTCTATGAGAAAATCCCCAAACATTTTCTAAATAACTAAAATAACCTAAATAACGAAATGAACCAAATCCTTGCAGGGTAAGTGATGACACTGTCCTATCAATGGATAACCTCACTGTGCCTCAGCTGGAGTCAATTGTGCAGGTCACTCAATGAGTCAGCTGCAAATTTAGCAACATAACCTCATGTTGAATTTCAGGCTTTCCTGAGCCTGATGCCAAAATCTGCTCTGACAGTCTGATGTCAGTAACTCCCTGCATTACTTGCCCAGACGCTGGTCTCAAAAGCAGTAAAACTGCGTGAGTCAAGAAGCCTGCTAAAGGAAGTTAGCTGGATGTGTAGTTTGTAATTGTGTCCTACTTGGTCTGTCTCTGAATGCAGCAGCCCTTAAGCCAGTGTGTCACAACAGAACTTGTGTCTCTTCAATTAACAGGAGATAGCAAGCCACCAAGAGGCAGGTACATTGTATTTGGAAATCCACTGTGAATCCAAGCAAAGATCAGTAAGTGAGTTTTGTGGGTTCCTTCTTTTGCTTTGTTTTATATGCAGCTTTAAAAAAACCCAAAATACACACAAATATCAAACCAAGATATTAATCTGATGCCTCTACAATTTCTGAATATTTCATTTGAATTAATTCTGTAGTTAGTATTTTCAAAATATCTCAAGTACTCAACTCTTCAAATAATTCAAAATAACCCTTGTTTTAAAAGATCTGTAATCTAAACACTGACTTCGTCTGAGAGCAAGATACTGATTTTCTGGGAAAAATACTTACTTACCTCCTAAGGTTGTTTAACAACATGATGTTCACATACATATAATACAAATAATAGCTATATGGGGGATTCTTCTCACTGGTCCAGAGGTCAGGGTTAAGGCTCTTGTCAGAGAACATATGGCCACTGTGTTTGGATTCATCGTCAACACTGTCAAAGCCAGTCACCTGGTGGGATAGGAAATGCACAGCAATTAGGGTTTTCTAAAAGCAAACTTTAGTGTCATTTACTCTTGCTTCAGGACTTGCTTGAATGAAGTATCCAGTCCCTCCTCCTTGTTTCCCTCCCTATCCTAGCAGTCCTGCTGCTCTGCATCCCACCATACCATGCACACAGCAGGAATAACGTGTTTTCCTAAAGTTTTACCCATTTTTTTCTTCTGAGACAAACAAGAAGCTCAGGGGCACAAAAGTCTTCAGGCTCCTGCAGGGGCTTACAGAGCTGCAAGACTCCCTAAGATGCAGACTATAATCCTTTGAACTCATCTGTTGTCTTTGATAAGCAGCTGAAAGCAAGAGGCTCCCAGCAAACCTCAGATTCTGATCTGGGGCACGCTCGGAAATGTCTGCGTTAACCTTGTCCCAGCAGCTGCATCCCCACTTCTCTCCCTGAGATCCAGCAGGATCTAAACAATGCATCCTTTCAGCTGCCTCCTCCTTGAAGGCCAGTCCAGAAGCAGCTCAAAGTACCCATCCTGGATGATGATGCACAAGAGCATGCAAACATTTTTGGTCACTAATGAAAGGAGAAATAAATAGGTGCTGAGCTGCTGAGGAAATAAACAGCTTATTTGACAACATGACCTCAGTCAGACTTTTATTAAATTGTATGTCAGGGCTTTGAAACAATAATACGAAGGAAGCTTTTTTAGTGTCTAGGAACAGCTGTGGACCAAATAAAATATGAGTAGTAGAGGATCTATTTCATGTGAGACAGAAAATCCAAACATACTTACGTATTTGAGGAATAGGTGCAATTCTTTGTGGTCTTTGGGATTGATTGTTGCTTCGAATAAAGGTACAAAGATGTTCTCCAACATCTTCCCAAAACTAGGCAGAATATTTTTAGACCTAAATATGTCACTGAAGGGGAAAAAATAGATGCATTCTTTAATAAGCTTGTACTGTCCTTCACTTTCATATTTTCTGTTATTTGTGTACATTCTAGAGCTTCAGTTCCGCCAGGTTCAGAAATTTAAAGTTTATGTCAGGGCAGATTGTCTCTGTGCTCTGTTTTCTGCACTGCCTGGCACTCAGCTTCATCCAGGCTCTGCTGAAGCTCTCAAGTGCTCCAAAAATAGAGACAGCATGCAGGGGTAGATGCTGCCTCAGAGCAGTGACCCTTCCCCTTGCAGACATCCACGTACTAACAGGAGATAAGGAGCTACCTCTCTTGAAAGATTCTGTTTCCTAAAGTTGTAACTACTCCAAAGGAAAGCAGAATGCTCTGCTTTAGTGAGCCTTTCAGAAAAAAGGGGAAGTACTTCCATGTGCCACTAAGTGCATGACATTCAAAGTGCTGACTGAGCCATGCATGTAAGAAATTGCCGCGTAAGAGATTAAAGGAGAGAAACTTTCTCCCCAGTGAAAAGCACACTCTGGGGGATATATGTGACTGTGACAGCTCCTTCTCCACTCATACTCCTACTGTGACATTTCAAAACATGAAGCTCAGCTATTAAGTCTGACAAAATTACCAGAGGAGACTGTATTACCACACACAGTATTGGAAACAAAGAAATGAAGTCCCAAAACTTAAAAACTAAGACGAACTGATAAGAACTTAAGATGGGAAATCACCAGTCTGAGTTGTTTCCAAGTTCACAGTCATTTAGTTACTAATCTTGATGATAAGAGTTTTACAGAGCATTTTCTACTCCTTCATGGAATTCAAGAGTTGATTTATTCTCATTACTAAATTGTATTTTAACTTGCCTTTGAATGCATCTTGATTTCACCCAGTTGTAATTTTTGGTTTCAATGTCTTCAGACTTACAAATAATTCACAGTAGTTTTGAATAGCTTCATAAAGAGTAGATTCAATTCCCATCTCCTGTCTTCCACCCCCAGACTGTCAGGAAAACTGCACCAATGGTCAAAAATAAATCTCCCAAGCTATTGCTTATAAATAGAACTACAGGACAGCTAATAAGCCATCTAAATATTATCAGAAATTAAGTCATTGGTATGATTTCAAACTATTAAGATTACCAAGAGCTCCTGATTACTTACTAGATTCTGGGAACCTGAATTATCCAGCGCATATTAGGGGAATAAACTTTATGCTTAATGAACCATTTTGCCAAGTTCAGCCATTCATCTGGAGACCGTCCATAAATGGATAAGCGGGGTTCTGTGTACTGGTACTTACTTTCTTCTAGTTCACGGGCTACTTCCTAGTAAGTAATAAATATATTTGCTTTAATATGGACACTAAGATCATTTACAGCTAGAAATATATTTATCATTGCATTTTCCTCAGAGCAGGCATAACTGTATTAGCACCCTTTAAAGATAAAGGGAATCTCTTGTCTTTCAATCCATTGTTTTATTTTAGGCATCTAAATATTCTCCTAGCAAGCTACCTCCAATATCATGTGAGTATAACTTAACTGTATCTATAACTGGGAAAAACTCTAACACCTCCTTTTGGAGGACAGTGTTCTTGTGCAGTCATTACTAACACCTTTGTCAGACCTAAGTTTAAGATTGATAAAT
>WEIT01007519.1:28552-47653 GCA_013389985.1 Dryoscopus gambensis
CAGCATGGATATGAGTGTCAACCTGAAATCAAAAGGTTATTCACGCTTATCATCCATCTACATAAACTTAATTAGCAAAGTATCAATGTCACTGACAACAGGGACTAAAGCCTTCTAGAATATTACTTAAGCAACAAATGGATTAGTGCCTAAGCAAATCAAAATGTTTCAGAACCCTGACATTTTAATTTTGGTGGAAGTATTCAATAAACAGAACTGTAAGGAAAGTAGCCCTCAATTAGTAGTTTCCAGTTTAAACAGGAAAATTTTCAACAAGATACATTCTAAGTGCCAATCACTGACCCTGGGTTCAGATTAAATTTGAGACTTCCTTAAAGGACACTCTGATCCGTTAGGATCCTTTTACTTCGTTAATGAGTCAACAATGCTTCTCTAGCTATAGACTGTGGTTATAACTATCCTCACTGACTGAAGGGACTTGGAATTCTCAGCCGTTTCCAAAAGCAGAATTCATTTTTGTATTTCAACCATATGAAACACCTTAGGTCACTAGAACTGAAGAATATACACGAGAGATTTTCATCACCATTTTTTTCCAAGTTTAATTATAATACAGCAAGTCATAACACTGACAGACTTTTCAGATCTCTTTTCTTAGATCTCTTCATACACTAAGGGAAGTGCAAATTCACAGAAGGGTTGAGAGTACTCCTTCAGGTTTTGTTGGAAAAAACCACAAACTATTGACAAGAAACAAATGATTTCCACAGGTCTGCTTTGCCTTTGCTCAGAAGCTTGCACTGCTACCTGAGCAGCCTCTGTTGGAACACAATCCAGAGAGACAACTCACAAGATCTGGGGTCATTAAAGCTTTCCCTTCAGTATGTGTAAGTCCTTAGTAACACGAAAAGAACTTCTCAGATAAACCAAATACACTGATAAGCCAGCTATAAGGAGCCACTGAACCTAAATGTCTGCAAGGACTCTCATCCGGGACTCCTCTGTCCAGGAAACTGCAAACATGGACATGCACAAAGCAAGCCCAATGCATTCCCCTTCGTGCAGTGACTCTGCAGTTTCACAATCCACCAGCAGAACTAATCAACATCCTTATCTGCTTTTAAGGATCAGCAGGAAACAGAGCACATGAATAAGCCACCCTCCTGCAGTGTAAACCTGGGTTTATGCCATGACATACAGGCCACAGGAATGCCACTGCTTCACTTGCCACCTGGAGTCATTTTATTTGCATGTTATGTATACACACAAGTTTTTGCAGCCTCTCCCTGTGAATGTCAGTAGCATAACTAAAGACCAGAATATAAGACTGAATCCTAAACACTTATATGTTAATCACTGCCTAAGTTAAATATACCAGACACATTAAAGCTAAATGAAAAAGAAACACATTGCTGTCTCAAAGTACAGAACATGAAGTACATTATTAATGCACAGGAAACAATGCTGTGTATAAACAGCAAAAACACCTCCACTTAACATATTATCACCCTCTTCAGAGTACTTGTATAGATAATTGGAGCCCAAGTGCATTTTATAGATATGCTTACTCAGGTTAATAAACATCCTCTGTTTTAGGCACAAATGTTGTTTACTGTAAACTCTTCCTGGAACAGTGAAATACTACTAGGCTTGGTCAACTTGTATAGGAGAGTGAACCAACAGTTAACAGATGCCCTATAGGCTCTAAATATTAATGAAAAGCAAGTCATAAGCAGAGAATACAGGTGTAGGGACCCTGAATAAGTGTAGTTTATTGAATTTCAGAATGCAGTGGTTCCAGCAGTGGCTCAGCTACTGGAATTAATGAGTCTTGAAAAAAAAGTCAGAACAAAACAAGACACAGCACTTCCTCTTTATGTAAATCCACATGAATTCACTGCTGGTAGGAGGGCAAGGACAGAAAGCAAGGAGGCTTTTTGTTTCTTTTGTTTGCTTGGTGCAAGGATCACATTGTTTTGAGAATCCTGCTTCCTGTTGAGAAATAATTCTCTGGAGTGTGCCTTGGCTGCTCAGTGAGCTCCTGTGACATCTTCTCCAGTCCCCACAAACACATCACACACAGCCCTAGAGCTGAGCTAACCATGGTAGGTTTATTCTGAGAACAGAGATCTGCCTTGTTTTTTTTCTTTTACTTCCTCCTCCTTCAACCTAAACATACGTATCTGTCAAAAGTTAAGAGACCTTTCTGGAATCTCCTTTGTGCTTTTTCCACAGAATATTCACTATTTTAGCTACCTTTTTTTACTACCCAGTATAATTTGACCTTTAAGCAAGCAGCAACTTCAGTAACAAAAAGCCGTAAAAGACTCAAGTCTAAAGTCATAAGAGTATCACACAGCTTTGTTTTCTTTTTTGTTTTTTAGCAGAAATGCAGCTTTTTGGAAGGTTTTAAGGACTTGAGCTTTGAGCTACCCTAGCACATAGTTACTTAGTGTGTATGCTCTTGTACATTTTTACCATGCAGGGTGTAATCCTAACTAAATGAAGCATCTGAACACAGAACCCTTGGGCAGGGCTTAGATGGGCTGATTTGGTTAGGCAGATTATTGTCATATTGTTGTTATTATTATGTGAAAGGTTATCATGCTAAAAGATTGTTACTAATTTCATTGTAATTTATTATTAAAGGCTTCTACTAAAACAATTTGAACAGATTGAATTCATGTAAGGGTGGTAAATACCCGCTTTGCCTCCTTTCTTCCCCCAAAAAAGACAAAGCCACTCTCACTTTAAGATGTTACTATTTTGTTCTTCATACAATACGTGAAATAAGCTGACACGTTTCTGGACCATGAGTAACACATCCCTACCACAAGGTTCATTTGTTTCTATTTGCAAACATTCTGCTTACATTTTCAAATTCACTACAGTACCACTCCAGCCCAGTTTCTCCTTAGTGGAAAAAAAACCCTGTCTGCATTCCCTTAACCAAATTTCCTGTTGCACTGCTTATTGTCCCCTCCCCCAGCAGAAAACTTTTCACTCAAGGTCACATTAATCTTCAATGGAAAGAAAAACAGAATGACTGACAGAAGCCTGTCTTGGAACACAGTATTACACCTTCAGTGAACTCACCCTTTTAACAAATGGAAACAATTGTTTACATAAAGGTTAATGTCTTGTAATTAATTTCATCATTCAAGCGATGGTGGACATCAGCTTTTTTGCACTTAAAGGATGGTAGAATTCCTTTCACTCAGCAATTCTCCATTTAACAAAGCCAGGGTTTCTTTCTCTGCACATTCTCAGTTCAGACTATTCCATTCCCTTCCTCACTGACCTGACCACCCTTCTCTCTGCAGGCTTTGGGGTGAAATCCTGTCCTTCTCAGGCAAGGTGGTTACATCTGTGTACAACTTACAGCTTGAAGGAGTTGCCATTGCCCTCCACACCTAACCTGCACCAGCTTCCCTCAACCACTCTGGCTCCTCCTTAATCTTCCTGCATTCCTTCTCTTTCCTTCCACTATTGCTCAGATCTCCACAAAACATCCATCTCAGATCTGTTTTGTGGATACTTATCTGTGCATTTCAGAGAGTGTTGCACTGAATTAGGCATATGAGCTAGATTCAGAGTGATAAGTGATAAATACAGCAAAAAGAAATGCCAATGCCAGCCCTTTTAATAACACTGAACTTTCCCAGGGCATGGATTAGTAGCATCCACAGCTGTAAACTGCCACATTTTCTAAACACATACACTTTAACTTGTAAATACTTCTAGCCCAATAGCTACGGGCTGCATGAACCTGACACTGAATCCTCTGCAGGCTTTACTTCAAGGCTGAATTGAAGGGAAATCATTCCTCATCCCGCTGCTAGATTCCCTGCTCATCAATACATTCATACTGCATCAGCTTTTCGGATAGGATGCAAAGCTTTATACAATGTGATTGATTTTCTCCTTGCAGTTCTTTAACAGGCATGAGAGGCAGAAGCGCAAAATGCTCTGTCCTAGGGTAGTGCAGGAATGCTCCTGGCAGCAGAAATAGTCCCTAGAGCTGTGCAGAGCTCCTCGGGAGCTTGTCTAATTCATATTTATGCCATGCAGAGCAACCCAGAAACCAGGAGAGATGAGATGAGAATCCCTGCATATCCAGCTTCTTGTTTGGCTGCAGAATCCAACCCCAGTGTTTGTATTCCCACAAATACAGGAATACACTGCTGTGAAGAGAAACAAATCTCTTTTTCTGTTCTTTTAATTACTAAAACAAAGGAAAGAGAAAGAGCTTTCTTTATGGTCTCTACAGAAATTTTGCATTATAATGATTGATGCCTTTACACCTGATCATATTTTGAGGGTAGAGACAAGAACTTGCGTCAGCATCTCTGCAAGGCAGGAGGTGAGAAGCAGCATTCACAGTGCTTTGAAAGCACAACAGCCAGCTTTGCTGCCAGTTAACGGTGGCAAGGCACCATTCCATGTCATGCTGAAGGGGCATTCCCTTCGGATCTGATGCTAACCCGTAAGTCTTCCCATTCACTGTCACTTTGGTTTATATGATGAAACAATTTCATCACCAAAGTCAGTTAAGTAGCTACTGGGGGAAATGAAAGAAACATTAAAAAAAAAAAGGCAACCTTAGAATGAATCAAAGCTCAGAGAAGTTAAAGTATGGGTTCACCGTTCACGCACAAAGCTTGTAATCAAATGTTTAAAAAGCAGACATCTGCTAATTTCATTCAGTATTTTGTGAGATCTATAGAATTTAGTAGCATTTAAACCCACTCTAACTTCCCTTCCTACAAGTACAACCAGTGGTATTTCAACTCTCTTGTCTTAAGAACCAGCTAGAAATTACTTCCTTTTTGTCTAACCAATAATTAAAAAATAAAAAAATCAGTTGCAACGCCCTAATCCAACGGATGCCAGCTATGGCAGCAGAGCATTCAGCAGGCCTGTGAATGCAGAAACTGCATTCTTCCATGAACAGTTCCCCACACAAGGTTGGGCACCTGAGCTAGTGAGCCTGCAAGCAGGGGAATGTGATGTGTAAAAGTCACTGCTAGGACATATCCTCAGGTCTGGTTTGCTGACACACTGAAATAGTGGCTATAGAAAGAAAGAATATCCAAAAAGGCTTAGGCTGTGATTTTTTCATCTTTAGAAACTGTATCTAAGCTATTTGCAGTGAAGGACACCTGCCAATTTAGTACAGGATATACATTACAAAGGTAGCAAATACATGTTAAGTAAAAAAATCTCTTGGCTTCACCTTAGAAAATTAACTGTCTGCTCTGAATTATCTGAGGCTGTTGGCCACAGAGGTCTATGGGAAGCCCTCCTCAAACAAACCTCATAGGACACCCTGGTACACAAAGGTTAAAACTCAGAACTGAGTTTGTGTACCATAGAGCTAGACTTTTGTTCCTTAATTTCACCCATCATGCGGCAGCGTTATGTGGGGGATGTGTGCTGCCTGCACTGCCGTGCATCAGCTGGAGCACGTGAGGAACCCCGCTGATGGCAGAGTCAAGAGTCTCCTCTGAAGTTAGTGTTTCCCTACACAGACAGTTGTTCACCTCCTGTGCAGAGCCAAGGGGAGCCAGCCACGCTGTCTTATCACCTGTGGATTCTTGTCTGTCTAGACAAATACCTCTGTCCTTAGTAAAGGGCAATTCTCCAGGTCCAGCTTGATCAGTGCAAAACATATCTTGAGCTGCATTCCATTTAAGTTCAATATGCAAGATATACACATGCACGTCCCTTATTTAAGATGAGCCTTATCCTGGGTTTTAAGAAATAGATGATCTTATTGGAGGAGAACTCCTATTAAATTAGGAAGAAAGTGGGGAAGGGGGCAGCAGACAGGGGACAACCAGTAATGTTTGGTTGTCATGCCAGCAACTAATCCTGGCCAGCTTTCTACTGTACCTTTCTAAATGCAGCAATACACGTTCACTGACTGACCTTGCCACTGCATTCATATCTGTTCTAATTTTGGCATTTTCCATCCGTTACTTTGGCTCTTTCGTATAAGCAGACTGTACCAAGACCTCCAGACTTGTGTCTGAGGGATATGATACACAACTGCACCAACAGCCCTTTGGGAAAGTGAATCCTGTTCCTTGCTTTCCTTGTGAGCAGTAAACACTTCTTAGGATTGACTTAGCGGAGAGACATCCTGAAAACATAGGCTGAGATGTGTGGCTTTCATTCAGTGCTGATACTGTTATTAGGGAGGAAGCACTTCAGGGAAGTTACAGTTCCAAACATTACTCCGGTTAGCAAGACATAGGGAAAACAAGATTACTTGGGCGCTTACAAGAACTGTATCTACAGTGCAGTTTACTTTCCAGAGTGCTTCAGAAAAATGTTACTTGTGAGCTTGCTTCATAAAAATACTTTAAGTAAGATTATTTCTGTGCAGCAAGAATTTTTCAAGCGGTATCTGGCAGTAGGAATGGTGTCTGGCAGAGAAGAGCAGGCTGGTTCCTGCTCTCTGGAATGCGCTTATTGCCAGAGGGGAAGCAATGCGCATTTTGTGCTTTGGAACAACATGAATCCTTTTGTAGAGTGGCTTATTCAACAGCAGGTAATTAAAAAATAATTAAGATATGCCCAGAGACATTGAACATTTGCTTTTAGATCAAAAGCTGAACTTAGCAAGTACAATCCTGTTAATTACAACTTCTCAGTAATCAAACTGATTGTGGTAGTCGCCCAATCCACACCTCTGCATGTCTCAGTCCCCGCGTGTTTTATTATTAAAGTCTCTGTCAGCTACTGAAGTGTTTTCTCTGAATGTGGCACGCAGAAAATGTCTTTCCAGGGTTATGCAAGAAAACTGTCAGGTTGGGAGCTGAGTCTCTGCCACTTGAGTGAATTAGCTGACAGATCCTCCCATCCATACATTTAACAGCTGGAAGGGTGAAATCCATTAGAACTTACCTGACAACTCATCTGCCTCTACCCTCATGACTGACACTGGGACAGCCAAACACTTTTACCTTGGACAGTTTATTACCACAACAGTAGCAAACATTCAGTAGCCAGCAAACACACTGGGCATTATAGGAAAAAGCCAAGAGGACTTTTTGATGAACTAGTGCTCACCAAAAGGTAACAAGAAGGATTAGTAAACCCTGAAGTTACAAAATAAGGATTACCTCTTCCAGTTGCATAGAGAAACAATGCAAAATGTACCTAAAGGGGTTAAAAAACACCAGCAACGACTGTGAAGAAATCTCACCTATCAAAATGAAGCAGTAATTCCAGTAACTTCCTCTCCACTTCAGAAAAGGGAAGCAAATGAAGCAGCCTAACACTGTTGCTTCCATGCTTTGAAGAGAACACAGCTCCCTTGGGTGTGAATATGTCAGGAAATTAAATCAGCTCCTTGATTCCCCTACCTGTCTCCTAATTATAGCCCAGTGTATCTCAGAGGGAGCCAAGGCTACAATTCAGATAATCCTTTTACTTAATATATCACAGATTTTTTTTTATCAGATACTGATGGCAGCATGAACCCTCAGTTTAAGTTTCTGTGGGAGGTCTTTTGACATGTATTTAAACATCTATTTTCAATATGAAGTGCAATTATCATCTAAAATCTATACAGCTGTTCCTACTACAGTCTAGTAGGACTTACCTACATGAAAGCAGAAAAAATGCACTTGAAGGTCTTTGAGTTCATTAAAATTAATTAAACCTCCATATGGATATTTTTATTCATAATCCAAGTGAGCTTTATTTGATTAACTCTGTTTCACTCCTTCAAAGCAATCTACACACAATTAAGCCCCTTTGATTCTGAGTAAGTAAACAAATTAGTTTAGCATAATCCAATTAACCCACGCACATTCAAGTTAATTTTCCTGGAGAGCTCCCATGTAGAAAAATGTTAACATTCTTAAAATAACTTAATTCAGTTGAGTGGTATGCACACACTACTTCGTGCATATCATCTACACCTCCCTTAAGAGAAAAAAAATTGCTGGAACTCCTACTAAAAGCAGTGTCATGCCTTTAATCCTTCTCAGACTTACCTTTCTCACATTATAAAAGTCTCGATGGGGATTACTCTTTAGTTCTTTAAATTCCGACATTTCATTTAACATCTCGTGTAAGCTAAATTTAGATTCTAAAAAGTTAAGCCTCCGATGACAATATGTTTTTCTGTAAAAGAAAACACAAAAATGAACTGTAACTTAAAACTAGTTGTATTTCAAATTCATAAAGAACATCAAAGTTTTCACAGTAAAAACAAAGTTGGGGGATTTTCTGAGGTACAAGACAAATCCATTCCTTTTATCCTACTGGTAAGCAAATATGTAAGCCAATTTCAGACCAAAGTTATTAGTGAAATCTCAAACAGAACTCTACATAACCATGTTATGTCCTTCAATTTGTCCAAGTATTCATCACTATACCTGTGCATAAACTGCAGTTTATTAGTAATAATGACCAAAGCATGAAACCTATAATCAAATGTGATGTCAATTGCAACTTCTCTAAAATGGTACCTCCAATAGAACAATCTTCTCATACATAACAGAAACAACTTGTCATCCACCCTTACCCATTATAAACGTTTTTTTTTTAATACTCTCCAAATTTATTTGCTTTTTCAGTTAGATATGAGAAGCCAAGGTAAGATCCAATATGCTTTCATTTTTCATGCCTTAAGTACACATACATTATGTAGAAATAGTTTTTTCCGAAATAATTTCTTGAGCCCTTTTTAGAAAATAGGCTTTTTTTCTTCCTGCTTGCCTACTCAGAGCTCCATCTTCACTTTCATCTTCTGTCATGTTTCTCCTTCTATTTTTAACCAATGACATGGTTTTTCTCTTCACCATCTGTCAATTCTTATTGACTCTACAATATTTTGGTAGCAGTGTTAATGTAATAGCCTTCTTTTTCCTGCTTTATTGTTGCCAATGTCTCCTCATTAGGACACAAATCCCATTATGGTTTTGGAAGTCTGTTTCAAACCCAGTCTCACAGTACCCGATAGTGATCAAGAGCTGTTTGCCCACTGCAGGAAGTCTCTGTTGGGTCACACTGTTATCCAAAAGACCACAAGCCTGAGGAGTAGGGGTGAGATTTCATCAGTTTCCCAACAGCAAAGATTAAAGAACAGTGGCTCTTGATCTCTGAGCAGCCCCACATGTGATGGGCATAAATAAGAGGAAAGCACTTGCTGCAAACAGGGAAACAATACCATAAGAGCTTATGCAACAGGATTATGGCAAAGACCTTTTTCTTTTGGGTTGTGCATATTTATCAGAGAGTGTGGACGAGCCTGCAAAAGCTTACTCTGAATTAGTGAAAGGAGCAGGTGACTGACCTACTTTCACCAAGGTGCTGAGTGTGCTACTTGTCCTACCAAGGCCCTTCTGACTTAAGGCTTCCCGTTATGACTGTAAAGTCTAAGGTTTAAGTTAACACTGCAGAAGGGACTTCAGCATGACTTTTATTTCAAGTTTTCCTCCTTGTCCTTTTATCTTCTCATTATCCGTCTCTTGGAATATAACACCCTGTAACTGGAATGCATTCACCCATTGCTGACTGCAACCAAACCGGCTCAAGCTGGCACTGATTTCGGGCTGATAACGCTGGCAGAAGCACAGGAGTTTGCTCCTGAGAGAGGGCTCAGGGAATGGGCCAGGCCTGTTTTGCCACAGGCTCTGCCGCTGTCGCTGCACGAGGCAGACAGACTGACACAGGTGTGAGACAGACTCACAGGGGAAAGAATGCACCAGGTGGGGCTAACTGGGCACACCGTCAGTGATGATCTCTCCCAGGCAGGAGCACCAGCAATGCAGTGCTGGCACACAGGGCAAATAGCTCAGAAGAACAGTCCAGGTTCCTGCTTAGTTCCATCATAGAGTAGATTCTTTTCCTTTCCTGGTGCTGAGGCCATGGGAGATGGTGCTGCTTCCAATCCTCAGCTAGGAAGTAAACTTAAAAACTGGATGCTCATGCTTTCATCATGCACGAGGCAAGGGCATTGCTTTGTCATGAGGGTCAGTGACTGTACTAGAATTGTTACATTTCTAGTTTTTAGAGACTTCCCAGAAATTTGGTGGTTCTGGGAAATTTCAGACTTAATTTGATTGCGCATGCATGGGTCAGTTTTGCAGCATAGGAGCAGTTAATTCACATCTGGAAAAAAATCAGACTGAATATTTATGTTGCTGGCTGATCTGTATGCGCTGCATATGCAGGGTTTCTCTTCATGCAACCAGAGGAGAACAGACATGAAGGAATTTCAGACAACTGTTCAAAAACCCCAAGTTCAGCATAGGCCGAAACAAACAAACAAAAAACCAAAAAACAAGTTCAAGTTTCAGTTCCTATGCTTCAAGAAGTTTGGGTCAGATTTGACTTGAATGGAAACATTTGGCCAATTCCTTGATTTTTTTCTGGTAACTCCTTATTTTGCCATGCTTGATGCTAAGAAATCAAAGAAATGAAAGGTAGCCAGAGGTGGCATTGTATTTTTTCCTTTTAAGTTTTTCCATGATGCCTAAGTCTTGAGAAAGGCAAAACAAAACATTACTGTAGAACGGGTATGTTGAGGAATTAAATATCACAGAAGAGAGAAGTACTAAGATACAGGTAAGCAGCAGCCTGAAGGGGCAGAGAATAACGAAAGAGGAACATACGTTGGGCCATCTGCAATTAGAGCAAGAACGTGGCTCAGGTCAAGGGTGTAGGTCTGCAGGTCAGGATATGGCAAACTCCGAGGCTCATTGAGCTCCATCATCTCTTTGTTATCATAAACAAAGGGAATGCCACCTTTTAGTCTGATAACATAATCCAAATTGTCTGGAGCATCGTCGAGATTATAAGGATCTTCATTTTCTTCTGGGGGTGAATGGAAATCTGAAAACAAATTTGCATTACAGTTAGAAGAAATAACTTACACAAAAGGCAAAATAATTACAAAAAGAACTTTCTGCTTCCGTAAAGCCTAATTTCTAACAGGTCTCAGTACTTTCATTAAAATCACATTCAGTTACTATAAAAGATCTGCTGTTACAACAAAGCCTTATTCTGACAGGCTTTAGTTGCAGCCCTCCTCTAAGTTAAGTGCCTACCTTAATTCAAATATTTTATGTTATTAGAGTTCTCTGAACCAATGCATACAGATTTAATACTATTCTTTATTAATGTGTGATGGAACAAGTTTGAAAATGAGTTTATAGAAGTATTGAAATTGGGATGGTTGAAGTACAGTTGAGATTTCTGAACAGAAAAATAATTCATTATTTTCTTTTCACCTTCTGACTCACTGTAGCAATTTTGGAAGTTGGTTTGGAAGAGTCAGTTGGTTTTGTTGTGTTTTGATTGGAGTTTTTTAGTTTGTAGGGCTTGGTTTGTTTGTGTTTGGTTTTCTGTGGTGATGGTTTTGTTTGAGGTTATTTTAATAAAACTCTTTTTTTATGTTTAACTGCTTTTGAATAGAAGCAAGGAGCATGAAGGCAAAGATAGTACAACACAACTCCAGTTTATCCCTTGGCCTTCTCATCACGAACAGAATCATGAAGTACCAGAAGCACAGTTGGGATTTGTTCTGTACAGTTGTGTAAAACCTTCACAAAGTTACAAAGTTTTTTCCTAAAAATCAGGTAATGACACATACTTCTAGGAGATTTGGCTTATGTGAACACTCAGACATTGTCACTCATGTTATGAGCATTCATCAGGTCTTTTACAATATCTTACTAATGTAACCAGCACAAAATAAGTGTCCTGACTGCATTTATGTCAACTGAACTACATTCTTTGGCTCGGTCTTATCAGAGATTTCTTCTTTTGCCTGTTCGGTTAAGCCATGACAGAAAAGTAATTAACCAGTCTTTTGATCCACCTAGAGCACCTGAATATATGTTATAAACTGATACCATCCTTATCTCTAATAGTCATAACTATCTCTAATAGTCGTAATTATCTAGCTCAAACTTGTGCTAATTAAGACACAGTGTAATGAGATTTCATTTTTGTGTCATAAGTTTAAAATCATAACTGTAAGAAAGTTATTAACCTAATAATAACTTGGAAATAGCTCCCTGGCAGCTGCTCCAAAATATCTTCCCTGTCTTGAATATTCAGTATACTGTCCTCTTTACACTCTTTCTGGAAAACAACCACTTGAAAACATATTTAGTCACCCTCTTTCAGCCACTGAGCCAGAGGGTAATTGATTTAAAATGTCACTTCAAGGCTGAAAATAAGTTGTCAACAACATGGACACATCTACAGTGGCCCATCTGTACAGCAACCAAAGGTTGCTCCTCACAGCCTAATACAGAAATGAGCAGTGCAAACAGTTTAATGCACAAGCAAAGCTTTTGAGACACAACCCACCTAAGTGTCAAAAATAATTTGTGACATACATAGTGGGGGAATATGTCCAACCCAATAAGCCTTGTTGAGAGATCACAGTTTATTTACCCAGGCAGAATGCCCAACAAATACGACTCTACAGCTTCCAGTCTTGACCTAGCAAGTGTAGCCTGCCTGTGAAATTCCTGACTCAGGGCTTGCTAACTGACGTGTCTGTATCATGCTTCAATTTACGATGCAGATGAGCTCATCATCCCTTTTAGTTCCGTATGCCAAGATGAGGAGGAATGACTTTTCACTTTAAACCATAGCCATACAGCTTTTTCCTGGGGGAGCACAAGAATGCTGCTCAATATCCCATTTGCCTAGGAAATAAAGTAATCAATGAGAGTCTAGTCTTGGTTTTTAGGCTTTGACAGCTTCGAAGTTCCAAATTAGATAGAGGATTTATAACTTAGGTCCGTCACTGATTCTCCACTCAATAACAGAATAAATTACAAAGACAGTCAGAAGAGATCATCACAAAAATACAACTTCCCTTTACTACAGTAGTGCATGGGTTTAATTCTGTATTTTAAAATAATGTTTAAATTTTTTAGAATGTAGTTGAATATTTTAAAGAGGATATTCACCTGGATGCACCTCATCTTCAACCTTCCATTTCTGATCCCGCATGCTGCACAGGTACTGGGATGTTGTTCTCGGGAAGCGATGGTAGGCGAGACGTGAGTACTTCTCTCGAATGAGAAGAGCTTTCACCAGGCTCTTGGCAGCTTGTTCATAGTCATCAACTGTAACCTGGAAGGAAAACCTGGATAAATACTTATGCAAAACAGCAAAAACAGCAGTTCTAGCAACAAAACAAATCCACACCAGCAACAAGGAGACTGAACTTCCAGAAATGTAAGTGTATGGGACTTGACTGTAAGGATCTTGTCCAAGGAGTCAGGAAGCCAGTGACAGAAGAAGAATTCAAATACAATATACAAAATACACACAAATTTTTATCTTACCATGTATTACCTATTTATTGAACATCTGATTATGTTTTTATCCAAATTATTATTATAAAGAGTATAAAACAACATGACCTTGACTTTAACTGTTTTCCAAGTCACCATATTCACAAAGCAATTTAGAGTTTGTCGCAGAGAACCATGATATTGGCATTTTACACTTCATATACATATATGGGACCTTTTTTACACCCTCTAGATACAGAAAGTGGGAAAACAATGGTTTCTTACCCCTGCACAGTAGTCCCCACTAATTGAAACTCTCTGGAATTCTGGTACATCATATGGCACTTGGACTGGCACAAAAGCACTTGGAAGAACTGGCGTTGCAGGAGACAGGACGGGATTGGCTGGTGGTGCTTTCCATTCCTGAGGTGGAATTTGTAATGACAAAGACTGGGATCTAATCATCTTGAAACTTTTCTTCCTATGAATTCATGGTATAAAACATAAAATAAGCCACGGTATAAAAAACTAAGTACACAGAAAAACTGATTACAGCTAAAAAATCATCCCCTAGGAAATTTTACAAATGAAATCTCTCATACCACAGAAAAAATGTTGGTCAAAAAGTGCTTGTGCTTTTTTGCTTTTCTCTAATGACATTTCACATGATCTGCACTACACACAATTGCACCTACCCTCCACATGAGTCCAATATGCTATAATTTATTTACAATCACCCTAAGATGCCCTAAGGTTTTTGTTCGCTCCTTACAAATTCAGTTTCAGCAAGTCACTGTGCAGAAGTAGAAGGTGATCACTGTGCTCACTTTAGTAAGGGTTGATTCTTAGAGACTGACAGCATCAGAATTTGTGAAGGATCAGACAGAAAAAAGTGACTGTTACACATGGAAATTGTTGTAAGTTATTATACTGTTACACACACTTCTCATTCTTCCCAAAACTTGCAAGACCTAAAATTCATCTAGTTGTCAGACAAGACTAGGCAACAAAATTTCACACACAGTCATTCAGTTCAACTTGTAAGGAAAAGGAGGAGCACCTAGTTATTCCTTAGGCAGTGTTTGATGAGACTTGAGCAGAAGGCTGATGTTGGTTATCAGAGTGATAACATAGTATGGCTTTGATAAGGAGTCTGTTCCTCCCCACAGGAAGAACACACATAAATTTAAAAATGTTGCCTTTTCTCCTCAAAGCTGTGATAGACGTGCACCTCAGATAAACCAGCTAAAAAAGAATGCTGTGTTTTTCAGTGAAGTAATTGTAATACCTCAAGTGGAGTTTTGGAATATCTCTAAAGATGGAATTCATTTTCTTTACTCAGTTTAAATGTGCTTAAATGTATTTTAAATATTCACATAATATATGAATACTATCCTATAAACTACCTGTGATATCAATTTCTTTTGCACTGTGGAAGTAGTCCCTAATTTTGTAAATTAGATACCAAAATCTTAAAATGTTGGTAAGAATCACTAACAAAGCAAAAGGAACACTGGAACATTTTCTGGAAAGTACATATTACTTCTGTGGTATTCTTAAGATTAGGAACATGCAGTGCTGGTTTAATTAACACCCAAATTTCCTCCTCTCAAGTACTTGTTGCCACCTTGGAAACCAGCATCAGTTTTGAAAGGCAGCATTGGATCTACTGCAACTGGAAACAGCACAAGTTGTACCCGTGTCACTGTCCCTGAAGTACACTTCAGTCCTGCCGGACAGGGATGAACACTTGTTCTGTTCCCACATGTAAACAACATACCTATGATACCCCTTCCTGCAGTTAAACCTGTACAAAACCTGAGTTTGTTTGACAGAACATGTTTCTGTGAGACCAGTCTTCCAAATTAAAAGTGAAACACACTAGTTCAGGGAGAAATAAATACCAAACATTTGTTTGACTGGAAACATCTGGTTTTCCCTTCTGTGCCTGTTTATATCTACGAACATGCCAACTGGGAAACCCACTTGCACAATTCCAAACCCAAAGTCTCAGCTTGTATCATCAGTGAGTCATACCTTAATTTAACTAAATTGACTCTTCTCCCTTCTGTTCCAGAAACATGATTCCAAGTGTTGCCCAACTGCCTGTCTGCAGCTAACCAGGTACGAGTGTTTAGCTATCACTTTCAAAGGCTGTCTTGTCTGCCTGCTTTTTGAAGAGTCTGTACACGTCCAACCCCTTTGGTGTCAGGCTGCTGCTGAGTTCATGTGACTCCAGAAACAGCCCAGCAGTCCTGTGAAGGCAAGGCACTGGAACAGCCTGACATCAGGGAAGTCTGCCTCTCTTACAGGAAAAAAATCACAAACCAAAGCAAGTTTGGCTTCATTACAGCCTTGGGTAAACCAAAGGTAGAATGCAATTTTTTTTTTAGCGTGCACTTTTATGGCTGACAGTGGTTAGATTTTATCTCTGTGCGTAAAGGAAACCTACAAATAACCTCATTATGCCAATACCACTTTTCACCTTACCCCTTGATCTTAAATAGAAATTCTTTGCTTTCATCTATTTTTGCAGAGACTAAAAGATGTATCATGCCACTATCATTTTCTCTGTGTTAAAATTTTCTGTTTCTCTTAATGAAACTAGAAAAAGAGGGGGGAATGTTTCTTTTTCTGACTTTTCTTACATTAAGGAGTCTCAGGGTTGTGTTCATTTCTACCCAGCTATGCTGTTTATTAAACTTGCATCAGCAATATCTGTGCTATTGCTGGGAACACAGCTGAGACAACCTCACCAGTCCAAGCTCCCTGGGGCCCATCCCCATATCTTCTGCACAGGACAGAAGGACACCACACAGGAGGCCCTGGTACCTGCTGCTGACCTCTCTCCTGAAGCAGTAAGAGGCAGAATGCTGTTTGCCAGCATTTCAATGGTAACTCAAACTAATTTCAGAAACTATTTTCCACTAAGAAAGCAACTACAGAACAAACCTTTTAGCTGTTTCCACAGACTGCTGTTCTGCCAGCTCCTTCTGCAGCTCCCTCTCCTTGGCCTCCTTCTGCCCAATGGGGCAGTCCTCAGGCACGGTGAAGAGTGACAACGCATCTTTGCTGTCTTCTTCTCGCAGAACTTTGGCAAACACCTTCTCTGCCAGGAGCCGCACGTGCTCGTCAACCTCCGAAATGTTCAGCTTGGGGAACTGCCGGGGCATCTCGCCTGATGAGGAGCACAGTTGATAAAGTTAGAGCTACGGGAAGAGTGAAGATGTGCGAGAGACTGGGGGTTTTTCCATGGCACGCCTATCAAAATTCAGAGCTTGGAACAAAAGCAGAAGAAAGCAGAACAGCTCTGCAGAATTTAAACTAGCATACAGTGCACAAGAACCACAGAGCAGCTCTACTTTTGGAGCCATGCTAATTTGTGCATTGGGAACCTCTTGGCATACCCACAAAAATTCCTAAGCAATTTATGTAGAGATTTACCAGGAGATTCCACTTACTTGCACAGTCAGACAGACAATTATTTGTGATACAATGGATACTCAACTGTGTGTCCTTGCACTGAGCCAGGAAATCACGTTCACTCAGTTGCTTCCCTTCTTCCTCACTCAGTGACTTCAAACCAACAGGCGAGTTAGAAAAGAAGGTTGTACATTTCCACCTCACCCCATCCCTTCCACAAATCAGAAAGTCACGGAACTGCTGTGAAGTGAAATGGTTGCACAACAGGAGCAAAGATAGTATAGCTAACTCAGTGACTCTTTTTTCCATTTGTTCTCAGTAGTTCATATCAGACTTTTGAATGCATGTGGGAAGCAGATAGGTCGTGGACTTCCATTTCTACTTGGCATTTAAATATTACTTTCAAAAAGAATATGTTTTACATTTTTAAGTAGTTAGCCTTTCATCACAAAACATTTCTGTTGTGTTCTAGCATCACTACTAAAATGCCATCTATATGGTTTCTTCTGTATTTTTCTGGCTTTACTTTTATTCCATTTTCATACAATCCACAATGTGCATTTTAGCATAACTGGAAGCATTCCAGAGGGAATAAACACAGTGCTGATAAGCTACTGACCAGCATTATTTGTTGTGTACTATAAAGCTTTCTGAATGCCTTCAGTATGATGGAGTTGGTAACAAATAAGATTAAATTCTTATTACATAAGTTAAAAATAGCTGCGAACATGTCACAGCAAATGGATCCAAGCACTGCCAGAACATGAAGTCTGGGTCCAAAACTGGCATTTCAGAATCCTTTTTGGTTAGAAAAATGCAAACATATTTTGTGAGATAGTATTCATTTAAATAACGACATATCCTGGAAGTCAGCATGGAGCATGGCAGTTTTTTATCACTTCAGCCACAACTTATCAGGGCCCCCATGACAATTTTTCTGTAGGCACGCTGCAGGTTTCACATGTTGATACGTGATCCTTTTGATAGCTGATCCTGTTGTTTTCAGCCTAAAAGACTCTAATTAATGTCCACCTGTTTTCACAGTTGCTTTGAGAACATTTTTGTTTTTATTCTAAAAGCAAATACAGTATAGAAAAGGTGACGAGAGTTAAACTGGACCATAACATAGCGATTTAGCGTTCCCCTACATTACTTTGCATTCTTATTTTATAAGAACCCATTCACATCCCAGTAGAAAAGCTCTCTGGTTTTAAAGAACTGTGGATCTGACCGTGCTGTTTTCTGCCTAGAGAGGATTTGTTTTGCAATTAGTGTTAATTCTTCATAAAATCAAGTATAACTACATAAGAAATTTTAAAATACACTCATGTTTAGCTGACTACTTCAGTGACGATGCACTATCATGTCTTAGTAGCATCCAAACTTAGGTTTGGTTTCTCAATTTCAACCCCCAAGGAAGTCACAGGACTCTGTCCCCTGACCTCGAAGAGCACAGTTGTCAGCAGCAGTGCCTGCCACACGTACACCTGCAGGCAGCAAGGCCCTTCTGGGCCACTTCAGCCAGGCAAAAACTCCCTTTATACTTATTCAACTACAGTAAGAGTGCTAACTATACTAGTACAATGTGAAATAATGTTTTTTCTGCTACTAAATCAGCAATTAAAATATGTTCATCACTAGCATAAAAAAACCCCCAATTGGTTGTATGTTTATCATTGGCTGAGCATTTTCCTAGTTTAAAGGAACTTTTTTCCCAGAGAACTGTGATCAGAAACAGAAACGCAGTAAGAAACACACTGCATGAGAAACCATGCCGTATTTTATATCCTTGCAAAAAGATAGTGAAAAGTGAAAAGACAGAAAGTATAGACGCAAGTACAATCCTATACTGACACCAAAGTTTTTTTCTTTCTTACAGAACCCAAGCTCACGTTCTCCACTCAAGCACGAGACACTAAGAACAGTTTGAAATGTAGGTTCACCCACATCACTGCTGGCTCATGGCACTGAAACAAGCCTAATAAACCTAAAATAGTCATGAGGCACCTCATACAATACTTGGGCAAGCTGTGCCATCCTGAACTGGAAGAGGCTCTTGTATCCAGTATCCTTCTATTGAAGTGCTGTCCTTTGCCCAAGGTGAGCGACAACTAGACATCTCAGTGGGATGGGGAAGGGTATGAATGCCACCCAGTAAAATGCTCTTTTCCTAAATATCTCGATCTCAAAGAAAGGCTGCTTTGGTTGCTCTTTAGGTCTGCACCTTTGCAGAAGAAAAGAAAGCTCTGTCTCTTGAAACACGCTGCGTTACAAAAAAAAAAAAAGATGGAATGATTACTGAAAAAGCAATTATCAATCAGGCATTTAATGGTCTTGAATCTATACCGAGCACATGCCATGTAAACCAGAGCCGCCTCCGAGCCCCGCGGATGCCCAGCCGGCAGCGCCGCATCCCAGCGCCGCGAGCAGGTGGGGC
>WEIT01007519.1:48051-63050 GCA_013389985.1 Dryoscopus gambensis
GGCGCCTCCCCCGCGGGGCCGCAGCCTCAGCGGCAGCCGGAACAGCAGGGAAAGTGTGGCCCCTTCCCTTTCCCCTTCGGCGGCTTGAAGGCAGAAGTCGCGCTGTCACATGGCCCCCGGCCGGCGCGGCAGGCAGGGAGGGAGGGAAGGAAGGGAGCCCAGCCCGCCTTGATTCGCCTCAGCGGTGCCGCCTTCCCGAGCGCCTCGTTCAAAACTCCTCGAAAAGCGCTTTAACGTAGAAAACTTTGGTTCGAGACCAGAAAGTCGTGAGGCCAGTGCAGAATGACAGCCGGTAAGTGTGCTGGCCGTGTGCCCCTACCAGAAGTGTTTTCAACAGCGTCTGCCCTTCAGTGTAGCAGCGCCGTCCAGGTGCTCGCCCATATTAAAAAATAAACAAACAAAACCCCAAGAAATTTTCCAGGTAAATAGGCCGAGGCAATTAACTGAAGCTCAAACCCGGCGTGACTCAGCAGGAATGAGGATATTAACGTGTAAAATAATTTGACCTTATTTTGAGAGATTCTAGGCCCTGAAGCTGAGAGTTCTAGGGACATTTTTGGTAAGTTTGGGTTACAGTACTTGGAGTCTAACCTGAAGACATTTAGATTTAAAAGTATCTTTACGACGCAGGGAAGCAATGGGAATGCAGTGAGTGAAGGTAGTTGCTGTAAAAAGACAAGCAGAGTTAAAGGGTAGATGTCCCAAAACGTGGTAGGCATAGAAATGCTCCATTCATAAATCTCAGGGGATTTTGGCTGCAGAGACTTGTTTACTTCACACAGCTAGTGAAGAAATGGAGTGAAAAGAAAGGAGTTGTCCATCTCAAATCCGAGCTGCAAAGAAGACCGGATATTTTGACTCTTAGACAGGTGTCAGCACATTCACCCTCATGTGGTCACAAAAAAAGGCTAAGAATTACGGCCACAGCTGTTGTATGAGGCATGTAGCAATCCAAAGTGTTCAAAAATGAGTCAACCGTAATTTAAAAAGTATTTAAAACCAATATTAATACGACAAAAATAGGCATTGTTTCTCAGCCTGGAAAAAAGACTTAGGCTGCATGTACGTGCTTTTCCCACAGTAACTCTGAATGTCTTCATCAGCTGCTGCTGGCAACACCCTGACAAAATATCTGCCGCCCAGAAAACCACATACTGTAAGTGTCTGCACCTCTGACTCACAGCTGCCCTGCCCATTTGATACGTGAGTAAAGCACACCTGTTCCTGCTGGCTATTCACTACACCCCTCGATTCCTGATCTGTTAGTATTTCTTCCTTCCTTTCTCCCAGCCACCTGCCTGAACTTGCTCAAACTTGCCTGCCATCACGGCAGTTTGCCTGGACGTTTAGGCTTGGTGTACATCAAATAATAATTGTGCCCTGCCTGCTGGATTCAGGTGTCCCATGGCCTCTTGGTGTTCTCTTCTCGGGTTGGCACATGCGTCTTGCCACTGCACTTGATTTAATCTCTTCTGTGGGATGCAAGAGCCTGGCAGAGTTCCCTCTTGTGCTGACTTTGTGCCAACCACAGTGAAAAAATAACGGTCTGGAAGATAACTGTGTTTCTCAGCTTTCTTACACGCAAACGGGCAGCTCCGTATGCCCCGAGGGAAGAGAGAGAACATTGCAGTGTGAGCTCACCTGTTAGCAAAGCCAGAGAATTCACACAGAAAGGAGACTTTAAAAATGCCTCAGCTGAGAAAAGGCTTCTGTGCGCACTGAAGTACAAATCTAAGGGTGGAGGACGCAGGGCACTTGTTGTAGGTGACCATGAGTATTTAAATAATTTTCCTTTTGTAACAAATTAGAAAACTTCAAAAGCAAAATGAGATCATAGCTTAGTAAATGCATCTATAGTAATTGAAGCATTAAGAAAATACTGTTGCAAGATCTGTAATGAGAGCAGGGTGGATTGTAAGGATAGTGTAATGGTAATAAATTAACAAGCAAATACTTCAAGTCCTCTCACATTTTGCAGAAGCAGTTGCTGTGGTCAGTTACCTAAGAGCATACATTTGACTGTGGGTCTAGTTTCCTGTCCCATCTCTGCTCTCATAATGAACAATTCACAGGTATCCTTGGGGACTGGCAGTCACACTGAGCTGACAGTGAAATAGTGTATTTTCAACACAGATGTTGTTGTACTCTCTCATTGGCACCTACAAGGCATAAACCACTAAACCTTAGAACACCTCAGTGATGCCAGTCAGCACCTTGTCTGCCCCTTGAGGAGCCTGTCTGCCAGTCCTGTTTGTAGGTAGGTTATGCTTTTACACACCACACACTGAAAGCAGTGCAAGTGTCTCCAGAGTTATTTTAAATGCTGGGATTCCCATTGTAAAATGTCAGTACTTTCTGAAGCCATCTGGCTGTTAGTTCATTTCTGTTGTGTAGCAAGCACTGGTTCTCTCAGGTAAATTTTGCACTGTGTAAAAATGTATTTATTTTCATCTTTTTAATCTTGCTATACAAGAAAAAGTTATCCACTTCTTTTTCCGAGTTACAGCTGATCATATTTATTTATATTGTTATTTAATTTAAAATGTGTATTTCTATTATGTCTTCAACTTGCTTTTAGTCTTACTTCCGAGACTACGCTTCTGGTGACAGTCGTAAACTCATGATTATTTCAGTGCACGTGGTATTTGACTGCTCTTTTGCAGTCAGTCTATTTTAACAAGAGGAAATGCAATAAAAGTTTTAAATGTCAACTTGTACAGAGGAATGGAACAAAATAATAAAAAAACCCCTAAATATACATCTGTATTATTAACAATTATTTTTAGAAACAGACAGATCTTGTCTGGGAGATGATTACTGCTGAGAATGCATATTCATCAAAATGGTCTCTCATTTTCACTTGTAATTGTTTCAGCTGTTGTAAGAGACTGCTTTCATTTGAGCAGTGCCTTAAAAGCTAATGGAGTTTGAATTAATTTTGTAAATAGATTCATACAGCTGCCTCTGGTATTGATAACAACAAAACAACTAATGGATCAAATGAAATATTTCAATCTATAATGTACCCATTAGTGGCACCCAAGCGATATTAATACTTGCTTTTCTGATCTTCAATCAGTTCAGTTAATGATGTGCTTGGCACACATGCATTTACTTACTGAAGGCTTACTGATGTTCCAACAGAAAAAACCCCTCACAGTTTAATGAAGTTATCTCCAAAAGCCAGAGGGGAGGTTTGTGCCAAATGTGAAATGCAGTTGAATCGCATTATCAAATACTCTTCACTATAAAGGAAGAATGATTCCTTTTTTAAACAAAATAATATAGCAAATTGTAATAATTCAAAAAGGGAGAAAATTGCTCTACTGAGTGATTGAAATGATACAGAGCAAATCATATCTGTCAGTTTTACAAAGTCAACAAATCAAAAAGCATCATATTTCTTATCCACTGCTTTTCAAAAAGCCTGTAGAAATTAATTGGACCTATGAGTATTCAGTCCTGTAATTGAATTAGAGCAGTTAAGAACTCTTGGTACAGATGATTTGGTCTTTCTCAGTATTGAGTTAAAGAGGAATTTGTAAATCTACAATTTTGGCTGCTACTCTTAATAAAAGCAACAAATTTCCTATGTTTCGGAGATTGTTCAAGGCCATTTCAGAAAGTGGGATGTGAGATGAGAACTAGGAGGAGAAACTTTGATTAGACCAAGTTTTTCATAAACTCCATCTTGAGCAGTTGGAATATGTACATATAAGATACTACTAGGCTTATATAAAATGCAAAATGTTTTTTGAATGATTTGTACTGGCATTAGAACTGAGAGTTTAGGTGTGGAATCCCGTTCCCTGGGAGTTTTCAGCCAAGTGACATTCTCCTTTCTGAAAGGATACCTGTGAGTATAATTGTCCTGTAGTATATTATTATAAAATGAAATGCATAGAGTATGCAAATATAAACCAGTTTGTTTAAAACCAGAAATGGAAGTGAGAACCCTAGAAATTGCAGAAGGATGTGACTGTTCAGCCACTGCTTTAAAAATAAACTGGGAAAGTACCTGTACAGTCCTAATAATTGGAGTCTGAAACAACGTAAAAGTTTTCCATGAGTTTATAAATAGAATATACTGTAATACTTTTTTGCACAAGAAAGGTTTACAAGCAAGATGGGACACGTTGGTGTGTTTGGAATTGTAAGTCATCATGTGGATATTTGGAAAGATTTCTTTCCAGCCACTTGGCGAATTCTTTGCTGGCATCTGCTAACTGCCTTTGTTGCATCAGCCATGTAAAATGCTGGTTTAAAACCAGTTTGTCTCAAACCTACTTAGCTTGGACTTTGCAAGTAGCTACCCTAGATGGAAGACTGCCTTTCTCTGACTTTATACATAATTTATCTGAAATTCTGGAACTGTTCAAAGAAGGAGAGATCTGAATGCCTCAGACAAACCTGTATGGGTAGCCGAATGACCTTAAATCTGATTTATAAAACAGAATTTTCTGAAAGCTACGTTTCAAATCTGTTATGTGCAATGTAGTAGAAATAGTTTTTAACCACAACTCTGATGTACGATTCTCTTTTACTCAACTTTGTTTAAGATGAATTTTATTTGCTCGGAATGCACATAAAATAAAATATTCAGCAAGCAACAGTCTAATAAATTAGATCCTGCCAGTGCATGATAAATAATAAAACAGTGTAATTACAGCTCACAGAGGAGAACTCTGTGGTCTGTTTTGGAGACCCCTAAAATAAAAATATTCTGAATTAGGCGATTTCTGCAAAAATAAGTACTGAAATTTAACCTTTATGTTTAGAATTAGTTTACATGTTCAGTTTGTAGGGAAATGCAAGTAATTCTGTGAAGTGCTGCTCAGTTCTGCATTTGTATTATTATTGGCCATTAAGTTTCTGTAATCATTTGTGATAGGGTTTGCATCTGGGTTCTTTGGCCCTCACGTCGGAAGTTTCCTTCCCAAATAATAGATATCTGTGGGAGGCAGATGGAGCACATAACTGCCCAGGAACTGGGAAATGCAAGATACAACTTGATGTGACTTTGCACAAAGGTCACGTATCCTTAAATAAACTCCAGGGTAGGTGTTGCTGAACTGCAGCTTTCCCTGTTCCCAAATTATCCCCCATCTTCTCTTTGTTTTACAAGTGTATTTTCCAAGCCTCTCCTTTCACAAGTGTCAGTGAAACTCTGCAACCTCCAACCCGCGAGCTCATTTGTACATGGAGATTCCTAGTGACCATTTACAGCCCAAATAAACCTTCTGTGTGATCCTTGTGTAGCACTAAGCAGGCAGAGTTGGCAAGAAATCCAACAGAGAAGTTTCTTATTCTCCTGCAGAAACTTAAATTTTCACTGGGAGTGGGAATTGTTTTATTACTTGTATCCAATCTGCCTGTGTAAAATTGCTGTGGCCAGGCCTGTGTTGCATTTATGCTTTCACTGTTTGGGTGGTCAGGTGTTGGAATGGGCTGCCCAGGGAGGTGGCAGAGTCCCCATCCTGGAGGTGCTCAAGATGCGTCTGGATCTGGATCTGGGTGCTGTAGGTTGGTGGCTTAGGGGTCACAGGGGCAGTGCTGGCTTGGTGGGGAACTGGATGATCCTGAGGGTCTCTTCCAAACTTGATGATTCCACGATTCGGTAAGAAAAACTACTTTAAAATCTCCTGTCTTCTTTCCGTAAAGCCCACCTAAACTATCAGGTATGGGAATTTGCAGGCTGCGACATCTCCTATCCTTTTTATTTCTCTTCCCTTAGGCAGGAGCAGCGCGTTTCCTTTCCGTCAGGGCGGCTGGCGGGGCGGGCAGTGCCGGGTGCGCCCTGCGCTCCGCTCCGCCGCTGCCGCCCTCCCCGCTCCGGGGCCGGGGCCGGGGTTATGTAAAGAGCCGAGTTACGCAAGGAATGCAGATTTCCCCTTACGTAACCGCCCGCCCCTGTCGGAGCCTTCCCTGGTGTGCCGGCGCTGCCTATACATTAACGGAGGGAACAGCGGTGCTGGCGGTATTGGGGCATCTCTCTCTCTCTCGGGCTCCACAGTGACCTGTTCGCTGAGGTGGCTCTTTCCACTGGCGTTTCGTGAAAGTCCCGCCTCTTCCTTAACCTGCAGGACATTCCCTTCCATTAAAATAAACAGCACACGTACCTAAGTCATAGTTGTGCCCTTTTCTGGGTCTAGGAAAGACTTTACTCATTCCCAGTTATTGCACGGAGTGAAGTTAATCCCGTGTGGACAAAGGGAAATTACAAAGTTCTGTGTACCTCGAGCTCTGTGGTTCAGCTGCTGCCACAATTGAAGGATCTGGTTCTGATGCCTGTGTCCAAAGACAGATTTCGAAGCCACTTAAGTGCCAACAGGGCTAGAAAAAAGAGCCCCATATCTCAGAACTCTGTCTTTAGCAGATACTAGGGAAGATCACAGAAGTGGTGGGGCCTGTTGCTGTTAGCTTGTCCCTCCACATGCAGGCAGAGCATCATCAGGTGGTGAACACTTGGGATACTTCCATGGAGCCGTAGATGCTGTCAGGGCTTCTGTGCTTGACGCCTTACTCAATTCTCTCTATACTAATTTCTGATCCTGCAACTTTACACTCCTTTCCTGTTAGTTTCAGTGACTCTGATAAGTTGGGGTGGGTGGTTTGTTTGGGGTTTTGTTGGTTGGTTGGTTTTATGTTGGTTATGGGAGTTTTTTTCCCCTTTTCCTTAGCCTTTTTTCTCCATGGAAAGGCCTTGAATTCCATGGACACCTTGAAGGAGCAGTGTAAAGCAGTGCTCTGCTCAGGGCTTTGTTCTCGTTCTCTACTTAGACATTTTTGACCGTACACCTTCATAACCCTTTCCTTTCTCATGTGTTCCTAAAGCCCAGGATCTGTGCGGAGGGTTTCTGGACGTAATAAACTCTTTGCTGGATCATGTAGGGGTAAAGAAGGGATTTCCACAGGGAGCAGTGCCAACGTGGACAAATCCCTTTGAGTCTCAGGTAGCCAATAAAGGCTGGAGGGGATGGCAGAAGGTGTGAGAAGGAAGGTGACCTGCTAGATTAGTCAGTGTTTGAGTGGCTTACTCCTGTCATCTCCTGTACAGTAAGCTGATAGTAGGGACACAGCCAATCTTCTCAGAGCTAGACTGAAGTGGAAGAAAAGAAGAGGTGTTGAACTCAATGCCTGCCTTCCCTAATATTTAATTTCTGAGTTTCAACTACCTTTTGTTTACAAAACAGAAATATCAGAGGAATCTAGAATTTAAATGAGTATATAATTAAAAAATAAACCATCATGTTGGTGTTTCTTCAACCTTGTTTTTTTTCAGATCAATTTAGTTTTTGTTCAAAAGTCATATGAATGAAGTGCAGATTTTAAACTTATATGTGCTACCTCAAAACAATGGGGAAAGGTAAATTTGCTGTATGCAAACATTCATTCAGTAATCTGTACTGAAACTGGATATTTGCTAAAAGAGCAAGAGTAAACTTCACATATATTCTATCTCTTTGCTTTTCCAGATGTGCTTTAACAGTTCATAATGTGCTGAATCTGTTCAGGGATAATCCCTCAAGATAACTTTTCAGCATTTTGCAGTGCAGTAGGAAGGAATGGCTGCTTCCATGACTTTTTTTTCTGCCAGTGTGACACAGATGGGTGCAAAAGGTCGGAAGAGCATTTCAACAGCTTAAAACCACTTTTGCCAATTTTCTCCATGCAAGGGGCCAGAATCCACAGCCTTTGTTTTCCATCCATAGGCACCACACTGGCATCCTCTGGACACAGTTAACTGTGAAAATTCAGTATAATACAGTGGAGAAACTGAAAGCCTTTTTGCCCCTTGCACTGGCTATCAGTTGGTCAAAGGCTGAAGACAGTATTTTTTTTTAATTTTTTTTTTAATAGAATCTATGACTGTCAGTGGAACACAACTCTGAATGGTATTTACTTTTCTGTGCAAGCTTGGGAAATGCTGCATTTTAAAAGCCAATGGAGCCATCTAGTGTTTAAAATTTACAGTTCCATGAGGTTTGGACGTGTGCGTGCAAGAGCAACATTTAGGTATTAACTCAACAGTCAGAGAGAGAGAACAACTCATAGTATTTCATATTAATCCCTGACAGCTCTTGATTCTTACAAAATGTACAGTTATGGGTGCCAGAACTGTTAAATTGTATGTGGAGATTTCTATTACTTCACTAGAGACACCCAAGTCTAGACAAAAAGGTCTTCTTATATTTATCCTCAGCCACTTTCATGTATCATCATTTCCAGTTATATGTTTTCATTTCTGCTTGGCATTTAGATCCCTCCAATACCTGTACTGCTCCGTCGCCTGCTGCTTCAGGGCATACATTTAATCTGCTGTTCTGTGTAGTGTGACCTTCCTTCTGTGAACTGTCCTTCTGACAGGCTGGCATACCAAGCTTGATGCAGTGCTCTGGAGTTGATCAGAAAGCTGGGAAGAGGCCACATGGCATGTTTCATACTTTTCCCCTCAAAATGCTGCAGCGAGCTTCATTGGCTGTTATCTCCCTCCCCCAGCAACCAGCATGCAGGCATGCACACAAGACACGCGCACAGTTTACGCTGATTTTTCTCCTCATAATTTCTTCTGCTGAGCTCAGATGTAATTGCTCAACATTTGTCATCTGCAGTCCCTTCCCCCATTACATATTCACATTGTCATTTTCTGCATCTGTGGATAACTTCTAGCGACAAAGAAACATGATTTTTATAGTTATTGTTTAAATAATTGGGCTGGCTTTATTCTCCCAATGTAACCTGGAAAGGTGAATGCAGATCAACTACTCAACAAAAAGAGAATTTTGCTGCCCTATGGAGAAAAAACTGGGGGCAAAGCAGAGACTGAGCCAACCTATCAGTATCTGCTGGCATGGCACATGTAGGACAGGGGACAGAAGGTGTCACACCAGGAAGAGCCACTGATGTTTCTGAGACAAACCAGCTCTTCCTGGGCCCATGACAGAAATCAGTGTCCCATAATCATTCTTCTTTTTTTCTTTCTTTTTTCTTTTTTTTTCCTGTCCAAGTCTGGTCTAATCGTATGGATTTCCTAGACATCATGCAGTGATTAATTTAAATCCTAATGTACATTTAGCAATCTGAACTATGTATAATTCAAAGGTAGGGCAGGCTTTGGGCATGGGAGCTGACCTGACCTAGCTTTGGGTGTTTGAAAGATAGTGGCTAAATTTAAGCTGGTGTTCTAAGATTCTTTATTGTCCATAAGAGGAAGGAAATGCTATCCAAAAAACTGGTTTGTTTTGATCTCCACATAGGTGCCTAGGAATGCTGGAGTCAATCCCACATGGCCAGCAGTAACTACTGAAAATCAGTTGCTTACCAGGAATCTCAGAGTGAGTCAGAGTTATCGTAGTTCTTTTGGAAGCTACTTCTGGATGGCCATCTTAGGCAGGAGGGGCATGATTCTAAGAAGCACTTAACAGATGGACTACTTTTAGAGGTTGCCCAGTGTACTCAGGAAAGGAAACTGAGTCTTGTGCTTTATAAACCTATTTTGGTTATTATTGGTAGTTCTTCTGCCCACTTATATTTTAAGTTTTTAAAACCAGAGTTTCTTCAGTGATAATATTGCCAAAAGTGAAAATCAAGGTTCTGATAATACCACAGTGCACTACTGTGGTATTGTATTTACTGAAGCCCTTCAAAGGGACTATCATATTATCACTATGACCTCAAAAAAATGTTAGTCTTGTTTAATCATTAGAACAAAGAGCTGGAGGCCAGAAAGTTTGTAATTCAACAGTTAGGGACAGAGGAGAGCCAACAATGTGGTTCATAGGAAAGAGACCAGAAAAGACCTGTCTGAGTCAGTGGAGTGTTTCCATTTTCTCCAGTTGATGTAGTGCACAAACCCATGATATATCCAGTTTCTCCAGACTTAAAGTTTACATTAAAGCAGGTCTTGTGCCAAGCTGTCCTGTTTACAAAGCTTAGGTCTACACAAGGAAATCAGCTGATACAGCTCTTATGGCATAAACTATTTCTGAGCTTTTCTAAAAGCTGCAACTAGTTATTTAAGAGCAATTATTGTGGAATAGCTTATGCTACAGTGGTTACACCCATGACTTTCCCTGGAGAGAAGAAAATCCATTACAATATTCTAAACATGAACTCATTGTAAACTTTTGCAGCATTTTCTTCAGAACTCCACAAATAGGCACTTGAAATAACATTCTGAATGACATTAGCTGTCTTTGAACAGTTAACTCTAAAATCTAATGGCATGACTTGTTTAGCAAAACTTTGAATGGAGGCAATTAGAATTAAGCATGAGAAGAAAGAGGAATTATTAGAGGGAGGAAAACTCCGAAGGAAAGGGAATGAATAGCAACAAAAGGAAAACTGTAAAGGAGAAAATCAAAGTGCAGAATGTACAGTGAAAGTCAAGAAGGGAATGTTTCCTCAACTGATAAATGGTGGTGATTGTAAGCCTGAGTGAGCTGCAGCAGTACAAAAGGATACGATAGCCTCTAGATATTAATGCTTGTACCCACGGATACCAGTGTGCAGCTTGATGGTTTGAGTGCATCACACATTCCTGAATTCAGACAAGCAGCCATTAAACATGGAATCTGGCCTTCTCTGCAGAACAGCTTTTCACATCCCCAATGCCATGGCAATATTTCCCAACTGCATGCCCATGGTTGTTCTGCCAGCCTTTTCACTGCTTGCTTCTCTTCCTGCCAATATGTCAAAGCCCAACTCTGACATTTTGCTCTGAGGACCTTTTAAAAGAACTGGGCTTTTGGATCTGTTTCGAACTGGACAGAGCAACTTGCTGTTTGTTTCTCTCCCTGTGGCAGACACTTCTGTCCTCTAAGTAGACTTAAATACTGTGATGTATTGAAGGAAAAGTGAGTTGTTCCCAGATGTGTGGCAGGAGCTGTGGAGCAGGGAAATGACAAGGACCTGTGCTGGGCAACAGGAAAGGACAGAACAGGGCAGCAGAGCCTCCTCCCTCAGACCTGCCCTGAGATACTGTCTGAGGTGGTGAGCCCCAGTCGGTCAGCTTCCCACACCATTCACAGACAGGTTTTTCAATCTTCAATCCTTGCAGGATCAGGAGCTAAAGAAGCACTGCTTCTTTTATTTTCATAATTCAGGAGCTGGTAAAACGTTGCCTTGATCAAAAAATTATAATCATAGTTGTGATATTGGAGGCCATGTTATCTATGTAACGGAATTTTTTTGCCCTGTTTTTAATGTTCAGGTGTGTTTTTAATACCTGTGCGTGAATGTGTATCCACATCTGCTAGGAAAGCTTTTCTGTCTGAGATTAGGAATGAAAGGGAATCCTTTGTTTCAAATCTTAGTTTGACCAAGCAATTAGACAAGGAAGTTAGATTAATGTTTTACTCCAAATGTTTCTTCAGGAGAACAAAACTTCAAAAAACTGGAAACATGGGACAGGAAGTCTGAATTAGCTGCAGGAAGTGAGACCTGAGCAGGTGGACTGGACAGGAGAGCAGGAGACCCCCTGCCTGGAGCTTTCAGAGCAGGGTTATAGATAACTCCAGGCAATGTGGTACCTACTTGTAACAAGTGACTTGGGATGTGTCGGGAAAATACACACTGTATTTCTTGGGGTATCCAAATGAAGAGCAGTGAAGTGCTACAAGCAGCATGAAATCGAGCACAGCAGTTTGGGGGGCACACCTTGGTGCAGTTTGAACAGGTCTGTGCACCAAGGGTGTGTAGATTACTTCACAAATAATTCCTTTGTGTGAAGTTATCACAACATAAGGACTCTCTAGTATTGTGGAAAGAGGGAAAAATGAGAACCGAGGGCAGTAGGGGGGAAGCAGCAAATTCAAATGAGAAGCTTGTGTGCTATTTAACAGTGTGTGTGAATAATAGGTGCCAAGGAAGGTGCTGATTTTCTACCTCTTGATGTTCTCACTTCAAAGCAGTGTACTTTTCTGGAAGCAATACTTCAGCTGAACAGAGCTGTGGATCTCAGCATAGTAATAAATGGGTAAAATGTAATCGCCTTCACAAATAGGAGTCAAACTCACAGAGCTGTTATTTCATCCTGCCCTTAAATTCTCTCAGTCTGAAGTTTCTTAGACAGTTTTGACTTCCTCATCCTGGATTTCATATTGCTTCTTTCTGCACGTAGTTTAATGTTCTAAATTTGTGCCTGAAGGCCAGAGGTGCCTTTTTTCTTCTTGTTCTTTAAACACTAACTTTAAGGCTGAAAACATTCCTGTTTTTCCAAATCTGGAAAAATGCAGAATGGTCATATTACCAAAGGAAGAGAGAGGAGGGGGAAAAAAAAAAAGAAAAGGAATACTCTGTACCCAACAAAATAGAGGCAAGAATGCAAGAATGCAGGAACATAAATGTGTTACAGGCTGTTACTAGGATTTTGGATGCAAAAATAAAACTTAGAAAAGACTGAAGATTTGAAAAGGCATAATACAACCCCATTTATTTAGACTAGAAATTGCCCTCCCTGGATTGCTAAGGTGACAGGAAAAATTATGAAAATAAGATAATCATATTTGTTCTAAGTCTGGCAGCTTCCACTGAAATGCCTGTCTCTCTATAATAATTTTTTTGAAGGAAGTGCCTTGGGGAATTACTAGAAAAATGATCTTTATTAAGTGTTCATGGCCATCTGAACTATCCACCCATCCAGTATAAATGTGTTCTGGCAAAACAAGTGTTTGTGTTGCCATGGCCTTTCCCATGATGTTATTTTCTTAAGCAAAAGCATTTTTCTAGTTGAGATCTTAACAAGGACACAGGCAGGGTGCCATGATTCAGTCCTTGAAGAGAAAAATAATGATTTGGAAGGAATGGTGAAGGAAAAAGATGGTCTCAGAGGGGGCAGAACACAAGACTTAGCTATCTGGTGTTTCTTTTGCCCAACAGAAGCAGTGATTCCTTCCACTAATCACCCCAGTTCTGCAGGAGAGCAGTGCAGCCTCCAGCATCCCTGCAAAAACGCTGATGAGCCCAGTGCTGGGATTCTCCTGAGGCATCCTCAGGGTAGGGAAAATCTTTCTTAAAAATAGCAGCTCAATTGTTATTTGCTGAGGAAATCACATGCCTCAGGTACAGGCTTCTAAAAATCAGGTCATAGGGCCCTGTGCTGTGCACAGGTACAGGGATTCTGCACAAAAATATGTTCCCAAGGTCTGTGTGGATCCATGTGTTGTATTTGCAAGGTTTTAACTGTTCTATATGCTTGAGTTTGGGGGTTTTTTTCTGCTTTTGTCCTGCCAAATCTCTTTGGGAAAGTCCTGCCTAAGGGTTTCACATTGGTTTCTTTCTCCAGTGAATACTTCTGCAAAGGAAGGTGATTGCAAATTTTACTTTGTTTATGGATTTATACAGTGGGTTTAGATTAATATCAAAGTGTTCTAGCATAAAAACTGATGAGCAGATCTCATAAGCATCGAACAACATTGTTATAAAATCACAGTGTCTAAAGAAAAACTAATGGGTGCTTACATAAAGTGCACAAGGACAAGGCAGGTGTTGAGTCACTTTTTCTCTGCATATCTTCCCAAATTCCAGTAATCATCACTTTCTGAGGCAGAGGTCATCTCTGAATCCATCTGCTTCCCTTTTGCCAAGGGGCCACAAATTCCTTTCGGAAGAAATAAAACACAAAAGATTAAGAATGGCAGGGCCAAAGGCTGGGGTATAGCTCTCATAGGGTTTTGATGAGATTTGGGCTTTTTCATTCCTTCAGCTCCCGTGAGACACCTCTCTCAAACTGCTTTCATACCCCTGTAGCTCCACAGGTCACATCAGAATATTGATCTCAACAGAAAATGTAAAGGGAGTAAGGTCCACGAATGCTGAATGTAGGTCCAAATCCAGTGAAGTATCTATTTGTACACGAGAACACATTACAAACAACAAAAACAAGTAATGAAAAATAAAAATAGAGTAGGCCTGTAAAAATAGAATAGGCAGGGTCATCTTGTTCCCCAAAAATTAATTTTCTTTGTAACACAAACCACATCATGAGAGGGTGAGTTCACATCTCACTGAAAGCTGAACACAACACCATTTTAGCAAACATCAATTACAGAACTATGGCAAAACAAGCAAAGCAACATGGATCATTTTATTTGCCATTAAATGAAGTTAATTAGTGTGACACTAAGGCAGCAAATAGCATTTGATATAAAGAACAGAATATGTTAGAACTTTGCTCCAGAAGGCATTTAATGTGTTCTCCTAACTACTGAAACCCGTTCAATCTCATGCTCCTGCACTGAAATTACTTTTAGAAATCCAGGAACAGAGCTCTGCCCCATCCTCTGGGAAACAATTCCTCAGCCTGCCACCTCACAATAAGTTCTTCCTGTTCAACTCAACACTTACCTCCCATCTCACTGATACTGCTGAAGTATCTTCAGTAACATATACTTGTCATCTTTCATATTCGTACTCACTGGAAAAAAATCACAATATATCTATTCTAAAGCTAAAAATCCACAGAAAGAACATGAGGAACATGAGCTAAATCCAGTTTGCTTTATGCAATTAATTCCAATGAAATTAAAAGGCTATTTGGGGGAGGGAAACAAACTTGCAGCATTATGTAACACCACTCATATATTTTTTTTTAATACAACCTTTTGAAATTAGATTAGAGAGAAAATTCCAAGTTAAAATTGACATATTTAAGTCTCCTGCTCTTGCAGTTCAAGAGGGATGTGTCTTATGCATGAAGCAATAATGGAGCTGCATGATGTGGGATGTATCTGGCTCATGACTAAATCCTAAGTGGATTTAGTTGTCACAGTGTAGTGCAGGGAGCTTGCAAGCCCCATTCAGCAAGAAAAGGATTGACCTGGGTAGTGATTCTGGAACCGAGGGAAAGGGAATGAGCTGCAGGGGATGACAAGGCTGCCAGGAGAGCAGCGAAGATCACCCAGAATGTAACATCACTTAAAGGGAGGCATTCCTAAGTTGATGCCAACAGGAATTCAGAGATGTGGGTGAACCAAAAAAAAAAAAAAAAAATCTAGAGC
>WEIT01007519.1:63110-81651 GCA_013389985.1 Dryoscopus gambensis
AAAAAAAAAAAAATCTAGAGCTGGAGACAGCCTCTAGATTGAGTTTACTGGCGCTTATCTACTACTACAAACAGTGACAGTAATTTATAGGTGTGCCCCAGCTGTCAGGAAAAATGAGTTAAAATAACCTATGAAAAACAAAAGCTTGTAAAATAGTCCACCTTCAACAAAATGCTGGAGAACGCAATGTAATTACAATTTACTTCCAAGTATGTACTTTATTATTATTAAAATTAATTGTACATTTAATTAATATGGAATTATTGGGAATGACATTTTACTGAGGAAATAATGATGAATTTCTGAATATTAGATATAAATTAAATGGTTCCTATGATAAAACATTTTAGATGCTTACCTTTTGAAAGCATTTAGAATTGTCCCAGTTTCTTTACTGGTAAATAATTTACTTAATGAAATACTTTAAAACTGTTCTTCCATAACTTGCAGAGAACACACCAGTTCTCAATCCAGCTCATGTCCACTCATTCAGTCTCCACTTCCTGAGTTTGGCTATGAGGATGTTTTGAGAGACAGTGTCAAAAGCCTTGCTGAAGTCAAGGCAGACAAAATCCACTGCTCTCCCCTCATCCCTCCAGACAGTTATTTCATCATAAAAGGCAATCAGGTTGGTCAAGCATGATTTACCCATAGTGAATCTACCTGATTCCACTTTCTTGTCTTCCCTCTGGATAGAGATGGGCTCCAGAATGAGGCGCTCTGTCTTCTTCCCAGGGACTGAGGTGAGGATGACTGGCTGGTAGTTCTCTGGATCCTCCTTCCTGCCCTTTTTGAAGACTGGGGTTACATTTCTTCCAGTCCTCCGACACCTCTCTTGATCACCAGCACCTTTCAAAGATGATCATGGGCGGCCTTGCTATTGAGGCCTGCCAGCTCTCAGCACTTGTGGATATATCCCATCAGGGCCCATGGATTTGCTTAGGTGCTCTCTTACCCAATCCTCCTTGAGAAAGGGAGGGTCTTCCTTCTAATATTCCTTTACCTTGGTCTCAATATTCTATGAACTTTGCAGTTCCAATTAAAATTTAAAATTAGTCAAAATTCTCTAACTTTGCATTATTTTAGATTCTTCCCAATATGCATGTAACATCAGTCAGACCCCCAGTTCTCTTCATATTTCCAAATAAGATATGTGATTCTAAATTTGGATTAACATTTGATCCAGAACCTTGTTTATTATGTAAATGAACAGTAAGATAACTCTCTAGCTTAGGACTTGAGGATGGGCAGTGGGAGATGCGGGTTCTAATTTACAGCCTGACTATTAATCATGAAAAAGCTGTTAAGAACAAACATTTCCTTGACATCTTGATGGTTTGTCTGCCAATTAATTAGCTGTCCTTTAAAGTCTACTATCATGGCCCTTCTGATGCAAGCCGAATTGCAATAGTCCAATTGTGTATCTCTTACATTTTAAATGAGAATGATCTGGTAATGTATTTTATTCGCTTTCCAGGGTTTTTCCCTGGTCGAGCTCACAAGGAAGAGGCAGCGCAGCTACGTCTCCCAAGCGTCCTCGCCGCTCAGCAGGCAGCAGAGGAAACGCAGGGGAGAATCTCAGAGCCGGGTGGGAAATGCGCTTTTTTCCCTCTTTGGTGTGGCTCGCCCCAGGTAGCCTGATTTCAAGGCAGAAAGCATCCCAAGAACAAAGGAGGCGGGAGGGTGCAGTCCAATAGCTTTTAATCCAACGCAATCCAGACCTACACAGCAGAATATAGCATCTAGACTGGCCGAATTCCCGAGCCAGACTGACGCCCAGGTGGGCGTGGAAACGGCTTTTCAAGGGGGCGGTAACAGAACGGGAACCAATGAGGGACAGGGAGAGGGGAGGACACAACTGGGATACAGTCCAATGAGGGAGTTTGGGGGGCGGAGTTGTAACACAGAACAAATACAAAACCGAACTTGACAGAACTTTCCAGGCTAAGGGGAAGAACAATATTCAGGGTGCCACCCAGTGGGCTGTGGCTTATAGTCAGGCTAAGGCATTCCCACAGTATTTCACTTTTAATTAGCAATGGAACAGCATAAGTTCATTTTTCCACTGTTTTTTAAATGCCAGTGTGTGTTGTAAATAGCCTAAGAATGACTGTCATCATTGGTCTGTCACAGGGAGGTATTGTTCATGTCCCAAGTCTTTGGAGGAATTAAGTTCTCTGTTCAGACTTATAAACAATAAGTTGTTAATTTCTTGCATGGAAACTAAGCTGATAACACCCAATAGTGACATAGTGGGATTCATCTTGCAAGGAGAGGCCTTCCCAATACCTATGACTTGCTTCTTCCAAAGATTTTCGTGTCTACTGTAGGGGCAGTTGAACTGCATGAAAAACTGGTCCCAAACCACCACATTTTATGACACAGAATCAGTGCTTTTCTAGTGGAACAGCTTAGAAACCGCAGAATCATAGAATGACTTAAGTTGAGAAGGTACCTTAAAGATCACCTGGATCACTGCGGACAGGGACACTTTTCACTAGAGGAGGTTGTGCAGAGCTCCACCCAGCCTGGCCTTGAATGCTTGCAGGGATGGTTGGATGGATGGTTTATTCCATTTCCCTGTTGTGGGAAAGAGCAAAGGAAAATCATAGAGACAGGCATCTGAAGGCCACCATCAGTTAAATCTGCCAGCTGCTACATGTAATGAATCCCTGCTTTCCAGGAAGTGGCTGGGCATGGCCTGCTATTGGGAAGTAGAGGATAAATCTTTTGATTTTCCTTTGCCCACAGCCTTTGGTTTTGCTTTATTAAGTTGCCTTTACCTTGATCCACAAGTTCTGTCCTGTCTTATTTTCTCCTCCTCTGTCATGATGAGGAGATGAGCAATAGAGCAACTTGGTGGGCACCTGGCTGCCAGATAAGGTCAAACTCCTGCACTATCTGATAGATTTTTTGGAAATGTTGTGATGGATTTTATTTTGGTTGGATGCATTTTTACACCTGTAAAGACTGTGATAAGGCCAAGAAATGGAAGCGCATTCTTGTCCAAATTCTGTGTTTTTCCTCTGTGTTTGAAGGACTGAACGGCATTTGCCAAACTATTCAGTTGTTGGTCAGAAGTTGGAGGAGCAACCAGAACATGCTCCTCTAATACTTATGAACTACATGATTTCAAGCATCTTGTTGCCAGGGTTTGAAATAGTGCTAAGGTCTCTAAATCTCTGGTATAATCCAGAAATTAACCGTGAATTAATTAATTGTGAATCTAATCAGTTACGGAAGGAGATCAACTACCTTAGAACATTGTGGCCCCTCATTGATGTTACTCAGAAGATGTTTATGGCAGGTAGTCTCTGATTTCAGACTCCTAGAAAGAATTTGAGAATATGAGTCAGAGATCTCTAGCACAGTGGTGAAATAGGTGAAGGGGGTGTTTCTTTGGGGTTTTTTCAGTTCCTTTTGCCCTAAACCAAATTAGCTATCGAGGTGTTACCGGTTTTGTAAAACAATGAAACCTCTTGTTCTGCTCTCTGGGATTTCCTGTAATTGCATGAATGGAAAACAAAGAACATGGGCTCTGTGCTTCGGAACCTTCAGAAAGGGGACTGAGGCCAGTGAGAGTGTCTGCTCCTTTCAGGAGGTTGTGATGTGGTTATAAGACTTGGAGATTGGTTCAAGTTCCCATACTGTCTAAGTGACAGCAATTATAAAATAAAGCCACTCAAGGTCATGTCAGTGTTGGTAGGCATGAGACAGCCACGCTGCTTGGTGCTGGGCCTTCTGCAGAGCCTGCCTCGGGAGAGATCCCAAGGATACCAGCAGAGTATGAAAGGAACAATCAGCCAAGAAAAGCAGGAAAAAGTGTGCTTCTGAAGTGGGGGAAGGGACGCTGTTTGTTTTCTGATTTTAATCTGCAGAAGTCCAAGAAAGGGAACCAAAAAATTAAAGAGTGGGAGGACTGAACTGGAGGGGAGGAGAGTAAAAGTATCTTTTTACATCAAGAATAGCCAGAGCAGACCACTGTTCAAACCTTGGAACTTCATTATTCTTGGTCCAACTGGCAGTCTGTTAGAAGAATCCTCCTGACTCCTGGGTATACAGATTTTGGAGAAATGCAGGTTTTCCCATTTCCACTCTTGCAAGAGTAACAATTTCCTTGCCAGAAACATGGGGAAAGCTACATATCTGGAATTCTGTCCTAGAGTAAGGTCAGAGAGAGCTCAGCTGCTGCTTCAGGAGCCCAGAGGGGACATCCAGGACAAGGCCAAGAAGACTCTGTCAGTGTTGGTGTTAAAGACAGGTAACCAACTGCACTGTGTCTGTGTTCACAGAGATTCCCTCAACGTGCCATATTAGCCAAAGCCTCTGCTGTAACGTGCAAGTCAGAATTCCAAAGGTTAACTGCTCTCTGCCAGGAGAAACTGGCTTCTGTCTCCTTGTTTCCTGCAGAGCTTTCAGAAGCAGAACATAAGCGTGCCACCAGAGCCACAGGAAACGTGGTTTGTCCTGCCTGGCAGCCGCTGAAAACACACATCTTCCCTGATGTTTTTTTGCCCAAGTGTTTGAAAACGTGTCACTGAAAGNTAGACATTTCTCTTAACTGCTTCAATAAAAATGTCCATCCTGGCAAAATGCAATGAGACAAACTGTGGTGCTGCCTGAAGAGGGAGGACCAGCCATGGGCTTATTCCAGTGGTCAGTGACAAGGGGAGCAGAGATTACAGCTCTCAAGGTAAAGCGTATGCATCTTCCTTGACACAGCTGATCCAGGTTAAAGGGTGCCTTGATATTGCTGTGAGACCAGGAAGTCTTTCTCTTTTTTGTCTCTATTCTTTTCAGTGCCTTGTAGTAACCAAAAAGACAGGCAAGAGATCCATCCAACGGCATGCGATAGAGAGAAAGAGAAATGTGGGGCAGAAGAAGGCACTTTTCTGAAGAAAAACTGCAGACTGGGGGAGATAAACTGAGCTCGATTTTGTTATTTGTGTTGAGTTCAGCAATGTAAACCATGAGCCTATAACTTTTAAATATAATACTCTCTATTGTAATATGAAACAGTCTTTATGAACTCTCTTACCACTTTGTGTTTCAAGGCATTTTGAATTTTAAAGTCTTCTGCCCAAGCAAGGTTGTGTCTGCATGCACTACCTAACCTATTTAACCATGCATATATACAACTTTTTAAAGAATTGTAACAGATAGTCCTGAAAGCTTAACACAATAGATTCAAACTTGATGTATTTTGCATTTTCCTAAATTTTCAACCAGCATTTTTCAAAGTAAAACAGTAACATCTTGACACTGCCATACACATGCAGATTTCATTTGGAATTTTCAAAGGTCAGTGCAGAGCAACTATGTACTTTGGAAATCCATTTAGGGGCACAGGTACTATTCTTAGACAGTAAACAAATGAAGATGGACTTTTATGCCTCTAGCTGAACATTCCACAAACTTACAGAGAAGTCTACCACTAAATATATCTGATACTAAATATTGTGGTATTCTGGGATTCTATATATTTTATCACTTCTTAGATACATTTATTTAATTCTTGTTATCAATAAAGGGTGTCCTTAGTCAGATACGTCATTTCCCAACTACTTAGATCTCCCGGATTAGGCATTGTTGTCCATAGTGCGTGCTATATGCTTGCATTTATTTTGCTGGACAGCGTTTATTGCACAAGGAACGTGTGTTGTTGTTCTGTGAAGTGTACACAACACAGGAGTACAAGAAACAATGTCACCAAGCCCCATAAGAGTAAGGTTTTGCTAAAAAAAGTAACAATTTGGGGACAGAGATGTCCCCACAAGCTCACAGACTGGGCCGCCATATCAGCTCATCTTTCTGATCCTGTAGTTTCTGAAATATTTCATTAAGTGCAGCTGTGTTGAAGATTAGTATCTCAATCCCTAGGTTATCTGTGTAGCCACATTCTTCATAGGTGGCAGTGAGGCAGGAAAGTAGTTGTAATTTAGCATTTGGAAAGCTGGCACTCACTTTTATGTCAGCTTCCCTTTTTAGCTAAATGCTGTTTCAAAACCCTTCCAAGTTAGACATGGATAAAAATAACTCAAAGATTGGAGGAGCTTTTCAGACAGAAGTCAACAAAACCAAAAATCCTGCTCTATCTCTGCCCAGGACAAGCAATATTTAAATATTCCAGGCATTTTCACAACAGTAGGAGTTGCAGAAAATCTGTACTGAACACAGACCATAATCTTGCTAATGGCATTTTAAATTTGTTGAGCACTCTGGCAGTGAGCCAGCTGTCTGACAATGTTACAGGAACGGGGGTAGGTCAGAATGACCTAGACACATGCAGAGAAACCATTACCTTCCCAAGGCATTCTGCTTGGGATAATCATTCTGAAACCTACAACAAGGAATGCCATAGCAGTAAACTTAGGAGGGAACACCTGGACTAATGAGTGCTACAAATGAGACAAAAGCCCTCTGCTCTGAGGGCTCTGATAGATTTGCTTTTATCTCTTGTTTCTGTGACACTAAATATTTGAGAGAAGTCCCAGGAAATCCAGAACAAAACACTAAATGTGTCATGGTAAGCAAAAATATTTTTCTCCTCCTCTTGATTCCAAGGCTGTGAGCTAAATCAGGATGTTTGCTTTCCTTTGCCATCCACTTCTAACACATAAATAAAGCAACCACTCCTCTTTTGCAATGTGTCTGAGGTAGCTGTAATCACCCTGTCGACTGACAGTAATTGGTATTTGCTTCGGTCAGCTTTAAAGTCATGCTAATTAAAACTGATCTTCCTACTCACATACTGAAAGAAACCAGTATCTGGAGGCGAGATCATCTGGGGAAAATTTTAATAAATCCTCAGGCACCAGTGTCTGCTTCCCTCAGAGCTGGCAGCAGTGGCCACCATGTTCCAAAAGAACACTTTGTCATATTGTTGCGGTTTCACCCCAGCCAGCCACCAAGATCTAAGCAGCCGCTCACTCACTCTCCCATGGGATCAGGGAGAGAATCAGAAGGGGAAAGGCTGGAAAACCCATGGGGTTGAAATAAAGACAGTTTAATAGGGAAAGCAAAAGCTGTGCACACAAGCAAAGCAAAACAAGGAATTAATCCACTGCTTCAGTATTCAGCCAGTATTCAGCCATCTCCTGGAGAGCAGGGCCCCCTCACGGTAATGGTGACGTGGGGAGGCAAATGCTGTCACTCCAAATGTCTCCCCCCTTCCTTCTTCTTCCCCCACTTTATATACTGAGCATGATGCCATACAACATGGAATATCCTTTGGTCAGGTGGGGTCAGCTGTCCTGGGCTGTGTCCCCTGCCAACTTCTTGTGCACCCGCAAATCCCTCACCAGCGTGGCCATACGAAAAGCAGAAAAGGCCTTGGCTCTGTGCAAGCCCTGCTCAGCAGTAACAAAAGTATCTCTATATTATCAACTTTGTGTTCAGGACAAATCCAAAACACAGCCCCATTCCAGCCACTGTGCAGAAAATTACCTCAGTGAGCCCCAAACCAGCCACATCTTCTCTCGACTCTTGTCTTCATAATGTGCATCAATGATTCTACCACTAGGACAAGGAAAGCTTATTATGCTGTATAGCAAACCAGCACATATTGATGGCCAAGACTGTGTGAAAGCCAAAGATGTTTACTATTTTTTCTGAAGTTTCCTTTCTCCAGTTCTTCACTGGATCACTTTCTTGAGCGTGCATACCTCCCCAGAGATCTGTAGAAAAAGGAACAGAAAACACAAAGAGAAGGAAGAACTGGGAAATACAATGTGAAATTGCTCAGGCGTGGGCTTTAGTCAGGACACTGGGATCAGTACCGAATGCCCAATAAACTGTTTAATTATGGCACGGTTTAAACACTGTCTGGAGGTACCTTCAGCAGTCTGTGGCAATCCTTGTTAAGCTGGTTTGTTATGGAGTCAGCAGGAAGCGCTCACCTTGGAGCCCCAGCACGCTGCCAGCTGTGCTGGTTCAGCTGGTGCTGGCCAGCCAGTCACTCACTGTCTGCTGGTGTTGGGTAAAAGGAGACTGGAGCCAGAGGCTGCAGAACAATAGGATGTCCTTGTTCTATAACCTCTGTAAAGGCTTCAAGGTGGTTCGAAATCAAGCAAAATAGTTTTCAGAGGATGCCTTGCAGTTTCATAAGATGTTACATGCTTTCCCGTACAAAAACATGAAATGGCTGCCAGGAAAACTGAAATAAAGAACTTGAAAATCAGATTAAATAGATACCAGTGAATTTTCCAGGACTCTTCCATCCTTCATTTTCTAACTTGTTAATACAAATGCTTTGCAGGAAGTAGGTCAGTGCTAACAAGAAAGTTACAGTGTTTGCATCTTGTCCAGTTTTAACTAATGCTATGTTATTTCATCAGTGTTTTTTATAAACCACTGATAAAACTAAAGATGTACTTACTTCAACATCCTCCGTAAGATGTTGCCAAACTCACATTAAGTATATACAAAGATTTTGTAACTAAAGACACATATGCATCATTTTATGTATGTTATCATTTGACAGCATTGTCATAAAATGCTATTTTTAGTGCCACTGTTGTCTCCTTTGGTGATTTTATTTTTTGTTATTCTGGCAAATGCGAAACTTGTCTGAAAATATAGAGAGAACACAAAAATCGTGGGTTCCAAATGACAGTAAGAGCTACAAGTTGTCATGATTAATCCAGATTTACAGCATGAGTGTTAGCTTTTTCATTACTCTGTAGTATAGGACCATACAAAGAAAATAAACTTATTATGTTAGTGTCAGACATTTTGACAGCTTAGTAGACATCGCATTCCTATTTTCTTTCCTGTCTCATATGGCACTGCTGTCTTCCATACCATTTAGTAGTTGCATAATTGTTCCCTTTCAAGCATACAAACAATGAGGTCAACTTGAGTCATGTCAAACAACTGGAGCAAATACCACATATGAAACCATTTAAGATAACAAGTCATGTAACCACATATATTACCCCTTGCCTGGATTTTCTGGATCGTGTTAGAAGTGTGTTAGAATACTCAAAAGCAACAGAGCTCACCAACTGGCTGTTTTGCCTATGATTGGCAACTAATGAGCAGTTTATTGCAAAGTATTTAATACAGACAAGCTAGAATTCAAAGTTACCTTCCTCTACATCATCATGCTTCTTCTTTACTCTGACCTTTTCAAGGCAAAATCTGTGTTTTCCTGCAGAAAAAAAAAATATGACAGGGATGAAGGTTTAATTTTATTTTAGTATTTTTAATAACATTCAGCTCTGTTACATTTTAAAGCTGCCTAATTATCAGATGTAACATCTGGGATACAGTATCTATCAGACTGTGTTTTATCCAAACTGGGCACAGATACAAGAAAGTGTTATTTGTATTTATTAACTGGAACATAGAGAGAAAGGTCAACACTTTCCCTATTCATCCTTCATCAGCAGAGAGGCTGGTGAGAAAGCAGGGTAAAAGTAAAACCTTTAATCAACAAAAACTTGTGCCTTCAAAAGTATGCAAGACACATGAAATCAAAGAAGAACCTTCTTACCTGAGTATTTTTTTCTTTTATCGAATCATTCAGTTCAGCTAAAGAGCACATCACAGACCTCTTCTGTTCTCAACTGAAGCCAAAAGAAGTGGTTTGTCTCTTGCTACAGTGGTTGACAAGAAGCACTGAAACACTGTTCATAAACAAGCAGCAATTAAGAGAAAGCAGAACATCGTTAAAATAATTCCTATTAATATGTTTTATTCCACTCTGCAGCACTTATGAAGAAGTTAAACAGTTGTTTCTATAATCCTCCCAAGTACTTGTGACAGTAGTAACAATTCCTGACTCTTCAACACAAGTTGTTCTGCCTGCAGAGATTTTGAGAGTCTCTTTCGTTATCTACACTGCAAGGCCTCACAGAGAAGAGGTAACTTTCTTCTAACATTTAGGTCCTAGAGAGTTTCAAGCTACTGCTGGAGGGTGTGTGGACACACAGATTAAACAGCCCTGTTGGTATCTGTTATGGTGTAAATGTGTGTTTCTAACCCTATACACCCTCATTAGCCAGTTTCCCAGTCGTCTGCTACAGCACAGGCACCATTCACATTCCCAGTACAGCACAACAGAGTGGCTTTTCCTGCATGGAGGGATGCTCAACACAGGAGCTTTATTCCAAATAACGCGGAAGTGCCCGGCTGGGTTGGAGCAGCAGCCTGTCTGGGCCAGCGTGCTGGGCCAGGCTCCTGCAGTGAAAGGAGATACTGTTTCGGGACATTGTGTGAACTTGGCCACTTCCTGTGGTCTGTTCTCCTCATACTCTGCCAGCATCACTGGATTAAGGAGCACACCTCTGTCTGTAGTATTTACTTTGACACTGTTATCTCTGATACCATTCCCCGGCTAGTTTCAGTGACTGCCCCCCCGGCCGCGTTGTAATATTGCAGGATTTGATGTGTGACACTTCACATTCACCTTATCAATCACCTTAATTGTTCTCAGTACCCTTGCTGATGATGTCCAGCATACTGACTTCTTGCTGCTGCTGGACACTGAGCTGGAAGGTCACTTTTCCTCCCACAGCATCTCTGGTGTGGCCTACAAAACAAGTCCAGTCCCTTTCTCCATCATAGATTTTTTTTCTCTCCAGTCCCATTTACCTTGAATACATGAGAGCTGTCTGAGTTAAAATCCAGTCTAATTTAGCAACTAGTGGCTTCAAACTGATGTGGTTTTAATCAGAAAGCAAAATGGAATCCTAACTGGAAAACAAAACTCGATCTAGAACAGAATTTGAAATAGCATTTTGAAACCCTTTCCAGGCATACCTCTATATAAAAGCTACTATTTCAAAATATTAATTTGACTGAGATCGGGCATCCCCTAGCAACTATTTGTGCAGTAGAAGGACTGTTTTAACTGGGCTTTGCACAGGCCTTTGCGTCAGGACTGAAGGAAGGGTGCCCTGGCTGCTCGGTGCTGCTCTTTAGGTTCTCAGTGGGCTTGTCCACTCGGGGCCTCCTCCAGTGATCTCCAGCCTGTAATGGAAGAGGGCTGACATATGTGTGGGTTGCATGGTTATTACTAATGCCGTGCCCTGCAGGTGACAGCAGGCCTGTTTCTCAAACCTGGGCAGGTGTGTTTGTTTAGTTGTCTGTGTTTCTGTGCTTCCATGATCTGTATGAAGTCTATGAAGTAATGTCGTGGCTGAAGGTCCGTGGTGTGCCCCAACTAGTGAATCACTGTGTATCCAGGAGAGAGCAAATGTAACCAGCACTGATTCCAAACCATTTCCAAACCATACTTATTTTAAACCCATTATGAATAAAGGGTTGAGTCTTGTGTGTCAGCATCATACAGAATATAATTTTTGAACAAACTCTACAGTCATAGAGATGAAAAGAAATATATTGATGGAAGGTTAATTTTTCAATGCCTGGTTGCGTTATTCAGCAGGATTAAAAATAAAATTTAAAAATCTTTCATATAAGCCAAGAGATCTTTACAATCCTTTAAAAGTAATTTCTACTGTCTCTAGCTTCCTCAGGTAGAATTTGAAGCACCCTTTCACACCAGATATGATTCTTCCTTGTTGTGTAAGTGTTTTTGGATTATATGATAATGAAATAATTTTGCAACACGTCATTTATTAAAATAAGATTACTTGTGTTATATTAAGCGCGTGTAAGTTGCACAATAGTGTAGAGTAAATACAACTGTGATTTCAATCCATCTTTTTTTTTTTTTTTCTGATAATAAAAGAAATTTCCCTTCTGTTTGTAACAGTTAGATGTACAACTTCAGTTCTCTGACCGTGGAAGCTGACAGCTCATGCCTGACTACTATTGAGATGGTGTTGTTTATGCCTTAGGTAGAGAAACGGGTCAGTCTGACTCAGCACACTGTCCTGATTCCTGCCTTTGAAAGAGCTCTGTGTCTAGAAATGAAGAGCATGTATACATCTCTCTGATTGTGAGTTCTCCTGAAAAGGCACTACTAGTCTTTTCTAACTTCAGCCTTCTTTACTCTTCAATAAAGAGGTCCTTCCTGCAACACAGGAGCCAATGTTCTCCTTTTATCTCTTCATATCACACCTTGAAAACATTATTTTCTCAAAAAATGCTGCTACTGTTCTCTTGGTAGCCCAGAGTGGGAAAAGTGGTATCAGGATAGAGGTATCCAGGCATCCACTGAGCAAAGTGTGACCCCTGAGCTTGCTCAGAATGAAAGAACAGAATAGTTCCCTTCTCCATCTCCTGAGAATATGTAAAGGTATTGTGCTGTTTCTGCTTTTTCTGAGTAAAGCTCAGGAGGAATGAAAAATCTGAGTCTCTGCCTTACTCAGCATATTGAGTAACCAGCCCAAGGCAGCTATAAAACACTTTTAAAGCCAGGCCTCCCTTGCCACTGGCAGCAGCTCCGTGCCACTGGCATCCAGCTCTCATTTTAGAGTGGTTTGTTTGTCTTCAGGAGGCAGCAGATGGCAGCAAAGTTGTACAGATGAGCCAGAAGGAGGAAAATATCTTCGTGCACACACACTAACAACATTCCATGGAAAAAACGTATCATTTGTTTCTGTCTGTCTTGCAGTGTGGTTAAGACAATAAATCAGGTTTATTGGCCCTCATGCACTTGTAACGTAAGGGGTTGTTTTTCCCTCATTGCCAGGAGTTAATTAAATCAGGTTGGGGTGAGAGGATGCAAATTATTTCTCAATAAATCATCCTCATCTCTGTAGGACTCACTTCTTTGTGCAAATCTCTTTATATCATTACCTTCATTAAACAGATACTGGTGGTCTCATGCAAATATTATAACAAAGTGCTGGTGTGTGCACTTTGATTGACTGCCAGTCTCTGCTGTGTGCTATGGAATCCCTCTCTCATTTGAGCTGTCCAGATACATCCTTTTCCAACACTTCAAAATAGGTAGCAAGATTTTTTTTTTTAAACATAAAGAGAGGAAAGAGGAGGAAGGAAATGCTACTATGTAAAATCTTAGTGTTTAAAACACTCCAAAGTCCTACCGCATTAAATAAAAAATGGAGTCTAGGTTTTGGACAAGAGCACTGGCAGCTTCTGGGATTCCATCCCTGCTCATGAACACATTTAGTGACGCACTTGACACATGTATGTTTGTTGAAGTTGTCACTGCCAGCAGCACCACATCCACTTAGAGCAGAAGCAATAAGCATACATTGCTGAGCTCATTTCAGATTGAATGGAGAGTCTGGATTTATGTTCCTTCTTTTTGACAGGGATCCCATTTCTTACTTGTATCTTTTAGTAAGTTCTTCACTGTTCAAAACCAGAAATTGTGAATAAATGAAGTATAAAGCAAAATTTACAATACAGTCTTTTGGTATAAAAATAGACATGTTTTTGAAAGAAAGCTGGGGCTTAGATTTTCTTCCTGCTGAAGTCAGTAGAAGTTTTGTTTCAATTAGACGGGATCAGTCTCGGGCCTGGGATTTGGTGCTGAGATTCCTGTCTGGCTCACCAGTTCATCACACCAGCATGTCTGATGTCTGTAGGCAGTAAGGAGACTAATGATATATGCCAGTTGCATATTTTTCGTGTTGTTTATCAATAAAGGGCCAGACTATGAATGTGTTCGTTATGCAGAATGAGATGCAGGGCTGCACAGCCTCGGGAAAAAAAAAATACTTAGAAAAAGTGACTTATAATCCCCCACTTTTTCCTCATCTCTAAAGAGAACAGACATATTTTACAAGGTGCAGCTGTCCTCTTCCAGAGTGCAGCTCAGACCTGCTCCTGAGCCCTTGTGGGCAGGCAGGGAAGTGTGGTGGCCTCCGAGAGTTTGGTGCTTTCCAGCAGAGAGCCACTCCAGACCTGGGTCATGTCAGGGGAAATGAGGAGCCCACACACCCTTCTGTGCTGTGGGATGAATTACACGGTGCCCTCCAGTCTCTGAGTGATTCAGCTTTATGGAACTCCTGTCACAGTAACCACCTCTTAAAAGGACAATAAGAGTGTTTGTTTGATGAGCTGCTTAGTTTGCTCCTGAACTAACAGATAAGATCCGGTTTGTTTGGTCTCCCCTTTCTGCCAGTACCACTGGACATCAGAGATTAAGAGCCAGACATTTGTTTGTTTGTTTTTACACCGTGTTAGAAAAGTAGGAAGAAAAGAGAAACCTTTTTATAATTGATGGAAAAGTTGCATGTAATCTGCAAAGAAGTGACAACTTGCAGAAAGTATTGGAAGAATACTTATTTTGCAAACCTATTCTGAGAGTCAGAATTTATTACAAAATATGTGCCTTCAGCGGGTAGAACAGACCTTTCCTGACTTTGGAAAACCCCAGGATTTTGTAAGTGGATGAGAGACTCAAGGAGGTCTAGTTAAATGTTTTGTAGAAGTTATCACAGAATAAAAAAAGTTTAAAAATTTCATTTGGCCTCCTCATTGCTGTTGTGTTTGCTGGGAATGTTGATGCGAAACACTCCACTCTTATCAAATCATTAACATTGATTCTAGTATTAATGGGACCATTTGTTTTTCATTTGGAGACATTATCAAGCATTTTGATTAGTGTACGTAGCTTGTAGTAAAAAGGTTTTTACATAGCAAAGTTCTTTACCTCATGAACAAATTATGCTTCTTCTTCTTATGAAGGACACATGGCCTCACTCCAAAGAATTAAGTATTTAAAAATTAAAACAATTTCAAAGCTGGCACAAATTATTTGGTGAAAAAAGCCCTGATCCTTAAAAAATATTTGGATAGTAAAAGCAAACCCTTGTGAACGCAATAAACAAATTTTAGTTAGGCATAATTGGATTTACTTACTGATTGTACTCAGTCATGCTGGAATTCTTTCTCCTGATGCCTGTGTGCTCTACACTACTTAAGTATGATGTGAGATAATATGAAATGGTGAATTGACGGCACAAGGAAACTATTTGGATGGCTGTCTGGAGTTGCCATTATTGGCTTTAATTATGACTTGCTGTCCTTTGGGTACTCAATGAGCCAGGAAAGGCTTCATATGTGCCAAAGTATTCATTAGTATTCCCCTTTCTGTCATTGTGCTTGCAGAAAGAGTTTATATCTGGCACCTGACTGCAGTTCTTCTTAGCACGGACCGAGATGCTTTGCAGATTTTGATAATCATCTGAAAGTACACCAATGTCTCCACTTTTTGGATGCAGTAGAAGTTGTTCCTAGGTAACAGTGGAAGAAGTCTGACCACTTTCTGATGTAACTGGAGAACAAACACTTCTTGCGGTTGTTCACGTGACATGGCTGCCTAAAGAAAATTTTGTGGTACCAGCTAGAGAAAGAAAAATAATTACTTGTTTTCCTCTTCTGGGTTAGGGGACCTGCACTAGGGCTTCACAGAAAAGTCCTTCTGTATCAGCATTTCGGGCACCTTTCCATCATTCCATATAGAACTAATAAAGAAGCCCAAAAATCTTTCTGAAATAAAAATAGCCTCTGGAATCCATTTTGGTAATGAAAAATTGCCTATAGTGAAGAATTTTTTTGTCTGCCATAGAGTGTCTCTAGAGTAGGTACAAAACACAATAATCACTCATAAAGAATATTCCATGAACTCTTCTGACACTTCACTGTGGAGGCTGTGCTGAGAATGGGGACCACTCCTTTGGCATCTGCTCTTGAACAAGACTGGTGGATGAGGATGAATTCCTGCTCCAATACATATTTACCATTGCAAAACTTAATTTTAATTTAGAACATTGTTTGAACTTCAAGTCATGTTTTTAGCTGCCTTTGAAATACTGTCCTGTGGGACACCAGACTGTTCTTAGAAACAAATATTTTAACTAAGGTGGTGTGTAAACAGATACTCCTGATTTTGGAGCCTTTGATGACATCTTCCACTTCTCATCTGTCACATTACAGCATAAGCTGGCTTTGACCTAAGTACAGAGTTCTTCTTGAAATTCTACAATTACAGGAGGATGCTCAGTTTCATGGGCTGTTTCACAGTCTGCTCTCCCTGAAACCCCAAATCCTCACACTTCTCAGAGATTTCAATCTAGTTCATGGATGAGCTTCAGCTACTGTTTAAGCATTCATGCCCAACATTTTGCTTTATGGGATATAGTGAAAAGATGCTTAGCCAGGGTTTTTCAGTATCGTCCCCTGCTTGGGTAGGAGGAGGAGCTTTCACCTGGACAGCTTACACCTGGGGCTGGTGCAGAAATGGATGAGAAGGGAGGATGCTGTCTTGATACATTCTACCCCTTATAAACCCATTCCTTGAAACCTGGAACTGAGACTGGAGTATGGTTTTAGCTGTGCAATGGGAAAGAGTTCCTACCTGCCATTCTCCTGCTCTGTCATTGTCCAGCTTGTCTAGCCTAGGTTAGCCAAAATCCACCATCATCCTGTTTCCAGGGTTTCCTTGTCTGCTCTTTACGTTCAAAGAGTGTGCCATCTTTGGGCTGCTCACTACTTTCTGGCATGTGTCCTTCAGCAGTGTTCGTGCTTTAAAACACATGGTTTCAAAGATTGGTGGGGAAATGGAGGGAAAAAAAACCTCCAAACTTTCTTTTCTTTGGTTGCTATTTATTGCAACCAGAGAGTTTTGCTTCTCCTTACAGGCGCAGCAGGTGGTGCTCTTGGTCCTTCCAAACACAAGTTGCACTTCCTGAAGTCCAGTCAGGTCAGAATTGTGCCATCCTGCACCAGCTGGCTGGTTTTAGCCCTGTCTGGTCCTGGGCAGGGTCTTTCAGCTTTGAGTGAAGTGTTTTCCACCAGTGAAGGGCAAAGGAGGGGAAAAAAGGTATTCTATGTGGGGTTTTGGCAGGAAATGAAGAAAAAAGACCAATACAAACAAAGTAACTAGTTGGCAAGTTCATACTTAACCACACTGTAGCCCGATCCAGCCTTCTGGCTCAAATTTAGATGGCAAAAATACTAACTGTGGAACTTACAAGAAAAACGTTGTAGCTATTAAATTGGATGGTTCTGTTGACATTATTTTGGTTGTGCGGTGTACATTAAGTAGGATCACGCTGTTGCCTACGCATTGCGATTTCTCACTGCAAGCACCACAAAACTTGTAACAGCAACAATTCTGATTTCCAGGTTTTCCATGATCTGAGGGTAGCCACTCGCTTGTTTCTCAGCTGGCGGCTATGCTCTGTATTGAAGACCATGCATTTGTGTCATCCCTTAACATCTTATGAGATCTGCATCAGAAAGGCCTTCAGCAGGACACAGGTAAATCCTCTTCCAGCTGTTAACAAACAGGTAATTAAAACTGGCAAAGTGTCATTATATTTGATTTTCTTTTTTTTTTTTTAAATAATGTTTCAAGTGGAAAACTCACCTCTCTCAGGATTTCAAAAGTCTTAGTTGAAAATGCTTAGAAAGTAACTAAAATTAGGCAATTCTGAACAGAACTTCAAAGTTTGGGGAGAAAAATAATGAATATACGCCAAGTATCTCATCACTGGATCCCTACCCAAGCTTTTTGCAGCAGTTTCCTGGAAAGGTGTCATTGCCACCTCTTTTCAATTCTTCTCATAAATATATGTTCCTGAGAAATATAGTATTAGGTAAAAAAAAAAAAAAGAAAAAAAGTCCCCACTTTATTTTATTGTAGCAGCATTTAGTTCTGCTGTTCCCCAGTCCCCTCCTGTATACGTTAACTATGCTCAGAGAGATGGTAAAATAGGGGAAATGCTATGTTTCACCCAAGAAGTTATTCAAATACACTTGTTTAGGTTTTAGGCTTGTTTTCTTGGAGTACAAGGAGTAGACACCAATAGATGGTGCTGGTGGTGCATTAATAAGGTTCAGTTTCACATTTGTTTTCTGGTCTGTGCTTGGAATTTGTTAAAAAAAAAAAAAGAGAGAGAGAACAAAACAAAACAACAAAAAATAACAAAACAACAAAATCCCTCATGCTAAGCTTTTATCCAAAATGTTCTCCCCGCACTGAACCGGTCACCATTTAACTTTAACCTGAACTGTGGCCCAGGAAATCCTTCAACATAAATAACCTTGGAAGCTGCCATGACCATTTTTGGAACGTGCTGCCTCAATAAATCTGTTACTTTATTGTGCAATGTTGAAGTGTGCAGTTGTTTCTCTGATTAATTAGAGCAAAAAATAAACTTGCACGATCAATCCAAGCTGTGACATGTTTCAGCCCTGGCTTGAGCATGTGGGCAGAAAAGAGCCTTAGAGCCTTCTTGACAGACCTGCCCTGGAATTTTAGGATGCATTGCTGGCTCCGAGTTTACTCCATTTGATGAGATAAGGTGGCTGCTAGCAAAGTCTGCAAGGGAAGAGTTTTGGTCTGTCTCAGGACTGCCATGCTGTGTTAGCATGAGTAGGACTGAACACAGTGAGAAATGATTCATCTTAACCACTGCCCCCACTAAAGACAACATAACTGAAGTGTTTCATGTAATTGTGTTTATTTTATTTCACATATTACCCATGGAGAACAACTGATACATTCTCTATATCTTTCACCAGTCTGGAATGCAAGATAAAAAAAGGTATGGAAAAAGAGTTTAACGTTTGACATTCACGATATGAAAAATAGAGGGGATACAATGTTTTAAAATGCCCTTACGCAATATATATATATATATATATA
>WEIT01007519.1:91407-108731 GCA_013389985.1 Dryoscopus gambensis
GGCCGGACCGGGCCGGTCCCGCCGTGTCCCCACCTGTGTCCCGCCGGCTAGGGCGCGACAGCCGCGCCTCCCGGGAGAACAAAGGCTGCCGAGGGGGCTCGGCGAGAGCGGGGTTTGCCCCGTCTCGCTGCTCATCCATCGCTTGTTGAACGGTGCCGCGTATCCCCCGGGGAAGCGCCGTGGCACCCGGGAGGCTCTGCAGGAATGGCTGCTTTTCCTAAAGCCTCGGGATACATTCTGTCTGCTCGGGGGAAAGGGAAGTGGTGTTATCTGCTGTCGTTTTGTGGGCAAAGAGAGAGTGGTTTGTGTTACGTAACTGTCCGTTGATACCAGCTTTGTTGCTGCAGAGATCTCAAATCAGTGTTTAAACTGATTGGAAAATAAAGTGATTGTCAACTGGTGTGTGTTTGTGCTGGGTATTTCAGAACGATCCTTTGAATGTATGTTGTTAATAAACAATATTTTAAGCAGTCGAATGTTCTCTAATTTATTTGACTGTTCATAAACCAAACAACACTCAAGTTTGTTACTCACAGTAGTTCTTTGAAGTAGCAATTGCTCGTAGTCTGTATCTGTTCATTCTAAAAGTGCAGCTAACAAAATCAGACGATGAGATTTTTAAAAAAGAAATATAATTTTTAGAGAAATCAGTATGTGTGTGCGTTTAATGATGCAGTGTCTTGCGAAGTTCTGCTAAGGGTCTCTTGTATTTTGCTATTCTGTAATTATTATTCTATTAATTACAGCTTGCTTTCCCCTCCCATCCCATTTGATAATAAGTTTTTCCTAATTGTACTGTCAAAATTAAGACATGTGAAATGGGGAGTATTTTATGTTAAAAATAAAGACCCTCACCTGTTTGGAACATTTTCCCTGACACAGTAGAGAGAACCCAAATCAAAACAAAGAAGCAACCAAACCCCCAGGTGTGCTTTTAAGAAGACAAGGCAAGTGGGCTCCTTGCTCTTTAGGTATGATCAATCTGACAGAGTACATGAAACAAAGTTACAGATTGCATTGGAAAGCTTTATATCTGTAAAATGTCTTCATCTGTAGCATTTAAGTATGTGTTTAACTTCCCATACATAAATTGTCTCATGAAGTTTAGTAGAATTGCTTGCATAGATGAAATTGAGCAGACACAGAAATAACTCCAGAACCTCAATTTGAAAAGGTCATGCCCAGAAAGTAACTGTTTAGACTTTATTATTAAAATTACTTGTTGCTACTTTAATGCTTCATAATAAAAATGCTTGAAGGAACAACATTCTGTTGAAGACTAGGCATGCATTGTTTTCCAAATTCCTTTACCCCCACATGCAATCCCATAATACATGGAGTACTGACCTTCATTTTTCTTATAAAACAGTAGTTTCTTGATGCATTTATTATGCTTCATTCTATGTGAAAAGCAGGGACAAACATTTTTAGGATTATGGACTAGCTACTCTTGAAGCTTTTATATTCTAAGTATGTTCCTTCTTTTCCTTTCCTATTTTTTTTTTCATCTGCAGCTACCTTCTGGCTTGGTTTTAATGTGCTTGATTTTAATGTTGAGTGTAATTACATTTTGTAGTGTTTTTTTTTTTCCCCAGGCATAATCTGTGGAATAGCTTTGTGTAAACAAGCAAACAAAAATGCTGTACCCTTCCCCCCAACCTGTGTGTCAGCAGTGTTTGGATGATAAACGCTTGTGGTTTATACGGAAGGGTGTTTATAGTAGTGACTGCTCTCCCAGAAAAGCCCCACTGTGTCTGCTGGCTCTCCTCTGCTCTCACTGCTTATATGGATGTGTATACATGTGCCAATATCTGCAATCCCCCTGAAAATCTGGTAAAGGTGCTGATTTGCTGGGCAGGTTATCTGGCTTTACTCAAAAACATTTGCTGTAAATGTCTAAAGTGCAGTGTTTGTGCAGTTTAGGAGCAGATATGTAGATTTTTCTTGTTGTGGAACAACTTTGTTGCTGATGCTAGAAGTTTTTATCCAGCATAGTCTGCAGGGGAAGTGAACAGTTTTAGTGTCCTCAAATAAAGCAGAGGGTATGTCCTTTGGGAGTCAAACATACGAAGGTCCATTCCTGTTCTGGTCTAGGCCTGTGTAAACTGATGTTACAGCAGTCCTAGTGCTGCCGTTCCTATTGTGTTAAGTCTTCCTTTGGTTTCCAGCTCTCTTTAGGCTGCTGACCTGTCCAAAAGACCTTTCTTGCTGGGTGTTTTACCTGTGTTGCTGTATTATTTTGTCCCTGCATTACTTTTGTGCTAATTTTTCAGTGTTGGCCCACCAGGATGTCAGATGAATGCCAGTATCGGCATAAAGGAGGGTCAGGAGCACGCTGGAAGACAGATCCATGCACCCTGAATTTATATCAGCTTAAGTGGTCCTAGAGCCTTGGGCACAGAGATGTTAGTGAGGTGCCTTAGTCTCCTACACGCTCCGGGGAAACGAATGGGAGCCTTTGGATAATTTGCCTAACAGGCAGTTTATTCATGCTTGGCAAGATGCACAGAGGCTCTGCCTGAGCGGAGAATGAGCTTTGCTGCTGACAAGTGTCAGTAGAATTGCAGGCACTTAGGAGCTGAGAAGTCTTTGTGCTGGAAAGGATGACCTGATTCACCCAGCTTTTTCTGTGTTTCGGGTACACTGGTCTGTATTCCCACGTAAGTTGCTCAATCTGTGTCTTTAACCTTAAAACTAAGCTTAGATAGATCATAGTTTTAAGGGCTGTTGTGTATTTTAAGAACTCATTCTGAGCCGCTGCTCAGAACTGCAGCAGCAGTAGCTGCTGTTGGAAGTGCCTGTTAAGTGTCCTGACAGAGTTGAAGGAACCAGATTTATAAATCCCCCAGCTTTACTGAACCCCTGATTTTGTTCTAACAGTGAAAGCATGAAGGATTTCAGTGACACACACAGTAAAGCAATCACCCTTGGTGTATTTTGCATTCAGCTGAACCTTGGCTAGCGTAGATAACCCCATTTCCCCTCAGCGTATCAGCACAATATAAAGCTGTTACATAACTGGCTGCAGAAGGCACTTACAGGAGTCTCTGAAAGGAGCAAAGGTGCTACCAAATGTAGGCATTCTGGGTTAACAGCTACAAGAAATCCCAGGAGGCCTTACTGTTTATCCATTGTATTTTTTCATGGATTTTGAAGTGTGTTTGATGTGCTTCACCAAAAAATTCCCATTTAATATGTTTGAATAATGGAATGTGGATGGGATTTAGGAAGAACACAGATGTTTGCAAAGATCACAGAAGGGCATGAGAAAATGCCTTTTTGTTTTGTTTGGTTTTGGTTTTGCTGGTACTAGCCCTCATCATAAATCTCTCCCTAGAATTTACATATAGTGATACTTGGCAAAGGTAAAAGAGAGAACATTCTGTGTCTTTCTTAGCTCAGCAGCTGAAAGGTAAGGATAAAGAAGAGAGGATCCAAAGACTGGATTTGATTAATTTGCGCATGCATCCATAGCAGCTTTCCTGTAGGATGCTCTTGTGTACTCAGAAGTTAAAGGAGAAAACCTGTGAGGTGGAGCAAGGTGTTTTCTGTGAGCTTCGGTCGCTCTGAGAGGACACAGGAATGATTTGTTCTTGCTTTTGTGTGCAGTTGCAGTGTGTAGGACAGAAGGTTTGCAACGGTATAGCAGTTTTATTTGGCTGTTGTCACAACTGATAAATGCTGGTATAACATGTGTAGGCTCTGTTGTGGTTGTTTCTGTTCTGATTTTTATCAACTCCTCTTCAGGAAAGTCTTTATTGTGTAACATAGCTTCGTATCTTGGTGGATTTTGAAACAAGACAAGCGATTGTTGATGGAGTGGGAGAAGTTTCTAAATGGAGTTGTCTGATTCTTTTATTTATTTTTTTTCCCTGTGAGCAGATTTTGCCTGTGAAGAATATAATATCCTGAGGGTTTTCTGGTGTATTTGCTGTATATTCATAGTTGGGCATTCCACTTAGCTAGTCTGTGTATTAGGAGTGGATGATTTCTTGATGCCACGGTATGCAATCTCTGTAGAACAGAAAATGTAGAAAAAATAAGGGAATAAAGCTGTTACTTCAGTGGCTTTCTTATCTGTACTGTGGCTTAATTTGATTCAAATGCAATCCAGGGACATCTCAAAGGGATTAAAAAAGCAACAGAAACGAGATCCTTCTTATTGTGGCAGGAGAATTCTTGTAGCTGTAATAGAATGAAGCATCAAGTGAAGGGCTGGAACTGGAGCAGAATGCAGAAGTGTGACTGTGTATTGCTAGGAGATGACTGTAGCTGGCTCTGGCTGGATAGGGCACAGCAGCCCAAAAGCCTCGTAAACAAATTAGTTGCTCCAGTAAATGGAATTATCTCTTCCTCCAAACCTTGTGCTTTACTTTTCAAATACAACAGATTCCACAATACTACACTGAAACAGAACGAGGAGAAAATATTTCTATTGAGTGTGGTTTTGTTTATTTGTTTGTTTGTGTGGTTTTGATTGTGGTGGTGTTTGTTGGTTTGGTTTTTTTCTTTGTGAGATAAAGCTCTCTTGAAAGTCTGCTTGGAAGACTCCCAGTATTTTCTGGTAGCATGTCTTCATAAAAGGTATTCAAGCAGTTTCTTCTGGTACACAATGTTGACTAAAAAAATTACTTTGATTTCGATTTATGGATTTGTTATCATTTTGGAGAAATCTTAAAATCAATACAGATCATGTAAATCTTCTTTCCCTCAAATGTTTGTAATGAATATTTCTAAAGAACTCGGATTTGAGACTCTTTACTCACTCAGTCTTGCCATTATAATAACAATAAAAATGCTTTTTATTCAGCCTTTCATTTTAAACTAAAACATTCATGAAGGCTGATTTTTTTTCTCCATGAGCTATCTTCATTTGTTCTGAAATCTGAGGACACAGATTATGTTGAGGGAAGTAGCATTTCCTATCTTTGTGACTAAATTGCACTCAAGGAACTCTCTCTCTCCCCTGTTCTGTCCTGGATTAACTTCGTGGATTAGCTGACAAAAAGACACTTTTCCTGCAGCCTGTTCATGGAAAACAGTTTGCTATGCAAGCCCGAATACTGTGTAAGCCCTGGCCTTCTATAACCACAATCATATTTTCAGTGGAGGCACAATGAGATTGACATTTAATGTCTCCAACATCCAAAACATAACAATCTTGTCTTGTAGCAGTGAGGAAGAGAATTATACTACTGTGGTAGTTCTCTGACGTGAATTTAAAGTACCAACTACCTCCCCAACTATGGGTACTTACGAAGGAAAACCACAGTCACTGTGGAATCATTTGTAAAATGTGTAACAGCAGAGTCACAGTTCAGCCTTGCTAACTGTCAGTGCAAGTTGTATCCTGCAAATATGTACTGGTGAGTAGGAGGTTTTCCTTTGGTTCATCTCTCCTTTTACTCCTCTTTGCAGTAGCACGAGACTTTCAGGCTCCTTGCTCATATAGTGAAAAAAATTATTTCTAACAATAGCATTGTAAGTATTGATGAGATTAATTTTCTTCTGCTTGATGTTCTGGGAGTTGTGTTCCATTTATATGTGTTTGTTGAAATAAATTACATCTGTGGTGTCAGTGGTATATTCTGAAGTCAAGGACAATCCAATTAGTGTTGATTGGGATTTGGCAGCTAAATCCCTGTTCATTGAGCCAAGAACATGCTGGTTATTGCTTATCTGCTAGTGACTAGATAGATCATGATTTCACATCTCTAATGTTTGCAGTTCTCAGTTTTCAATCTTCTGCGAATTGAATACTCTGTAAAAATGCAGTCATTGAACACAGCTGGAACTCTTTGTTTCCTTTTCAGTAGTGTTGTGCTCAAGGTGTCAGAGTAACTAACCACAGAATTTCCCCTGAGCTGGACGTAGGTGACAGGCTGTCACTCCTGCAGCCAGAGCAGCAGTTGGTGACACTGCGGTCTGGGCTTGTGTGGAGCTGTTGTGGAGGAAAGCTAAGGGACAGAAAAAACAAACTCATCATAATTTTGGATACAGATTCAGGGTAGTCGCATGCAAAACCCCATTGGACCATGGGAGGCCTAGTGGATAAAAAGAGACAAAGGAATGTTACTGGGCATACAAAATCAATCACTCAGAAAGAAATTCAAGGGGGGGGAAATAGGAGGTAGGAATAACATCCTTATCATGTTCTTTTACTGTCATTCATATGGTGTTTCCTAGGATTTAAAACCCCAGAAAATCCGTGATCTAACACTTGAATAGATCTTCAGCAAGATAGAAAATGTCTTTTTAAATGTTAAGAGTGTTGGGTTGGAACTACTGGAATAGTAACTGGAAGGAAGATGAGACATTCTGGCAGAGGATTTCTCAGATACTTGTGGATGAAAAAGAGTGACAGCTCTTCTTTCTGGAACCTTGACTTCAGTCGTGGAAGATTGTGCATTTGGAAGATGGATTTTGTTGAGCTTGTTTGCCAGATGCCATGGATAGTGGTGCCAGGAGTATGGAGTGTTGTCAGACTCTGTAGAGGGTTGCGTGTCACCTCCTCGTGGTTTAGGAACCCTTCTCCGTAAGACACTGGCCACTCCTCCTGCATACTCTGTTTGACACATTCTGGTATTTTAGAATGTTTTCTGTCTTCTAGGTTTACCCCAGAAGAATCTCTGCCTTATCATCTCTCTCACTTTCTCCTTCCTTCTCTCGCTCTCAGTATCCATTTAACTCTCTTTGTCTACTCTGTGGTTTTTTGAGATGAAGTCCTCTTGGCCAATCAGTCTGATTTCTTACAGTTTTCATCTTTAAATAAACAAATTTCAATTAATCACACAAACACCAGGGCCAGATTTTGTCCCTTTTGTAAATTTTGGGCCTAAAATAATGTTTGGTACAATTTTAGTTTAGGAAAAAAAAAAATCCTTTTCTCCTCAGTCTTATTTCTTGGAAGCAGAAGTATTGGTGTGAAGTTTTACTTAAATAACTGAGCTGGAAACAGATGTTAAGCCCTGGGACTTTATTTGGTACATTTAGTTTGTCTAAGTCAAAAAATAATTGAAAATAGTTATGGAACAAGAGGTTAGAGCACCATTAGTGATGCTTATGGCTGGTAGCTATTTGTGTATCTGAAAAACATTGCCCTCTGGTTTCTTAGTATGTTATAACTGTGCCAGTTAGAGGCCAATAAACCTTTTAGCTTGACCGCTGTGTTGCTGAAGTCTTCCACAGTTTAAATTTGTACATTTAACATGGATATTTTTCTTTTGGACCAAGAAATGCAGACGCTCGTCCTTTTTTGTGACTGTTGTTCTCTGAACTGTAAACCTAATTCCTAAGTGGCAGTAAGAATAAGCTGAATGTGTGACTAACAAAATCCTCAAGACCCAAAAGGCAAAGTGGTGATCTTGTCATGAATTCAATTGTAATGGAATTTTAATTCTTGAAATATTGTTGAATGGGCATACTGTACTTTTTAAGAAAGGTTAAATTAGGAAAGCTGTGTTTTTTAGCTCTATTACACAGACTGCTTTTCATAAACATGCAAATTGCAATTGCATAAAAATAGAAGAAAGCCACATGCTTTGTTCCTGCGGAGCTGTTTCTTCATAATTAATCTATTTTCCCAGAAAAATACATAGTAGTTTTATGAAGCCTGTGTGATGACTGGGTTGTTACTGGTCTATATTGTTGGTATATGCTATTTTTAAACCAGGTTTAATACAAAACATTCTAGAAGAACTTACAAGAGTATTTCCATTTTCTTTCTTATTTTATAGTTTGTGAAGAGAGAAGTAGTAGGTTTGATATTTTTAAGAACATAGAATGTTTGAAAGAAGATTTCAAAGAAAAGTTGGTGATACTTTGCCTTCCTAAAACACGAATTGAAACACACATTCCCCCCCATATTTTCTTTTGGGTAATTTAAGCTGTTTAGAGTCTTTCTCTTTTAGGCTGCATGTTCTTAGAATCTTCAGTCTGTGAGAGTTTTTTTCTTCATGTATTTTGTTCAGTGGGCTGCCAGGCAGAATTTGCTTTTTGTAAAGTATCTTAGCCTGGGGCCTCTGCCTGAGCTGTAGGTTGTGCCTGGCTGCAGCTGAGGAACAAGTTGGAATTCCCTGTTAAGGGACGGAACAGCTGCTGCCTTTGGGATTCACCCCACATTTCTTAGAAGTGCAATTATTGAATTATTCTTATTTTATGCCTTTCAGGAGCTGCTTGCTTGTGCAAAATATGAAGCTAATCAGTGTGTGTTCCTCATGATCAGCATGTTTCAGCAGTGGTAGAAAGCCCAAGGTTTGGAATGGATGCTTTTAGTGGTAATTCCAAAACAAATAAGATAACGGGGCATACACAGAGAATGAAAGGATGTTTTCTGTGGTAGTAAATATTCAGTTTGGGTTTAGAAATCCATGCAAGTGTTCGAAGTGCTGCAGAGAAATGTTTCTTCCCTGTAGTGACTAAAACCAAAATGCTTATTTTCAGTGATAAATTCTGGTCCACTTTGTAAAGCGAGTTAAGATAATGCCTGTGAAGGTCTCAGATTTGCCCTTTAGCTGGAGGCAGCTGCCCCTGCAGCAGTTTTAGAGGCTTGTGCCAGTTCTGTGCTACTTGCACGCATGAGCTGAGGTTTTGACTCAGGCTCCCTGTGAGCACGCTTTAAGCTGAGGCACCTGGATTTGTACTGACACTATTGAGGCACGAGGCAATGTTCCCTTTTCCAGCTGTGAGGGGTCGATCCTTTCCAGCAGAGAAGCAGCAGAGAGAGCTGGAACATCCCAAAGCACCTCGGTAGGTTGTCCTAGGCCTGCAGCTGTGATGGCACTGCAGTTCAGCAGGACAGCCAAAGCAAGTGGCATGTTGTTTCAGCTACAGGCAACCGAAAAGCAAACAAAGCCATAGAGAGCCACATGTTTGTGATTTGGAATTCAAAACTCCCCTTTCAAAAGATTCTCTTTCCTGTTTGATTAATGTGCGTAAATAATGATACCAGGTTTGCCCCTGAGTAAACAGTGTCCATTCAAGTTGTGATACTTTTGTAAGGTTGTTGTTTCAGCACGGTGTTTTCCAAATATTTTGTTTATAGTGTTTATTATTAAAAGAGATGAGATCATATATATTTAACAAAATAATCTTGCGGAGACTGTTTTTCATCATTTTGTTCTCTTTTGCCACATGGCATCTTTTTGGAAGAGGCAAGATTGTCACTCATTTTTTGTGAGAGAGTGGTCTTGAGAAGAACTCTGAGAACATGCTTTCTGCATTTCTGACCTTGTGAGATGTTTTTGCATTCTTAAAAAATTGTTTATGTGCTTGTTTATGGGTTTCTTTTTTTTCAGTTTACAAAACTGTGGCCAGTGTTTTAGTAAATGACCTTTTTTGGAAAATTGCAGTTCAAGAACATGTGGCTTCACTGGTCTAGTCTCCAGACATAGTTATTGATAATCATAGCTGCTCTTCTTGCTGATAGCCTAGCAGAAGACAGAAAGTAGCAGTTAACATCCATTCTTAATTCTAATGAAAATGAGGATTGTTGCTCTTAACAATGAGGTAGGATTTGAGAGGCCTAGCTCAGAAGACTATTGTTTTCATAATCTCTTGTTTTCTTGGGAATATTCTTACCATTATTTGGAGTTAGAAAACCCAGAGGTAAGATTCAGATAAAAGTAATAATAACAATAATAATTTTTTAAAGAAAGACCTTAACTGGTCTGTAACCATTGTTTCTGTCTTGTGGAAATGACCTTGGTGATGTTTTGTTTCCCAAAGTTGTGATGGTTAAGGATAGGATGCTGAAAAGTAAAACCCATGGATCTCCTATCTTCCTTTGTAACTGAGTTGTGTGTGTTCTGTTTATTCTCAGCCAGCGTTCTTAAAGTTATAATAAAAGTCTGTGGGTTGAATTGTCTCCCATGCCCAACTTCTTTTCTCCTTCCCCTCCCTGACTCCCCAAAAATCAGTAATTCTTCTTGGTTTAGGCTTCATATGAATCTTAAGTCATGGGTGCTAATAAAATACTTTAAAATTCTGAAGCAGAAGACTCAGGATATAGTTCTTTTAAAAAATCCCCATATGAAGTCTAGAAGTGAGCAGTAGTTATTGAGCAGTAGGAAACCCTCATTACTGTCTTAGTCTGGTATGTACTCCCTACCTGGTCTTAACTGTTCTCTTAAGGGTTTGAAAATAGATTTGCAGAGACCAAAACATAAATTCTATGTTTTATTAGATTTTATTTATGGTTTTATGAAGACTCTAAATCTTTTTTTATTCTTTTGCATTTGGTGGTTACTAAGAGGAGCTTTGGACTTTGGTGATCTTAGTGTAGTTGTACAAAGCACCATATGCTTTCTGCACTTTTTCACAGCAGATGGACCAAGATTTTTGTCAACATGGTCTTGCCAAACTTAATTAGCAGCAGATTTTTATATCCGAATCTGAGCTGTTCCTGATTTAATGGTAAGAGTCTCAAGAGTTTTGTATAGGTTAAAGGATCGTAGAATGGTGTTGGTTGAAAGGATCCTTAAAGATCCTCTGGTTCCACAGGCAGGGACACCTTCTGCTAGATTGGGTTGTCCTTCCTATGTTGGGGCCCCCAGAGGTGGATGCAGTACTCCAGGTGAAGTCTCAGGAGAGCAGAGTAGAAGGAAAGAATCCCCTCCCTCGACCTGCTGGTAAAGGGTGGATGCAAAGTGGTCACTGTTCATGGGCAAAATTGGTAGCGTGGACTCCCAAAATTAATTTTGCAGACTTTTTTTTGTTCAACTTGTAAATATCAAGTAAAAAGGGATGTGGAATACTTAATGCTTGAGACTTGCAGATGATTAAAAGAAAGTAATTAAAGTAATTCTGAATAGCTGAATCTAAAGCTGATGGTAAAGGGCTCCAGACGGAGCTCATGATAGTGAACTACTAGAATGTTAAAATTGTGGTTGAAATGCAGTTTTGATAAATACAAGCTAAAATACAATCAGTAGTGAGAAAGAATTCATAGCAACGGTCTCTAATTTAGCTATTGTCACTTAGTAGAAAAGTTCTTGGAATTTGTTGGGGCAGTTCTCTGTAAAGCTTCAGCTTAATGGTGGGTATGGCGTCAGTAAACTTAGAAATAAACAGTGTGGAATTGTGAAAAAAACCTGCCCAAAACCACTGTGGTGTTGGGACTTGCAGCTTAGGGACCAGGAATGGGTTAGGTGAATCTTAGAGGTCCTGTTCAGCCCTGGTTTCTGTGATCCAGAACCTTAAAGAGTGGACAGGATCTCCGGGAATGGCCTGATCCATTCTTCTCTCCCAAGGCACAATTAGCTGTAGCCTTTGCTGGCTGGGGCAGATCTTAACTCAAAACCCCTCAATAACAGCACTTTCACCACCTTCTCTGTCAGTCTGTTCCAGTGCTCCTCTGGCTTTTAGGAGAGTTTTTGTAGTGTTTGAGTCATGTGGGTTTGGGTACAGTTTTCAGCCTGTTATTACGCTTCTCCTTGAAGTGTGGTGACCAAACTGGATGCGGTAATGTACATGAAATCTTACCAGAATACAGAGTGAGACTGGTAATTGCTGGTTTTGTGGGCAGTTCCATGCACTGACATCACTCTGAGCTTTTTATTTTTTATTTTTAGCTTTCAGCATCACAACACTGAGGGTCACTTTGTGGTCTGCTTTAACCTCTACATTCCTTTTACCTAAACCACTTTTTGGCCACCCCCTGTATGTGCAATCAGGTGTTCTGGCCTAACTCTGCAGCTTCTCCTTAGTCACTCTCTTGACATTTTTTCATAACTTTTTCCCGGTCTTTCAGGATCACTTTGAATTCTTATCTTGTCCTCTACTTTGTTTATTATCTGCATTTTCAGAAAAGAAATAATATATGTATATATATATAAAATATTTTTGTGTATATATGCTTGTATATTAAAAGAACAGCTGCAGTTATGTTCTGTGTTTCAGCCTGCAGCAACTTTAATCAAAACCAGAACAAAACCCAATCCAACCCAAAAGCTGAGCGTTGAACCCCACAATGACTCACATACCATGTCTGGGAGATAGAATTAATGCTGCCATAAATATGATTGAGTGTGTGTAGTGAATAAATTTGCAGAAAATATATTCAGTTGATGTTCCTAGGTGTACTAAATTTTGGGATGTTTGGGGTGCATTTAAATAGGGTGATATTTTAAGAGTCAGGGACTTTGAGAAACAAGTTAGCAAATTATTTCCTAAGCAACAGAACTAGTGACGTATTTCTTCACATTTTTGTCTTTTGTCTGGAATGGCTCTGGTAGTGCTGCTACAGACAAGGAACAGGGTGTCTTGAATACTGACTTTTCTTCAGATCAGGGTCACTGCATATTTATTTATTTGGGTTAAAGGCCATTGGTCACACAAACATTGTTTCTGTAGGAAACCTCTCCGAAAGTAGCAGTCTTACTTGTGAGAGCACGATTTACTGTCACTTAGGAGAATATTTGCCTGCCTTTGTGGCAGACGCATTATAATACGCTCCAGTTAAGATTCTGCGCCTGCCACAGCCTCAGAAGGGAGAGGTTATGTTCTATTAATTAATTACGGGCCCACAGTCAAGTGGCATTTAATTGTTTGCTAGGACATGGATTCAACTGTTTTCTTCATTTATCCTCTCATTTCAGACAAGCAGTTCCTTCGGTTTCTTGCAATTGCAAAATATGGATTGAGGAGTTAAAAAAATATTATTTTTACTGCTAATGGTGCATGCCCTGGAAGTGCATTTGGACGTGCAAAATCTTGGCAGTGTAGCTTATTTCTGGGGCAGGAGATGGCAGTAAGGAAATAGGTGATTTAGCACAAGCACACAACCACACTTTATTCTTGCATTATGGTTTTAACAGAACTCTCAAAAAACCTGAAATAACATAATAATTGTTCAAATAGACACATTTATATTTATTTCGGGCCTTCCTGTTTGATTTTTTGGGTCTTCTTCCAATCAGGTAAGTATTTACCAGCATTTGCAGTACTTGTTTAGCTATGCTTGGAGATCAGGTGAAATAATGTACTACGTGAGCAAAATGCAGTTCACATTATGCAAAGTTCAGCTTTAGTGAAGACTTCTGGAATTAGAAGAAATACAAATACACAGTAACGCTTGTGATGTTTCAAAGCTCGTGCCTGTGGATTTAAAAGAAATTTGCGTACAGCATTATTATTTCTAAGGATTCACATTCTTTGTGTTGATCCCCACTTAATTTAAGTCACTCTGGCAGCTGTGCTCTTTGGGCAAGGAGGGAATGAAATACTGTTAACCTTTGCGAGCCAGAGCACAAACAAATACTGTTTAACTTGGGGACAGTTGAGGGTATTTCAAACAATGGTGTTAATTTTGATTGCTTGTTTGAAGTAGACCCTTGCTTTTTGTTCTTGGTTCGGAAGCAAAACATGTTGTTTGGAACTTGTCTGCAGCTGTGAAGAACAAAGTTTGTCATGCAGTAGTTGAGCAAGATGACATCATGAGATGATTGTGAGCACTGTGGCAATGTGCTTGCGTTTGCCCTTGTGTAAGCGTGATCAGTGGCACGGATTTGTTTCATTTGGGGTCAATCAGGCACTGATGGAATTGCATTCTGTGGATATTTACATGATCCCTTGCTCTCTGGGCTATTGTTATTTTGACCTGGAAGCCACTCTCCTCAGTCTCTGTTCCAGTGTGTTCCCCAGGTAAGTCCTCTTATCTTCAGACAGCAGAGCGTTCCTGCGGGGCTGTCAGTGGGCACCTCAGGCTGTTTGTATGGTGACACACCAGCTCTTTGAAATTTGGGCATGACAGAAGGCCAATAACTGTGAAGCCTTGCTCACATTCCCTGCACATCCCCAGCTTATGAAGTACTGCAGAATGTGGAGCAAAACGTGCCTAAACACTCAGGGCCAAATTCTCTGGAGAGCATCTAACACTGCTTTACAGCATCAGCTTGCACAGGCCAGCGTGGGGTTAGCTGGTACAGAGGGTGACCAGCCTAATGTTGGCATTGATGCCATTCTGGGAGGTGGGTAAGGAGCTGATTTTTGCTAAGTACATATGGGCCATAAGATATGCTCAGCTTACTGGAAGCTCTTTGTTTTTGCTCTGTTTTTAGTCTATAGTCAGTCCAGACAAAATATTTGGTGTACCAGGATATGTGAATCATTCTTCTTTGTAAAGCATCATTTATCATCTGTGTTCTGAAAGTGTTTTGTATGAGGAGAGCATTGAATATACTCAGAAATTTTTATTGTTAACGTGCGTTTTTACAGCTGTTGTATAAAAAGCTTGCTCTGGTGAGATCAAAATATTATTTGATTGTTCTAGCCTATTGGAATCACAGGAAATGTACAGGATGGGAAACGCCCAAATGACTTGTCACTGCTCATCACCGGNTCACTCCTCATCACCTGTAGGTGAGCAGTGGCATGAAGACTTAAATAAACAATTCTTAGAAGCTGGTTAGTTCTGGGGAAAAAGAGAAAAGTTGCTCCCTCATCCTTTATGATTGGTTATATTTATGTGTTGAGTAGAAGAAAAGCTTTGAAACTTCCTTAATCAATGCAAAAATATGTGTACAGTACAAATCTGTTGTTAAGGATTGAGTGAACAGGTTGAAATCAACTTGTGTTGATTTTTTTGTCCTTTCAGTCTTGTTTTAAATGAAACTAAGCTCAGTTTTAAAAGAAACTAATGCATGTGAGAAGGGTACTCTCTAAAATTCTGTGTGGACTTTCAGCGAGCATCTCAGTACCCGAAGATCTGTCACAGCTGCTATGAAGTTGAGGGGAAAGTAATGTTGTAGTAGACAGTTGAGATGACCTTCCAGTCACAAAATTCTGTAGGTTTTGAACAAATTTTACATCAAGTATGATGTCAGGAAGTTTGATGATGTGATATATATGAATGATACCTGCTGGGGCGTGAGCATGTATGGATTCAAGTTCCAATTCCTCTCATTAAAGGACTGTGGCTCTGTAAATGCTTAGAGGCAGGAAGCATTACAGAAAAACGATATTTTAAATAGTGGTAGGGAATGAACAAGGGCAGTGGAAGATCAACTGTGAGATTACAAACCTTGTCTTTTAGAGATAAGTGTGCAGTGTACAGAGGAAGGATCCTGTGAAGGTAATGGAGAGATAACAGGGACTTAGAAGTTGAGGCAACTTCTTATTACAAAGGATTGGAAAGTAGATCTGGAGGAAGTGAATTTCAGAGCTAACATCTTGCATGTTGAGATTTGCTAAGTAATATTTACACGTTGGGTTGAGATGTGGGTAGCTTGAGCAAGCTTTGGAACAGGAATTTGCAGTGATGTGTGATATGGAACTACAAATAAAGACTGGATTTAAGGCTAATGTGAGGGAGTTGGAGAAATGAGTTGCATGTTATCTCTGCAGCACTGTTGCTGTGTGGGCTATCAGAACGGCCCTTATGAGGAGGTTTCCTTTACACATTTCAGATTTGAGGAGGATTGTTTTGATTTGAGGCAGATGAAAGAGAGATGTGTGTGAATATACTGCTTTCAAAAGAAAGAAGTGGAGACAGAAGAGATTTATCTCTCTCTGCTGCCTGAACTGTGTTGTTCACAGGCCCTGGGGTGAAAATTTCAGATGAGCTGGCTTAATCATATATTGCAAGAATATCTTGAACTTATGGAGATGTTAACTTTTAACATAGNTTTATTGATCAACTACCCAACCTTGAAATGCTTTTAGAAGTGGTGATTGTTTTGCTTCAAAGTGTATCAGACCAACTTTAACGAGTTACACTTTGCTGTTTATGTGAAGTGTCTCTGGTATTGAAAACATCAACCCACACTATGTCTAAACTTACAGTAGACTTAGAGCTTTGGTAACCTTCACCTTGAAAATTTCAGAAAGTTCATTGCCTTCTGTTTAAAGAATGTTATTTATGAAGGGCTTTTCCATGCATTTGAACGCAAGATGTGTACTGTAATGCATGCTTATTTTGGTTTCTGCTTTCTTGGCTTCAAGAAGGGACTGGGTTTTTGCTGCGGTATCTTTTATACAGATATGCATTTTGCTTAATTTTACTTTAATCCTTCATGTGCACTTTTGATGACAAAGAAGTAACAGATCCCCCTTTACAAAGCACTTGGATGCTTTACTGTGTACCAAAGCATCACTTTGAACTCTTAAATAAAAAAATTAGTGTAAGAAACAGCTGAGTTCCAAACGTGTCAGAGTTGATCTTGAGAATAAACATTCTGCATTTTCAGCTGCTCTGTGCAAAGACAGTCTTTTGGAACATGGAATATGTGATTACTATGTGTGAGAAGATGCAAGGCACTTTTTATTTGATGTGAACACTAGACATAATGGTCCATGTTCTACTTTACTCCAGTGTTTATGATTACTTACTTACACTTTGTATTATTTGGTTGGGAGGCATAGAAAGCTTCTGAAGTAACATCACAAAACAGTCCAGATTATCTCGAGGATAAAATTGATTAAAAACCAGAATACAAGCCTTTGCCTTTTCAGTCATTAACCAGACACGAAGCCAAAATCCTCAAGCTGAGGGAAAAAATACTGCTCTGTCACAACAGAACTTGTCGTTCTGATATGGAGAGGTCTGTAGAACTTGTGAGTACAGTCCAAGGCAAATCCTGCCGTCAGTGGGATAGTACAGTGGAACAGCTGAAGAAATATGTCCTGGAGGATCTGTCTGCAGAGGGTCTCCGCTGCTGTTGCCGTGAGGGGGTACAGTGTGCACATGGAAGGCTCTGCAGAAAGACCTGGCAAATCTAGAGTAAAACTTTGATCAGTCCATGCTCTGCCTATTAAACATGCAGCTCTGAGGTAGCAGACGTACACGGAATTCCGGTGCAGTGCCAAAGAGAGTGTGTAGAAATTCCAGGTGTGCATTGTGTGTTGTTGTAGGTGAGGATTTTGGGAGGCAGGGGGAGGTTGTTGTGACTGTTCAGAGTTGCTCTGGTAGATTTGCTCTACAGATCATCTCATCCTGCAAGTAACATGGTTTGAACTTGGGCATTCATGCTGCTGAAATACAGAATACATTCTAGGTCCATTATTTTCTCTCTGTAGCGCTGCCTTGTTAGGTCTTGCAATGCTGAACTGATGTTTTGTCCTAGTGGGGAACATTAGAGGAGTGGCTTTGGCCTCTTCAGTTTAANCCTCTTCAGTTTAAACTGAAGGTCATAATTAAACTTTTTTCAATAGTCATTCTGTTTGGTTATGTTCTGGTTTGAGTCATGAAGGAGTTGCCAAGTTGCCTTTTTTTATGTATTCTGATGGACACAATAGAGTTGGGGTCTGGTAGGATTAGTAAGACAAGAAAAATTCTTGTTGGATATTTATCCAGGAATGGGAATTTTTTTCTTCTTTTTTTCCCTTGG
>WEIT01007523.1:0-22401 GCA_013389985.1 Dryoscopus gambensis
AGACAGTTTTATAGGACAGAAAATTACTACTGCTCTTACTCCAACTAACAGCAGCAACAAATTATTTAGAATATACAAAAGAAGTGATGAACAACACCAACTGGCTGACCAGTGCCCATCCTGACCCTGAGCAGCAGCTTCTGGCCAATTTTCCCCCAAGTTTATACGCTGTCATATCCTAGGGAATATTCCTTTTGCCCAGTGGGGCCAGCTGTCCTGGCTATGGCTCCTCCCAACTTCTTGTGCCCAGCAGCCTCCTCATTCGCAGGGCAATATAATAAGCGAAGAGTCCTTGCCTTAGAGTAAGCACTACTTAGCAACAACTAAAACATCAGTGTGTTATTGTTCTCATCCCAATAAACATAGCACTGCACAAGTTACTAGGAGGACAATTAACTGTACTAACATCAGGAACACAACAAAATAAAATCATTCATTCGGTTATTCTTGACTTATCTAGACTAATCATGAACTAGTTGTTCAAGTAGGCTTTTTATTTATAGATTTTTACCTTTACTGTCTGGCTGGTATAAGGTATCAAGGATTGTTCTTTCCCATTGTCCCATGTTTCGGGTAAGAACATATGAGGTTGTGCTTTTCTGAACTACTTAACTTTCTTGAAACATTTTACCAACTACACCGTATAGCATTCATAAAGTTGGTTCCTGGACCTTTTGCATCCATTCCCTGTCAAACTCACATTACTTTCCTCACAGTGGAAACAGAGCTATTTCTTGAATATTCCAGACCAAACAGGGAAGCATAAATAAGCCCTCCTTGCCTTAAATATCCGTATGAAAATGTATGCCTACTGCTACACGCATCCATAAACGCATGCAACAATATTATTAATGCTAGTAGTTTCATCCCTGTGTATAAAAATCTACAGTAGTTTCACCATGCTTGCCACTTCCTTTCAGTTGTTATAGTCATAATCACAGAATGAAAAAGAAAATGCTGAGTTGGAAGGCACCCTCAAGGATCATTGAGTCCAGTTCCTGCCCTGCGCAGCACCATTCCCCAAGAACGACACCATGTGCCTGAGAGCATTGTCCAAACACTTCTTGAACTCTGTCAGGCTTGTCTTTCAGTTCAGCACGTCAGGAGGCCAGAATTTTCTCTTCATATCCAAAGCCAAATTACACAGCATGTTTAGTCTCTTTGAAAGTTGTGTAATAACATAATGGAACGAATTAGGGTTGTCTCCAAATAGCCCAATTGTACTATATCTCAACTAGTCATTCTGATAATATCAAAATATTCCATCTGCTTTCAAAACTTGGTGAACACTTTGCCAGAAGATATGTCTAATTTATCTGATACTAGCAATATTTCAAATAAAATTATATTAAAAGCCTCCTTTCTTCCATATAACTTGCAAGATTTAAGAGTTGTCTTTCTTTTCTCCTAATATTTTATTTTATTTTTTCCTGCTCATACAGCTTGAAAATCACTGAGTTATTTATCATTCACTTACTACGTCTCAGTTGTGGGAACCAGTCTACCTCTTTTTTGTAACAAAATGGAAAAGTGTATTAGATTGGTTTAGATTAGATAGATGGCATGCACCTGACTGTGTATAGAATAATTTGGTTGTGACTTTATTTGATCTAAATGAAGTGAATATACTTACCTTGATCAATCAGACTGAATAATAACGATGCACTTTACAGTGACTAAAATCAGTTTTCTCAGAAGAGCACCATGGGATTTCATCCTCCAAACCAGACTGGAAAAAATGCTACACTGCTTTACACCTGACAACTTTATTTTCCGATGCTCAATTTTGCAAAGCTCAGAACGAATTCTGGAAGTTGTCTGTCTCATGAAATATTAAATAGGACTCTCTCCAGGAAATTTTTTCCACTATAATGTTCCAAAAGAGTGCAAAATAAAATGGAAAAGGAAAATACAGTGATTTGAATAAACAATCATATTCACTAGAGATTGCCTATAGGCACATGTGGTACAATAAATTTTACTTTACACTCAATTTAAATAAATGATAGCTGTTGTAAAGGAGGAAGAAACTGTCCTACAATATTGACCTAATGCATAAACCTGATCTTAAATTGCTCTGAATTTAAATAGAGTTCACTTTGGGACTTACTTAAATTGTATTCTGACAAAACACCAAACAAAATCACATATACTAGTAAGAAAAGTTTCAAGGAAGGAAGGTTTATCAAATGCCAGCTCAAGCCTCATTAAATATGTGTATGAAAAACAAGCAAACTCATAATATAAAATTTACCTTTCCCCAAAATGCATTTTAAAACATTTATAAATATTAAAAATTGATAATATATGTTAGGAATTGATACCTGGCACAACCCTATATTTTGTAGACAACTCTAGATGATGTAAGCAGGAATTGTTACAGCTAAAATCATTATGAGGATTCAATTACTCATTTAAGTGATTATTTAGTTATTATTTATTAACATTTTTATTAACTATTCTTTCCCCTTCCTGTTTCTTTCTCCTTTCAGCCTTTTCCTGATGAACACCTCTCTTTTTCATGGGGAAGCATTACAAACAAGAGCACTTACAGCAATACCATCAGTACCAGCACTTAAAATAGCAGCATTACTTAACGAACAGCTGAAGAGACCCAGTGGTACCAGACTGGTATATCAAGAAGATGCTTACATTTTACAGAACTGTTTTCTCCTAAAGAGTCCTAAAGTACTGTGGTGTTAAAGTTTTTCAGTGATTGTGTTACTAACTATGCAGCCCTTTTTTATATTCTAAGACCTTTATAAACCTCCTGTAAGTACATCCATTTCTTTAACAGGGTCTCACTCAAAATGTGGAGACAATTTTTGCCTTCCTTTTCCTTCTCCTGTACTGATACAACCTACTCTAGCACACTGGTGACATGCCCAGTGTCTAGTAGCACACTGAGTGCAAATGCCATATCCAAAAGACAAAGTCGCTGTTCACAGAAAGTCAACATAAAGTCCTAATTCAAAACTCACTGAAGCCCTGAAATCCCTGGAGAGAAAAAAAAAATGAAAAAAATACTGATTTCAGTGACCGTGGAGAAAGCCAAGAAATGCAAAAAATGTATTCATTATAGTACTGCTGTATAGAACATTAAGGTACATTCTTTGCAATGAATGCAAGTAATGGATAGTGGAAGCTCATAACAATACACTTAGCAGGGAGAACACTTCTCACAGTGTAAGTAGGGTTGAGGGAGCAATTTGACAAAGGAGAAGGTCACATAGCAGATTATTATCAGCTCGCTCTTGCAACACAGAATGTTATTTAATAGAACGTGCATGGTAGATTGTGTCAGAATGAAGATTCTCTGAGGTTAACAGAAAGAAATGAAAATGAGAGATAGCAGAGAAGGTGGAGTTATACAGAGTGCTTCAAAAAGGGTGAATGTGAAATTAAATTAGGGTAGTCAGTGACCATATTGCAGAAAGATAAAAAAGAAGTTCTGAATGACAAAACAGAAGGTAATTTTACAGCCAGCATGTCAGACTTCCAAAGATAGATGCTGATGGAAAGATCACAGTTCTTAAGACAGAAAATAGCTACACCATTGTGAGCTTTAGGTGTGATGCATTTTCCTCCCTCTGGTTTTGAAAGGGTTCTAGAAGAAAATTGTACCACATTCTACTAAGGGGCTGATATGATGAATGACAGATGAAGGAAATTATAGATTACAGCAAGTTCTTGATTCTTGGAGTAAAATATTCAAATAGGGATTTAAAAGTTTTCTCTAAGACCTGATATTTAAGACTGCAGATTTTATTGAGTAGCTAATTTCCCTATGTAATATAAATGAAGACCTCAAATTCCACACATTGTGCAAGAAAGTGCCTTTTGGGTGAAGGTAGAGATACATCAGAAATCTCAGTGTCCTGTAGGGCTGTCAGCGTACATATTTGTGTGTGTACACTTTTATCTCTTCAAGAGCTGGAGATGGTAAGTGCACCATGGGTACCAGTTGACTAAACAGGCTGTGGTGATGGCTGTCGTGTTCACTCTGACTTGACAATGAAGTAGTTAGAATGACTGATCACTGAAGGATTCTGACATTTACAAGCCATAAGGGTCCAATTTCACGTCTTTTAAGTTCTGTGAGTGTCCTCATTAACTTAAATTTTCAAGCTACAACCTACTCCATTCTAAGATGGGGATATTGTGCATTTTTAGGTCTGAAGTGCTGCTCCTCCAAGCAATTGCTGCCAGACAATGTGACACTGAGACCAAAACCAAATGTTGATTTTTAGCTGGTTGAATTTCCAGGGGATCAACAAACTGATCTGCATTGCTGCTTGCTCAGCCAAAATGCAGGAGGCAGAGGGAATGTGCCGTTACATGTTGCACTGTTCTCTCAGCCTTCTAATTGTTTACATATCTTGGAGTCAGAGAATCAGAGATTCTCACACTTTGTATAAATAGCACCTGTTGTTTTGTAACTGCTTTCTTGTGTTGTACATTCCATTTCTATGATAGATAAAGTTGATGGACTCTTGGTCCATCCAATGTGATGGAGAAGGTGTCAACCTTACCTTCCAATCATCTGTAGATACAAGAAATGTATAAATACTGTAAAGTAAAAATAAAGCTGCTTCTTCTTCTTCTTCTGCTTCAACTTCTTCTGCTTCTACTGCTACTTCTTACCCTTCTGACATCTCTCCTGTCCATGTGTCATTATTGTGGCCCCTAGAGCCACATCAGCTGACCCGACACATCTACACACACAGAGGAGGTTGGCACTTTCAGCATGACACTGTCCCACATGGGCTTGAGGCACTCAGGGACCCTCACTGCCAGTTGGGACAGGGGGAGAGCAGATCATATGCTATCACATGGAAGAAGTAGGGAAGGGAAAAAAGATCAAATGAGGTAAATAGTGCAACTGAAATAAAACAGCACATCTAATGCCAGAAGTTGGTGTATTTGAACAACATATTTAACAAAAAAAAATTTGTGTTATGCTTTATTGAAGAGTAACTACATAAGGGAGCACATGTATGATGGGTGGATAAGTTACTAGGAACAACTGGTATGGCTGCAAATAGAGGCAGGCACAAAAGATAATGTAACACAATTTGAAATCTTTTGGTATGGAAGCCTTGCAGAGAAAAAGGAACAAAAGGAAAAAATCTGTTTTCTTTATGTTTGTACATCAGAAATCAAGACATATCTGCAGTAATACATATCTTACTAAATTCTAAAAAGTGAATAAAAGGAAAGGCAGAGAACAGAGATTTCCTTTTATGATGTAACAGAGGCATCCAGAACCAGTGTAGGGGAATCTATGAGTATGAAGATATACCAGTCTTTGTACCAGATCCATGAACTGTTACTACCTGAGAGCCTTGTGTTTCGTTATTATTTGGAAATCAACAGTATTTGTTGACTTTATTTGATTTGTGTCTTCTATTAAAGAATAAAATCACATTAATTTTGCGTATTGTACTGATAGCACTTATTTTCTACTAAAGAAATGCCTATAGTGACAAAGATGTTAAGCTATAGTTTCTACATGTAAGATGGACAATATATAACAGCCTTGATGCCATGTAGTTTTTTATGAAGCAGGTGCATGCACATCATTTGAACATGTGACAAATCAGAAGTCATATAAAAAAAATTTAGTAATACTTTTCAGATGTTATATGAAAGGATAGCTGTCCTGGAAGATCTAAGTGTGATAGCCATTTACTTTGATGGAAGGCAGTGTATATCCTGTGTAATAATCCACTTCTTTGTATTTTTCCACTTGCTTCCAACTTCTGTCTTTACAATCAGAATGAAATTTTCCTTCTAAATGACACTTAAAAGCGAAAATATTTGAAACAAAAAAAGGAAGAAAAGCCCACAAATACTACATACTTTCATTGTTTGCTAACACCACATTTTGTTTTAAATTTCAGTTTTTCAGAATCTCATAAAGGCAGATATGTATCAGCAGAAAAATAGAGTAAGCAGAAAAATAGAGTAAGACTGGAAGTAAGTGATGCAGATAATAGTGATTAAGAATCTCTCTGCAAAATGTAAACTGTCCTCATTGCTAGACGCAGATGTTTTCAGAACCAGGAAACTGTATTATAAAACAAACAAACAAATAACTTGATGGAAAGGTATCCTTAGCTAGGTTTATTAGAAAGATCTTTAATGTGCCCTGTGGTCACCTGGCTCTTCCAAGAAGCACGGATCTGTGGATGAATGTACTGAAGTGTGGAAATGAACTGTGAGCAGTGGAAAAATTGATGCCACCCTGGAGAAAGAAATGCTTTCAGTATTTTTCACCAGTGTCACTTGTGATGCATTTCCAGGTAGTCCATTTTGACCCAGTATGATTTCAATCAAATCAGTGATCTCCATGTAGCCTGCTGTTTAGAGGACTCTCTAGACATCTTGTTTACACAAAATGGAGAGCATTTATAGGGTTCACCATATTATCTAACATAGCTTGGTTGTCTCAATACATTCTGTGCAGGAAACAGAAACAAAAGAAGTCACAAAAATTTTTAAAGCCTTTACTCAAGTAAGCAGAAAATAGGCAAATCACACAGTGCTTAATGTGTTGGGCAACACAACAGAAATTTTCATTTAACCTGAAAATAAGATAACATAGGGGTTTTTTTACCTATCATCCAAGGAAAAATGGTTTTTTGCAGCATTTTCTGACAGAATTTTGTGCTTTCCTTTTACTAGGGAGCTATAGGATTTTGTGGTTGCTTTTTACAGGAGTTTGGATTATGAAGTATAATACATATGCTAAATTCATCCTCAAAATACTAAATACAGTCTTTCCTTGCCTTTTCTTGCCTCACCTCCTCCCTTCATTTCACCCATCTCTCCCTTTTCCTTTTTTGTTCTCTGCCCCATCCATTCTCTCAGTTTTCCTCTCTCTCCTTCTCTCCCTCCCTTCTATCCTCTCCTTTCTGCCCTCTCTTTCCTTCTCCCCCACCTCTCTCATTTGTCAGCAGCTGTTAATACAAGTCACAAAAAAATTTCCCTGGAGATATGGTAACTTTTATGGTAAGGAAGAAAACACATTGTCAACTGTACTTTTTGGCAAAGATGGGTCTCTAAATTTAGACTTAAAATAAGCTGTTCCAATATAAAATCTATTGCTTAGTAGGTATCATTAAATTCACATTATGTTTGTTATCCAAGCTGATCTTTGTTTAACAGAGAAAGCTTTTTGGAGATACAACACAGGGTAATGCAAATAACTCCTTTTGCTCATTTCTACTCGGTCCTAGTAAAACAATTATTCAATATAAGAAAAATTCCTGCCACTAACTCTCATATTATTTTTAAGAGGGATTATCCTTCAATAAGGATAGTAATAGTTGACAAAAATATGTCTTACAGAAATCAATGTTTTATCTACCCTTTGAGCATACCCTAAGAAGATATTTGTATAATGGTGTTTTCAGGAACACTTTTATGTTTAAAGATGGCAAGCCATTAGCTCTTCTTCCTTCTCTCAAGGAATTAAACTAGAAATCACGTCAAGATATTACAACAGTTTTGGATTGCCATGTAGTCTTCTTTACTTTTCATTTCTATATCCAAGCAAACTGATTTCCTTGACTCAATATTTTGGAAAAGTTTAACTTTCATATCTTCAATGATAAATGTGAATTGCAAATATTAATAATCCTGTCACAAAAGCACTTAGAATTATGACATTTTTACATGCCTTTTTCATAGCAATTGATATTTCCCTAGAAGCAGCACTGTTGGAATTTATGAGCTATCAAATTAAGAAAAATAGCCAGCAAATTAGCAGTAATATAGAATTACTGTTAGTTTTGCCAGTGGCAAATAGTGTTTTCAGTACTGGCAACAGGCTCATTAGCCTTTGTATAAGGCATCTGTGATACTGAATCATATCCTGGGGCAGCATTACTTTGTAGTCTTGCTTCAAGCAGAACTTTATGAGCAAAAACCTTTTATTATTTCTGTTTTGTTTTTGTTGGTTGTGGTGGATTTGGTGCTTTCTATATTACATTTTGGAAAACAAAATCAGACGTTCAGCTCTTCAGACTGTTAGCCAATCTTACTTGTCAGTTTTAAATAGTGTCTGAAACAAGCAAGGAACTCATCAATCCTTTGGAAATGGATTGCTAATGTAATATTTAATCCATTAAACATTATGGCTTTGTTCATTAATTTCATTAGCAAAGAGCTAAAATGCACCAACCTTTCCTTTTAGATCCAGACCATCTCCATTAATATCCCTTGGAAATGTCTTTGGGTTTTTTTGAAGTTTACAGTTGGTAGCAGAAAGCTGAATTTATGTGTGCTCCTGTCAAATTGGGTTTGTAGCAAAGCTAATTGTCGGAAGCTGGAAGGCCAGGTTTCTGTATTTTTTTTCTTTTCCTGCTCCAATCATGGCCTCATGAATATAACCAATCCAAAGTCCTATTACCAGGTCATTACTGCCATGGGGCTGATATAGCTGCAGAGTTGGCTGGCTGTAATCAACACATTTGAAAAAAACTGTGTTCATAGATGCAGTTAGGTCAATGCTTTTTATTTAGTCTCTAGACCTTGGAAAGGCATAAAAATTTTTAACCTTTACGTTTATCATTAGTATAATTTCCTTGCATAATAATAATCACCTTTCTAAGAACAGTTTTAATAATCATAATTATATTTGGGATTCCTTGTCTTCATTAAGGCAGTGTTACTTTAGTCACTCCCGCTGGACACCTGAGTTAGGGATGAGTCTTATTTGCTGTCCAAAACCTTCAGTACCTTATGTAATTTAGTCATGCTAGCTCTTTTTAGAGAGAGTTGAAGAAGATGTGCATCTCCAGGGAGCAGTTCATTTCTCCTGTCATATAAGCTGATATTAAAATGACATGTACTGCAAATGCCCCACAGATGACTAACAGAGTGTTTGAACAAGCTTGGACCAAATGCTTTTTTTTTGGAAGAATGAGATTAGGTGAGANTATGCTTCCAAAGATTTAAAAATACAAGTTTTATTATGATAGTTTTCTGTGAATGGTGTGCTTCATTTGAGCAAGGAAAAAAGCAGTCTAGACCAGTGATATTTTGCTATTTGGTGGAAAAAAATATAAATTTTCCTTTTGGAATTGATTCCTAAAGTCTTTTTTCAAAAACTCAATTTTTTTATCTATTGAATAACTCAAAATTAAGAGTCTTCTTAACTTCACTGTTAGCTAAGTTATTACTCCCTCTCTGAGAAAAAGGAGACAGAAAAAACCACTATAATTTAATATGACGTTTCTTTTTTGTAACTATGGACCTTCTCACTCATTCATTTTTCAGGCATGCCAGTGAAAAGTCACATGCTTTTGAAAATTTGTATACACTGCTGATAGAACAGACAGGCTGCATGAGTTGGGCTGCACCTCGTGCATTGGAGGAAGTCCAGTTTAATGGTATCTAGAAAGTCTTACTGTAGTATGATCTAGTGTGCATAGGCCTGGGATCCAGACATCTTTTATATTGATCCTGTTATTCTAAGTTATTTTCAAAAGAAGTCGATGATAAAGGTTTTTAAAACTTTTATTTTTCAAAAACCTTTTAGATGTAGTTGGGAGTAAGGGAATATTCTGATATTCTAAAATGTTCACTCATTCACAATGCCCTAACATAAATGTAAATTGACATTCAAAGGTAGAGAGAAACCTTAGCACTCTTTCAAAGTTTTAATTAAAACATGAAATATGAAACAGATCAGGAAGTATGGTACAAATCCTGAGTACCGACTAAATGCACACAGTGTCAAGGATTAAATATAATCTCCACCACAGACACACAATAAATAACTTCAATCTTTTCACGGGAGGAATCACCGAGTGCTACATACTTGTGTTTAAAGACTTAATCAGTTCAGTAAAATCCCAGACCCCACACATAACATTTTACTAACTTCATACGTCTTGAAATTAATAGGACTCCATATAACGCATTACAAGTTATGGGTACGATATTTTCAATCTGTGGAAAAAAAAATTGCTATAACATTCTTTGCGGCCTCCTGGATGCTGGATTGGAGCAATTTCATAAATGACTCTTTTAATCATTTAAACCTGGGCCACGTGCCTCTATGGCATCGAGGAGTGAAGATAGCTTCTTCTCTTAGAGGTGATAAGAGGGAGTCCTACAGGAATTTTTATCTACTAGAGGCTGTCAGCACAAGAAACTAGCTATTGCTTACAGTGCGCTATGGAATTTCTATTTCAAGTTGAGTCTTGTTATGAAAAAGGGAATATGAGATCTTACAATGTACATACTGTGTCATAAAGCGTAGGGCAACATTAAAAGGGATATTTGAATTTGACAAATTCAATTCTACTCAGAGACTCACTATTTTGAAGCGTATTGAAAAAATGAGATACAGCCTGAAGGGCAGAGAATAAAGGGCAGAGCTAGGTTTGTTTTTAACCGTACAATTTGAGAGAGTCTTCATGCACATACATCGTATAGCAAAGATATAATTTGGTGAAAAGCCAGTGTCAGGCCTTGATGCTAAGCCATTTCAATGCAATGTATCATAGATCACAAATCCTCAAGAGCATTTTGTTTAAACCATCTAGCAATGTTTGAGAAATGATAATTACTAACCTTCATGAAATGTAAATTTAATTTTGTCTTAGCATTTGATAGGTTTATGGGTCTTTTCTACAAGCCATTTTTTCTGAAATGTGTCAGACTAACAGTTGTGAAGACTTAAAGAATGCAGTTGCTTGTCTCAAAACACTGTCCCCATAATATTAGCCACCGCCATGGAACTTGAGATAAGCACATAACGCACGGCAGGAAAGAGCTAATTCCAGACCTAATGGAGTTAAAGGTTTGGTTAGCATCCAGACAAAAGATTCCCACTGTGGCAAGCTGTTGGGAAAGGAAGTGCTTATGCACTTGAGATCTCAGGTTATGGGAATGGCATATACACCCCATGGATACCCAGGACCTGGACTGTATAAACATAGTACCTCCAGAAGAACGACTCAGGGGCCAGCAGAACGCTGCTTTTGGTGGTGGTATCTTTGCTTAATCTCTCTCTCTACCCCTCTCCCCCACCCCCTTCCTATTTCTTCCTATCTATCTCACATTTACTGTTAAATAAAATCTGTACTGGTGACTTTGGAATATGGTCTCGTTTGCACCTTAAAGCGTGCAGAGGCATCTCTTCTATTTGGACCATAAAAACAGTGCAGGAATCTAATGGCTTTTATCTGGACACTGAACAAACACACACAGCAACACTGCAGGCTTCCTGACATTACCCTGTCAAAGATTTTTCTTCAGCTCCATTCTGGAAGAATCAGTGGTAGAGGCTGGTGCAGTTCAGCTTCTGCTTGTTCAAACCTCAGCCTCTTTGCTGAAACTGCCAATCAGATAATGTACTAGTCACGGAGTGCCTAAACTGCTGTGTTCTTCAATGTAGTCCAGCAAAAAGCTATCAAATAAAACAAATGGTTGTACTCCTTATTTGCCTAAAATTGGTATAAAGCTGAAATATCTCATAATCACCTTATCAGTTTCTTCGCTTCTGTGACTACATTCCCCGGAAAAGGTTGGCATACAAGGGAATTTAATCTGTCCTTCTTTTCTAGGGTCTCTGATAGGATAGAGGCTAGGGTCTCTTGTAAGATATGTGGTATCACCCTCATAAATGAAAGTAGAGTGACAGTGGAAAATATTACTGTGATGAAGAAGATAGTGTATGGAAACAAAAATGCCCAACATTACTGCCTGCAAAAATATGTATGATGGCTATATGGAGAATGTAACCTATCTAGCCACTTAGCAATGGATGAATAAATGTTATTTTCCTTCTGAGACTGAAAAGTGTCTGAACTATTTGAAATTCCTCAACATTACTTGACTTATCCTCAATGGTTTGATACCTATTTAATAATGGGTTTTCTAAGAACTTTTGAGCAATAAAATATCCTGTGACAGTCACTGCAGAAGAGTCAGAAATTGAAAGTTGGGTGCTGGATCATGGAGCTGGAAAGCAGCTGTGAACAGTTGTGACTGGGAGGGACCTCTGATTCATGACCTGTAGTTCCCCACTAGCTGAGGTAATCCAAATAATATAATCACTTCCCGATACATATCCAGGTCTATCTGAAAAACATGATGTTTGGATTTGGGGTTTTATTGTTTTTCCCATTTGCCTCATCAGGAAATCTGATTAATAAATTCAGCTATATAAATTTAGATGATTCTTCTAATTTCTCATCTGAAGTCAATTAAAATTACCAATTGATGTTAAATAAAGCATCTGTCCGGAAGCAAAGGCTGAATTTTGCATACCAGCAATAAGATCCTGTACCTGATGTCATGATTGGCTTTCCCTCATAGTAATAATTCTTTAAGCGTAAATTTTTGAGGTAGACTCTGCAAGTCTAATAACATTAGGATACCCCTTCAGAAGGCCATGAACAAACCTAAAAAGAAACAGATCTGCTCTGCAATTCTACAGTCAGATTAGAAAAAAATGCTAAAATTGACAATTATCAAGAATAGTAAATAAAATTAGCATGCAAAAAGAGCAATAGGGTATAATGTGTGAGAGAGAACAAAATGGTTATGCAGTTGTGGGGATGAACTCTGCGCATAATAGTTAGTGGTTATACATCTGTGCTTTCATTTGTATTGCCGAAGAACAGATAGAGTTCATACTTGTGCAGGGATTTAAAAAACATTTAGGGTAACATTGTTTTGCATGTTAATTACTACTTTTGCCCGTTGTTGTTTAAGTTTAACTGGGAAAAATAAGAACAATGGATGCTGACAACATTGGATCTTTTTCAGAGCCAGATGATGGTCTTTGAAACCAGATGTTTTCATGCACAGATAAGCAATGTTTTCTTGTTAAAGATTGGTACATGGACTCCTGATTGAGATAGCTATGAAGTATGCTATTGCTTGAGAGATGAAAATGCAAAAGTAAATATTTATATCGTTTTTCTTTCCTGAGTGTTCAATCAGTTGTATGTTTCCTTTTGTTTCTAAAACAGAAAGATTCTCTTCCAAAATCCTCTTATGACTTAAAGGAAAGAAACCACTTGTTAAAAACCACCCCCCAACCCCCAAAAAAGATTGTGCTGCTGATCCTTAGCTGCTTGTTTGTTTATAGAGGCAAGTGTATATATATTAATGTAAGTTATCACACAATTTTAATTTTCTAATTTCAGATGAAAGCAGTGCTTGGCTACAGTTTCAACACTCAGAACTTTGATTCCCATTAAAAGAGAGTTTCCACTAGCTCCAGAGAAACTATTGGTTCTTCTGTCCTGGAGATTTCCGTCTTTTCGGCAGTGATATGAATGTTTGTCCTTGCTACAGCAATTTAGACCCTAACGTGGTTCTGCAAATTGCTAGGCTGTAAGTTGTGGCAACTCAGGAGCAGACATGATACATTCTAGGGGGACAACAAGAGCTTTTAGAGGCAATAACAAAAAAGCTTCTCCACCATCAGAGCTCAGAGACAGTGCATTTGTTCCCAGAGAGTACGAAATCTTACTGTCTTCTCTCCAGAGTCAGGGTTTTATCTGGGAACAATTACACTTAAAACACAGAAACCACTTAGGGAACAAGAATGAGAATTGTCAGGACTCCTATCACAGATTTCTGACTATTGGAATAATGTCATATTGGGTTTTCTTGTTTGATTGGTTTTTGGGGCTTTTTTTGTTTGCTTTTTTTTTGGTGGGTTTTGTTGATTTTGGTTTGTTGGTTTTGTTCTGTTATGTTTTGTTTCGTTTGTATTGCTAGGGGGTTTTTTTGTTTGGTTTTTGCCTGTGATTTTATTTAACAATCAGTAAATTTGTTGGCAATCAGTAAATTTGGCTTCAAGTTTTTGCGTTACATTAAGATAAAACCAAAGATACAATCTTATTAGACACAAGCAAATTTCACTTGCCTGTAGTACAGAATGGTTTATTTTCTTTGTTATTACATATCTACATTTGAAACAGAACTGATCATTGCTTAGGTAAACAAGTATATTCATGGGTTTATAAACTCTCAAATATGATTTGAAATTCCAGCAGTTTTCCAGAAAAACGACTACTACTTCTACTACTACTACGAAGAGTGCTTTCCCTGGCTTTCTTACCAAAATTAAAAAGAAATGAACACTCTCATAACTATTTTTACCTAGTTTCAAGGCTGCAGCTTTAGGCCCAAGCTACTGTAGGCCTTACAGTAGATCCAGATGGTACCTGAGTATCAGGTGATGTAGAGGACCAGTCCTGCTAGCATAAGGATTCAAATTCCCTGTGCAGGTAATGAAGAGAGGTAGCACTTCAGAAGTTGTTGTTCTAGAAGGAGAAGGTGGAAGGACTTCACTGTATTGAATCCCATGATAAAAGTTAATTTTATCTCTTGTAAATTCACATATAAATTATTATTAGATATCCTTGAACTAATCTTCTCTTTACCAGGAGAGACCAACGTGATGCTAGATTCCTGTATTTGTTTGGCACGGCCCGGTTTTGGGTAGCAGAGGGGCTGCAAAGATGCCTCCTGTGAGAAGCTGCTGGGAGCTTCCCACCATGTCCGGCAGAGCCAATGGCTGATGGCTCTGAAGATGGACATGCTGCTGGCCAGAACTGGGCCAATCATAGAGGCTGGTAACGCCTCTGTGATGACATATTTAAGAAGAAAAATCAAAACAAACAAACAAACAAAGCTGCTAGTCAGAGGAGAGGAGGAGGTGAGAACATGTGAGGGAAAACAACATGGCGACACCAAGGTCAGTGGAGAAGGAGGGGGAGGAGGTGCTCCAGGCACCGGAGCCGAGGTTCCTCTGCAGGCCGTGGTGAGGACCATGGTGAAGCAGCTGTCTCCCTGCAGCCCATGGGGATCCACAGGGAATGCAGAGATCCACCCGCAGCCCGTGGGGGAGGTGCCCATGCGGGAGTGGGTGGATGCCTGGAGGAGGNGCAGCGGAAGAAAATCTTGGTGAGGGACTGACCAAAACCCCCCTGCCCTACCTCCCTGTGTTGTCGGTGGGAAGGAGGGAGGGCCTGGGGGGGAAAGATGTTTTAAGGCTTATTTTACTTCTCATTATCCTCCTCTGATTATGTTAGTAATAAATTCACTTAGCAACTTAAGTTGAGCCTGTTTTGCCCTTGAAGTGTTTCTTTCAGTCCTTATCTCACTCATTAAGCATCCGTTAGTTTTTTCCTTTTCCCTCCTCTGGGCAGCTGTGGCAGGGGAGGGTGAGCAAGCAACTCTCGTGGGTGCCTGGCATTGGGCCAGTGTCAAACCACGACAATTCCTTTCTCAGGATGAGAGGAATCACACTTTCAAGAGGATCCTTTGATCCTGTTGGGTCAGTTGATCTGGCCACGCTGAGGCTGTTTTTACTTTTTGAGATGGCTTGAGGCATCTGCCAGGAGCTGTCAGGAACGGTGCAGGACATGACTGAGGAGGCCACTGTCTCCCTGCAGCACTAGAAAGAGTCAGTTCTCTCCAGCCATCCTGGTGTAACTGTGTAGCCTTGGAACCTGGCATTGCTGTGGCTAAAGTGGCCGTTACTGACTTTGTACAGAGTTTTCAAGCCCACCAGACTGACACTCCTCAGACTGGCTGTCAGAATGCTTCTTTATTTGGCCTGCAGCTTTGTTTTTCTCAGTTTAGCTGTGACAAGAGGGTTTTTTCGTGACTGACCTGATGACTATGGCAAATTTGGTTTACTTTCATTTATCCTTGCATGAGACAACAATAGTTTTACATAGATAGCAGTAACAAGCAGTTATTCCATGTCAAATGAGATATGTATGACTCCAAGACAATGTTGTAACGTAGAGAAATAGAGGCTTAGTACCAGAGCAGAGAACTGCAGACACAGATTTTGGTGTAGAGGAAGCACAGGCCTGGGATGCCAAAGGACAAGATGCAGGACTGGTAGTGGAGAGCCCATAGCTATAAACAACGGACCCATGAAGGTCTTTGAAGAAATGCAGCTCTGGAGCAGAAAAAAAACCGAACTGATTTTAAGGGTAACAAAGAGAACCAAGAGTTGGCATCTAACATGTAAATGGCATCATATATATTAGATTCAGATGTAATCTGGAGCAACAGAGGAATGAAGGAAGAGAAAAGGTATAAAAGCATGTTAGCAAATATAATGACGACAAAGTGAATCCTGAAGTGAGAAACAATAAAGCATCAATGTCATATTCCTCCCTTTGAAGGACCTGCTGACAACCCAACATAATCCCTCTTCTGCAGTCTGAAATTGCCAGTTTTAAGACCCATACAAACAGTGGAAGGCTGACTATAACGTTATAAAAAAAGGATAAAAACTACGTCATTTCCTCTTTCCCATGATATTTAGTTTACTGAAATGCTGGAATTTATCACCAAGTTACATATTTCATACTTTTTCCTAAGAGTCACAGAGGTAAGAGTTCACAATATAAATCTTTATTTTCTAAATTAATTTTAATTCATTATGGTGTACATATAACCAGTAGAGACCAGATAAATACAATTTGCTATTACCTGTAATTTTGTGATGCTTTTCTGAAAACAATTTTGTTGTAATAAGTGTATCAATTCAATTTTGCATGTGGATAATACAAAGTCAAGCTATGTTTACATTTATATCCATGGAATTCAGTAGTATCACAAATGTCTAAAAGAAGGAGCTGGCCTATGCGCTAATTTCCAGTCTGCTAGTGCTCTGACACTAAAAATACCATATTTTTTATAGCTTGCTAAAGATATACATGACAAGCAACTTTTATGCTTCAGAATGATGTTGCTTTTTACCTTTTTGAAGGCCTGGTATTCCATTTTTTTTTCCAGTTGACAAAACTGTGCCTTTTTTTTTTTTAATACAAAGGATGAAATACCAGATTTCATTAACACTTCCGTCTGCCAAAAAGCAGGGATGTAAACAGACATGAAAAATATTTTTAACAGCCATCACCAAGGTGTTAGCTATATTTATAAATAAAGTGAACAGAAAGTAAACAGGAAAGCACATTCTATACAATACCCATCCCCTAAACACAGGTACAGGGGACAAAGAAAGAAATGGCTCATTGTAAGGCACACTGACTTATGTATTGAGCAATATGTTTTTGCCTATCAGCGAAAGAGATCTGTTATACACTTTCACGTGTGGCATTTGTATGAATAAAATCAAGCTTTATCATGATTTTTAATGGCCATATCCTGCTTTAGATACTGAAGTATGAATTCTCACACATAATGCAGTTATGAAAACAATTTTGCAGTATGTTTTTATGTTATTCAAGTGTTTTGTTGTCCCTAATGTTGTGTCCACCTGCTATAAATGTGTGGCTAAAATTCCGTGAGAACTATGGCCATACCATTCATTGCACCAGTGGCATCGTCTTTGAAGATGCAAGGTGAACTGGATCAAGGACATCCTTTGAGTCAGAAATACCCTGACCAGTTTCACTGCGTGATCCTGTAAATTCTTGTACCAGCTAAAATGAGAGAGTGACATTGAGAGGAGCAGGAAAATCAGAAACTGCCACAGAGGAAGACCTCCATGTGACTTACATTCAAGAGACCAACAATTGATTTGGACTGCTTGACAAACCTGGAGAGACTTCGTTCTGACACCTAAATTAGGCATGCACAGCAGGTGATCTTACCGCAGCCCTCTGCACTGCAAGGGGTGGTGAGATGCATTGACCGAGCCCTCCCAGCCACAGAAGCTCAGCATGAGCTTCATCCTCAGTGTGAACTGGAAAAATCTCATGGCGTACCAGGTATACTGTCTCTAGCGTTTCACATTAAAAACTACTACAATAAAGCAAAAGATAAAGTTTCTAACTGTCACATACGCAAATATTGTCTCACAAACCTTGTTAATATATCACTAGAAAGAAAGAATGAATTAAGAGTTAAAACTTAATTAATATTTTCCTGAGATTTTCAAGAAGAAAATCTGGATTTTTCTAGTCACCCTAGCTTTTTAAGTGTAATGTAGTTAGAAACAACTTTTATTTTAATTCGTATTATAATCAGTAGTGACTCAGAGCACGTAGAAAAGCACACCATTTTCTAAATAAGAATAATGCTGACACAATTATTTCAGAGAAGAACTGAATATAAAAGAAAATAAATAGAGATAGCTTCAACACATATTTTAATTCATTATCCTGAGAAGATGATAGGGAAATAATAAGGTTAATCTGAAATCTTCAATAGGTTAATCTAAACCCTGTTATAATCTGAACAAGAATATTATTTTAGCATATAAACATACAGGTACAGAGTAATAAAGAAGTTATATGTGCATCTATCTATCTATAGAAAGAGACAAATAAGAAGATAACCTTTTACATAGCTGTAATTATGCATCATCTTTGATTAGTCATGAAAGGAACAATGATATTGCTTTCCAAGGAAACAGGTGCTGTTTGTTCTCTTTCACCAGCTACACATAGGAAAAGTTGTCACCTTGAAATGTTTATTTAAAGTGCTAGGACATTAGTTACGAGAATAAGTACTCCAGTCAGTAACTTTTCCCCAGGAGATATGAGTACATTTAAAAACACAGGTACATCTACAGAAAATAGAAATAGATAGTCAAAAATTATAGAATCATTTAGGCTGGAAAAAAAACCTTAAGATCCTCGAGTCCAACTGTTAGCCTAGCACTGCTAAGTCCAACGCCAAACCATGTCCCTAAGTGTCACATGTCTACACGTCTTTTAAATATCTCTAGGGATAGTGATTCCACCACCTCCCTGAGCAGTCCATTCCAATGTTGAACACCCTTTCCATGAAGAAATTTCTCCTGATACACAATCTGAACCTTCCCTGACACAGCTTAAGGTGTGTCCTCTCATTCTCTCACTTGTTGCCTGGGAGAAGAGGCTGACCCCCACCTACATACAACATATTTTCTGGTATATGTAGCATGATAAGGTCTCCTCTGAGCCTCCTTTCCTCTGGGCTAAAAATCCCATCTCCATCAGTCACTCCAGACCCTTCACCAGCTCTGTTGCATTTCTCTGGACATACTGTGGCCCCTCAATCCTTCTTGAATGATCTCGGGCTTCCTGAAAAACCAGTAATGGACAATTATCTGAGGCCTGTACCCAGGGAAGCAGCAGACTTCCCTAAGATATCGGTGTGTGCTACATATAGGGCCTCTCTTGATCTCAGGGTAGAAGAAGAGTATCTTGATTTTACCAAATAAAATTACTATGGATTTCTGAAATTTTGGGGGTTTTTTTAGAATTATTAATTTCCTGGAATTTTATTGTAAGTAACCACACTGCCTTCTAAGAAATTATTCCTTACAAAGCTCTCTTACCTTATGATTGCTATTAAAAAAAAAAACCAAAACAACAAACTACTGAGGCCAGTTATACAACTCTAATATTGGTATCCATTACAATTTTAGTATGATCAGCTTTTGAGTGAGTGTCTGTCTGAGAAACAGTGCACATTCCTACTTTAGACCATAACAGTTACAATACATGAAAAGATTATTTAAAAGAAGGCAAAATAAAGCCAGAATCTTATTTATCAAATGTTCTGGGAAGAATGGAGAAGATTTAGACTGTTAAAAATGCCCCAGTATAAACAAATGAAAGAAAACAGAGGAAAAAAGACCTACATGTCATTTCTGAGATCATCTGGGGAGCTCAGAGGCAGCCCTGTGCAGCCTGTGTGACCTGATGTTGGGAAAAGCTTCTGCGTGCCCAAGCAATTGACCCAGACTGACTCACACACATACTGCATATGGTCCATCATTTTATGTGGATGCAGGTGGTTTTATACTCTACTGCCACAATCTCCAGCCTAACCTTTTTTTTTTTTTCCCCTATTTCTCATCTTAGCTTCTCTAAAACTTTCTTCATGTTTCTGCTCAGTGCTATTCCTCTTTTCATTGTTTGCTTTAGCATGGCAACATTAGTTTTTTGTTGGGTTTTTAAAAATTTTTTCCTACCTTCCAAACGTGGAACTATACAACATTCTACAAATTTCCACAGGTTCATGCAATGGTACCTCATACAAGGTGACCTTGGGACAGATCGTCAGAGAGCCTTGCCTCCCTTCTCCTTGCTCTGACCTGTTTTATGTTTTAATGATTATGTAATAGTTATTTAAGAAACTAGAATATTTCTTCGAAGCATGGCAGATTTAATGAAAAAATCTTGATGCAGCCTGGCAGATGTATGAGTCTGAGCAATGACGTGGAGTGTGTGGTGATGCCTAGAGATAGATGGAACAGGAGGGTGAATGAGGTCTCATAGCAGAGTAGTGAGTGAGAAATCTCCAGACCTGCCACTATTATTCATATTGCTACTAGTTTGTTCAAATGTGTCTGGGAAAGAGAAACCTAATTTTCCACTCCAGAAAGAATCTTAGAAATTATTCTGTGTAGGTACAGTGTCGAAGATAACAAGAGCAGGCCAAGAAAAACAAAAGACAGGAGTATTACAGACTAGTAATTCATATATACCTGAGGAGGTCTTAGGACTAATTACTATCAGTATTTGAAAATGAGGGGGTTTTTTCCAAGGTTCTATAGAATAAACTACTGTTCCTTGACTACCTGCCTTTGTAAGGTCTTGAATAACACATAAAAATTAGAAATGGCAACACAGTGCTTCAGGATATAAATAAATTCTAAGTAATGAGTATTTGTGGATTTTTTTTTTCTGCATTTCTGTGTTTCCTTCTCTAAGCTTTATTCCATTTTCATTAAAGTAACTGATACAGGGCATTGCTCAAAAAAAAGTTGCCAAACTGGATTGATTGCTTATGTGAGTTGACATAACAAAGGAAAAAAATGAAATCACATTTTCTTTCCCTAAATTACCAATGTCATAATTTCAAGTAAACAAGACGAGTGAACTTGAAAGATTAATTTACAAAATCTGCAAAGAAAAAAAAGGTCAAGCAAAATGTACACGCTGGCACACATGCCTATTAATGATGTTTATCTGGGCATGGAATTGCTCATAGGAATATTCACTTGCTTTGCTAACCTTTATATTTGTTTACCTATTTGTTATACTGTATGTTATACTGTGTGCACTAATGGCTAACATATATGTTTGGGAATAAAAATATTTATGTATGTTTCTTTATATTAGCCTCATATAAAAGTAACTTTTTTTGTCTAGGAAGAGTTCTAGTTACCATATGAATACATACAATACTGTACAGTTTTTTTTTCTTTTATCTTGTAAAAGACTATAAAGGAGAGAGAACTACAGAATATTCTTAAATACTTTCTGGTTAAAATGAAATGGGGATTAGTCATGGCAGAACAATCAAATTTTATAACAGTAATATATAATATACCATTAGTAGTGCGGAACACTTTTGCTTGCCTCATTTTATGAAACATAAGCACTTGAGCTGGGATTCTTGTGATTCAGGTTTGCACTCATGTGTCACCACTGCAGCCAGGTATCTAAGCTACCAATAATATTGATGGAGGTTTGGTGTAGGATTCATGGGCCCACATGTGAATGTCTAGATCTGTCTGAGATAAAGAGGGATGCCTCACTTAGCTGCCAGCTGCCACTTCCCATGGCTCCCATTTAAGGAAGCGTCTGGAACATCCCATAAGTCCTGCATCATATATGCCAGTCCTGTGAGGATATTTTGGATAATCCAAGAAAAGTTACATGGCACAAGTCATTTATTTGGGCAACTGAGTTACTTTTTAAGGTGTCTCCATATAAATTGAAAAAATGCACTGGGTTTCTCTAATTCTGTTGACAAAGGGCTGTGGTCACTTGCCCAGAGAAAGACTTGAGGCTGTTCAGAACAGTAGTGAACACCAGCTGGGGTTTTTTTGAGCATCGCAACTGGCACTCATTGTTGGTATTTTAGCAATTGAATCCAATGACTACAGTTACAGCTTAGAGATATAGAGCACATAAGTAAATATCTGTCTGTTGACATATAGATTAAGATACCTTATTGAATCTTAACCTTGCTGTTATCCCTAGATAAAATGCAGCTATCATAGGCATATATAGATCTAATATATAGTTTTCTGAATTATAAAAAATAATTCTGAATTCAGAGGGACCCTGACAGACTGAAGAATTGACTTGATAGGAATCCCAAAAAGTTCAAGAAAGGGAAATGCCAAATCCTCCTCCTGGGGAGGAATAACCCCATACACCAGTACAGGTTGGTGCCTGCTGGGTGAGCAGTTTTCCAGAGAAGAACCTTGTGGTCCTAATGGACATCAAGCTGAAAAAGAGCCCACACTGTGCCCTCGCAGCAAAGACAACCAACTACCTTCTGGGCTGAATCAAGAAAAATGTCACCAGGTCAAAGGAGGTGATCCTTCCCCTCTGTTCTGCACTGCTGAGACACATCTACAGTGCTATGTTGAGGTCTGGGCTCTCAAGGACAACAACAAGAGAAATATGGACATAGTGGATGGATTCC
>WEIT01007527.1:8990-26572 GCA_013389985.1 Dryoscopus gambensis
TTTTAGACAACACTCAGTCCCCTGTGGGGAGCACGTTTAGCACAGGGTGGCAGCGTAAAGGGTACGATCCCTGGGCATGGGGATCTGTGCTCAAGGGCTTCAGAAGACAAATGTAGCCATTGTGTGTCTTCTTGCTCCTCATTTGTTGCTGCTGTGGTACAAGAAAAGTGACAGGCACAAACCACAGACGATGGGCTAGTTCAAGAAATAGAATAATTCAAACAACTGACTTCCTTGGGCAGGCTAATTGAGTTAACAGTCCTTTTTTAAAAAGTCTTTTTCTAAAAAGACTTAAAGTCAGTAAACCATTATAGTGGTCCTGAAGAGATTGGCTTTGTTTGCTTGTTTCTGCCAAAATAGGAAAATAAATATAAAGAATATTATAATGCAGTTGCAAACCATTATGCTGTCACTTGTAAATTTAGAAACTAGATTTATTGACCAGGAATTCACCTTACATTGCTAAAGTCAAGATTTATAGCAGATGGTGAGTTCTGAAGATGTTTGTTCAACATTGACTAAGAGGAAAAAAAGAAAGAGGGTAATTTTGCCATGATAACAGAAATTTAAAAGTCAATATTCCTTGCTTTATGACTAACTGTGGCATAGGCACTCATGTGACTCATTCCCAGAAAAAAAAGAAAAAAAGTGAAATGAAATGAATTAATCCCTATAAAATTTTAGGTCTCTCTAAGTCTGAAAAATATCAAGGAAATATGAAATAATAATTCCTTTCATGTCATATTGTTGTCTGCATCACTTGAGTTGGGTCAAAGCACACTTCCTCTTTGTGTAGTCAGAAAAAAATATGTTGTTGTTTTAGGCCAAAAAATGGAAATTTATAGTTATAAAATAACAAAACCATGAAAGCTTGTGAGACTAATATTTCAGTTATGAAATATTAAAACTTATGCCGTGGGCTGATTTTCCATCTCACCTAAGGGGTGCCACAAGCTTTTGCATAGGCTTTGGTTAACACAGAAATAAATTCTTCTCTGCTACCTAAGATTCAAATGCATGTGAATTTAATGAAACCAGGATGTAATAGTTCATTCTGTACCTCTTATGCTACCTTCTTAGAATAGAGATTGAACATGCTATCCGCTAAAGAGAAAAACTGTTTACATGTTAACATGTAACCAATGTCTGAATCACTTATATCCTATTGTATTAAATATTATATTAAATCCTAAATTTGGGCCAGTAACCCAAATTCTATTGCTCTTGAAAATATCAAGCGCACACCCACCTGCAAAATTCCATAGGATGTCATCCATAGGATGTCATATTCCATTGTGCACTTCATTTTTTGAAAAGTGTAAGTATGAATCAGTACTTAAAATCACTTTAGTTGAAATTACAAACTGTATTCATTATGTCAAATGATTTCATTTTATGAATTTCCCAAAATAAAGAGTGCAAAGCTATAAAAAATTTCTTGTGTACTGTTGCCGATCTAACTACAAGCAAGAAATACCATTCATATGATGATCTAAATTAATGATTCACAGCAAAAGTGCATTTTTTTAAGGAATTAAAAAATCCAGTATATAAAAGAAATAATCTTTTTATATGAGAACACTGCAATCAAATTCTAATGTTTTTGAACTCTGAGCAGAGGTAGAGACAAAATTAATTTTTATTCTTTACTTTCACAGATCAAGATATCAAAAATATTATTTCCACAGTCTCTCATAGGATGAAAAAAATAGTACTATTTGATAACAAATATGTCCAGATTTGCAATCACACTTGTTAGAAGAGAAGGCAGTAATTTAAATATTTTTTCCTGTACAAATCTAAAGAGTTTTACAAGAATTTAGGAGCCTTTAACAGCAGAGGGCATTCTAATTTTCTGGGAAAGTAGTAAAAGGACAATTTAGTTTATATAAGTATTGTGAAAGTATATATACAGCATACATAAAAACATATAAAAGAAACAATAAGAAAAATAAAAATACAAGGAAAAATCTTGGACTGAAATACTAAGACCTGCATATATTTTAAGAAGATTTTCTTGACTGTATTATGTATTTTGGAATTAAAGTATACCCAATAATATTCCATTTTCTTAGGGTCCAAGTATTTGTTCAGGTGGAATCTGGTTTGGATACATGTATGAATGTATGTATGCATTCATGCATGTGTTTATATACATATATGTTTCTTCTGTGTTTCAATACATTGTTTGTGCAGATAAAAAGTTGAAGCACTTGTTATAATAAATATAAATATATTCATGTGAAGTTGAAAGGAAATATATAAATATATAGATACTTTGGACAGACTCCCTGAATGAATTGCTAAGTGTCTAAACATTTCTTTCTGTGGTAATAGTCCTGCCATTGTCTTTCAGGCAAAGTTCCTACTGAAAACAGGAGTTTAGTCTGAGCAAGTATTTTAGGTTTAAGCTTTTTATCAAGAAATAGCTGCAAATAAACCCCATTTCAAAGAACATCTGTGGTCTGACAATTGTATTCTGTTATTTTTTTTTTAAACTTACACTTAAAAAACACTTATGAGCACATGATTTAGAATTAACATCTGGAGGCTCAGAACAGATGCAGTTTGAGAATAAGGTAGCTGCAGAAGTGCTTCCCATGTACTGGTGCTCAGGGTTATATGGAATTTGCTTCCTGGGGCAGGAATGTAGGCAGTGCAATGGCTTTCATATGTTTACAAATGGTGCATGACAAGCATCACCGTTCAGCATTGTTTGGGTAAGTTAGACCCACAGGTTGTATGCTCAGCATGGATTTTTCCTGTCACAAGAGAGGATAAGCTCATCAGGTCCATTAGGTCAGAGGTTGAATAGGAAAGGCAAGAGACCATGCAAGAGTTCCCACCACTATGCCTGACTTGTAAATAAATAGAAGACTTCAGTCTCCACCATTATCAAGTCTTCTCTTTTCACAAACACTTAATTCAGCAGCACAAATAGACTTTTTTTTTCCTTAAGAGATAAAAAGACACCTACAGATCTTATTCTGTTTGCCTGGTCCTGTCTGCCTTTCTTTGCCATTTGTGTTGATTGATTGCTTCTGTGTTTCATCAATTAAAAATGTTTTAGAGTACAAAGTCTTCAACATGTTTAATAGAGGCTGGTTAAGTAAACATCCTCCACCAAAGCAGCACGACTAGAGCTTAAAATAAATATTGCTACTGTGCCAAGTTCATAATTGCTTGCACATTTAGCACTTTACCATATCCTAATCATAGCCATAAAAAAAGGAAAAAGCTTAGTGTACTTGCTGTAGTTTTCATGAAACTGTAGCCATTTAAATACTGTGGGGTACTTATATTTTCTAAATATTTAATTTTCCAGATTATATCATATAGAGAATTTATTTCAAAAAACAAAAAGCTGAGCCTGAAGGTGAGAAGTGGTCAGGTTTAGTCCACAAACTAGCTATACAAGTGCTTTCGTACTAATTTCTTTCTGTCAGCAGGATAAATTTTCAAGGATACAATGTGAAATGATCCTATGCATCTGTTACTCCTAATGTTAATCACTTTACTGAAAAGGCAGACTTTCATTTATTATTTTTATTGCAAGACAGATAAAACCTATCATAATTAGGTGACAGATACCTGTTATAACCAAGAAAACTACTCTAACAACTGGATTATGCAGAGCGATTTATGCATTAAAGTCAATGAATTTTTTTTTTAAAGTACTAGAAAAATATATAAACTGTTAAAGTTATATTTATTTAACTTTAGGAATGTATTTAAATGTAATTTCTTCCAAATTTAAGATAGTTTAAACTTTTCAGGTTATGCATAAAATCTTTATGGCATATTTGTACAAAGACATACATATAGGAAATATAATTTCTGTAAGAGAAATTAATAATAACCTTTGAAAAATAATAAGGGAACAGGATATTAATCTGATGAGTGATAATTAACACAATGTTAGAAAAAAAATACTAATGTGTAAAATATCAAAAATTACAAATCCTATTTTCTAATAACTGCTCACTCTAAGACGAAATGCTGGTCAAGATTTTGAAAAGCCGTTCATGTTTTGTTTGTATCTGCTGCTGATAACAATTAATTCAGGCATGTTGAGGAGATCCGTTTTTCAGAGCAGAGATACTCAAGTTTTCAAGATTAGCAAGCCTTAACAGGAAAGATATGCTCAGACAGACTTTGCATGAGCTTCTACAGGAATCCAAGGTAAACTTGCTGCTGATCATGAAGTGAATCTCACGTATGTAGTCTTAAAATGTGGTCTCTAGATCATATCCTCAATAACTTAACTTTTCTAGGGTGTGTGTTTGACAAGTTGGATTATATTTTATGCATCCATGATATCTAGTTGCATTAGGTCCAAAGTTTGTCTACTCCTAAACTTCCAGGAAATTTGAGGTTGGAAATAGGCATATAGAAATGAAATAGCTGTGTTTACATGTTTCTGAAATATCTGTCAGGATGGTGCAACATTTATCTTTCACCTGTGACTTTTTTTTCTTTAAATTTTTTTCACATACTGTCTTCTTTATCACTGCTGAAAACTTAATTTTCAATCTCATAGTCTAGAGTGAGGATGCATTTTTTTATATAGTTACTAAGATATTTGGTAAAGAAAGTAAGAAGTTCTGAAGAAAACAGTTGAAGTTTTTCCCTTCCCTAAATTTATCTTGAGTTTAAACTCCAGTTTTTCTGTCTACAGCCTGTTCTACCTTCCATTTTTCTTTCATTTTCCCTTCAGCACTCCTCTGGGCCCATTTATTTTGAGCATATTAATAAGTGCTTTACACTGCAATTCAAAACACAAAATAGCTCTATGTGTATGATTAAGAAGTCAACTATTTAAGATACAGGTTATTTTTAGAATTTCTACTGATTATATTCGTGCCATGTTTGACCAAACCACTGGCAAGTAGTGTTCTTATTTAAATTCCAAACAAGAAGTTTGCTATATTAGGAAGTGTTCTTTAGTACACATGAAATACTAAATTTTATATTTGTTCAAGGATGCAATAACCATTCACTAGACTTAAAACTAGGTCAGGAAAAGTTTTCATATTCCATGAGTCTGTACGCATTTGGTTGAAATAGCGTCACAACACTTCCAGGGAATTCTTAAAGTTTGTATTGCATAAGTTAAAGGAAGTTTGCACTGTTAAGAAAAAAAAGATCTTTTAATTGACTACTTCAGTTAAGACAAACTAAATGTTGTAATTTCATAGCTGTGCACTGATACAGTGCATTTGCTTGAGGACATCACAGCACTACAACTACCTCAAAAATGAGTATCCCAACACACTGCTCCTCACCCAACAGGAGAAACTGAAGCGTTACGGAGAAAGGAAACTAACACACAGGTTTGCATCACTTAGTTTAGTTAATCACTTACTTTGACAGGAGATTGAAAAGTATATTAAATTACATGCCATTTATAGTTCAGGAACATGAGAATGAATATCTGATCAAGAAGGGGAGATTTTTAAAGAAAATGTTATCCTTTTGTGAGAGGATCTATTGAAAAGTGTTTTGGTTTATTTTTAAGAAGGACTCTGGCAAATAAAGATAGACTTACCCAAGGTGAGAAAGTAATCTCTTAGTGAATCCTTTCTCTCTGTCTTTTTTTGTTACTTTGTTTAGTATTCCTTCTATTTCTCATCTCCTTTCATTCCAAAACATGTATATGTTGTAGAACATTTAATAGGCACCTAAAGGTGTTTTAGAAATTTTACCATAATGCCTGGCTCTAAAATGGAGTATGTGGCTAAATTGTAGAAACAGGGAAAATTTACATTACAATATTGAAGATATTTTGAATTCAAAGATAGATCAGTGTAAGAATTTCAATTATTTTGTGTAGATGCCCAGATTATTTAAGCCTTTTTTCTGCTACCATGGGTCTTCTGGAAGACAACTGCTCTAGTCTGTCTATGGCTTTCTTGTATTGGGGAACCTAAACTGGGATGAGGGTTCCAGATACGGTCTTGTGTGTTCTAAATAGTTCAGGGTTGTCTTCAGCGAAGTGCCAAGCAGGGAGGGAGCCTCTCAGCCTGCAGACTGTGATCCTTTATTGTGTTTATGGCTGGCCTTCACTACTGCGAGGACATCCTCTCATGTGGCTCCTGTGGGATCCCCAGGGCCTCCTCTGCAGAGCGGCTCCACGGCTGCTTGTCCCCACTCTGCGCTAATGCCCCGGGCTGTCCCCTCAGCATGAATGAGCTTGTGCCCACCAGTGCTGCTCTTTGGTAGGTTTCTGTCAGCCCATTTTTCTGACCTGCTGCAATCACTCTGACAGCAGCCCTGCCCTCTCACATACCAGCTGCTCCCTGCAGTTCTAGGTCATCTGAGTGTTTGCTAATTGAAATGTTTGAACATTATCTCTTGCACACTTTACCAATATTCAGCTTTAGGAAATAGGCTGCACATCAACCATCTACAACATGCCACTGCTTCATTCAAACAGTTCCTTGGAGTTTGATAATGTTCTTGGTCAAAATCCTCCAGCTTTTAGGTAACTTCAGTCTCTAATTCTGAAAATCCAACATCTCTTCTTGGAACAAAGTACAAACTCAGGTCTGCTTTATTTATGTGTCTAAAGATCTGATGCATTAAAATCAGGGGACTGAGTACAAATGAGGGCACTTTTTTTTAAAATTTCAGTGAAACTGCTGGTAATCAGAGGAATCTGGGGAGACAGGAATGCAACTTTCAAAGGGTGTCAGGCCAGAACTTGTGTGTCCTGCCATCTGAGATCTTTCTCTGTGCCAGGATGCTTTTTAGGTACAAAACATGACAGATGAAGCAGAGTGAGGCAAAGCTGCCTTAAAAACCACTTTCACAACTAAAGTAATTGAGTTAATGGCTGAAGGGTACTTACAGATTTGTTTTAACTTTCCACAGATAATTGCACACATACGGTTGCAACTGTGTTGTATTTTCATTAGAGATTTATTCTGTGTTGAAGGAAATATTCAGGACTTTTAACGAATGTTACATAAAAAGCTAACATGAAATTAAATCCACATAAAATTGAATTCTATAATCATTTAATCTCCTTTATGAGCAGACAAAATAGTCCTTTCTGTCCTTTACAGATGACTTTGTGTTACAATGAGTGACCCAAATTTATCACTGAATTTAAAAGGTTCCATTTTTCTGCCTATCGAAATGCCACAGTGCCATACATTCTCCTCTGAGAGGAAGCAGAATTGTCCTCCCAACGCCCTTGCTGAGGAAGAACAGCATCATTTTCTCTGCGGTATTGAGGGAATGGTAGATTAAGTGACTTTCTCAAGGACACAGGAAATCTGTGGTAAAGCAGAGAAAGGAATCCCAGTATCATGAAACTCTAGACAGCAGTGTTAATCACCAGACCACCAAAGCTCAGGCCTGAGGCACACTTTGCTGAGGGAAAAAAAAAGTCAAACTAAGTGCTTCAAATTGAAGCTGGTGGGACTTCCAATGCCTTCCTTTACTTCCCAGCAGAGCTGCATGAGACCTCGTGAATTGGCTGACTGCAAAAAAAAAGCTCTAAAAGACACACAGTAAGGGGTGTTACAGGGGACAGCGAGGAGAGGGCTTTGTGGACAGCACTGCAGTGTGCCAGCTTTCATGTGTGTTGTCAGCACAGTTCCTGTGTCAGTGAGGGAACATGTAAACAAAAAATAAATAGCTGCAAACTCCTCTAGTTGGGCTTGCACTTTACAGTGACACACCACACCAGGGGAAACAAAGACAAAAAATGAACCTGAACATCTAAGATGGCTTCATTTAACAGCCTGCATGGCCTGTGGTTGTGGAGCACATGGCCCAGGAGACACCTGGACTCTCGTGCAGTTTCCAGCAGTGACAAGGGTGGCAGTCATGGAGTCACCTGAGTACAGCGCCGACCAGGGGCTGTGCCTGCATGTCACACCTACCACCCTCCCATCACACCTGGATGCCTGGGTAGGATGGACAAACCCCAAGTTATCTTGGTTAGTACCCTGAACTCAGGATAAGGTGGAGACAAAAATGTAGAGACTGTTCAGACCCACTAAGTTGACACAGGACAAGTGAGAAACAGCAAGAGACTGTTCACAGTTTCTTTTGTTGGGCAAGACCAATCCATTTTTGACCAGTTATGTAATGAATGTGGATTTTGGGAAAAGTCATGCTAGGAATTGGGAAAATCTGCCCTCATTAGTGCTCCAGTTTCTTCTTTCCTGGAAGACTTGTCCCCTATATATGCAGCATCACGCTGGAATTTGTTTGTCTAACTGGTATTTCAGTGCAAGAACATTCCCAGATGGACCCTGATTAGGATTTCACAACCCCATACACCACACACATACTCACACACACACACACACACACACACACACACACAAAACCCCAGATCTGCCCACATTCTGTTTTCTTTGAAAATAAACTTCCAAAATGGAGACTCTGATTCAGCCAGAAAATCTGTGGTTAAATTGGACATACTCTTTGGAAAGAGAGGATTATACCCATGGGTGGTCACGCTGATATATTTTAGGGTGAAATTCAACTGTCCTATTGGAAATATAGATAAAATAAAAAAACACTGAAACACTTAAATTTCATTTTGACATCGTTTTTACTCCCTTACAAGAAAATGAATTAGAGACTAATCCAAATATCAACAAGATAAACGATACTATCCCTTTCTCACTAAAACAGTTTGATGAAGTCACAGTGAGAGATATGGTCAAAAGGTTTACTGAAACTCATGTCAGTTCTGTAACAGTCACCTGAAAAATGTTAAACAGCTTTTGTGAAGTGCAGTTGCTAAGAGGTAATAGAGTAAAATCCCCAAATTGTTCATTTCAATTTCAGTCACAAGACATAATATGAAGTAACAGATTTACCTGTGCTTCAGTGTTTAGCTGTGGAAGGTAAATGCCAATGGAAAAAATTGCTTTGGTCTCAACATGGGCAAATACCTTGAAGAGAGAGCTTGGCATCTGATTCCAAACCAAATTTTGTAGTTAGAGCTTTCCTTTGGCCCTTTCAGTCATAAGTGTAGGGATAGAAGACCTCAAATTCCATGGATTTATTTGAATTTTTAAGCTTGGCATGGTTTCTGACAGTCACCAGCACCAGATGTTCCTGAAGACAGTCTTATTTATTTTTAACTCTGTTGATAGGGGCCATCTGCTTCCCAAATAAAGAATGACTGTAATGTATATTTAATAATTAACTGGTAATGAGCTGATCTGAACAACTTTATAATTGAGTAAGCATTTATAAATCCATTCTTTCCTTTTGCCTACCTAACAGGATTTTAAACTTTTGGGGTTTGTAAACCATGGTGTTTTCCAGCATGAATGAGGGCCTTTTTGATATGAAGCAAACTTACTTTTCTTTGACACTTTTTACCAGTACTTAGAGAAAGGTTATGAACCAAAAATATCGGTTGAATATACCTTAAAAATACTGCCGTAAGTATATTCTGAACCAAAAGTACATTCAGTACAGATAAAATGGCAGCTAAATATTGTAAACGACAAAAATGGAGCAGAGAGAAAAAGAATGAAGTTATACTTTGGTAAATTTGCTTTCTAAGTTTCCCCTGTGCTCATTCATACTTTTTTGAGTTTCACTTATTTTATTAATAGTAAAATAAGCCACTTCTAACAACAAATGTTCCTGTTCAAGGAGAATAATGGAAGTTTGTGAAATTTCCCATACAAATATCAAGCAGGCCTCCTGATCCCAATTTCCCCTCTGCTGATTACAAAGATCCTTTTGCCTTTGATGCCTTTGATTCTTAGGGATTTTGGCCAGTACGTCTCACTCTTAAGAATCACTGATGATCTATGATTTATAGTTGAATGTCAGCACCAACTTTGAAAATATGAATGTTCTTTTCTTCAGTATTGCTCTGAAAATCCCTTGAGAAGAGAAGAACTGTCTGGCCCTTCCATTTCCAGTCTGAGCAGGAAGCTCAGGGAAACAAGAAAGCTAGAAAAATACCAGAATATTTGTGCAAAGTTAAGACAGAATCTGGAGCGAAATCAATTGTATGCTGTCTTCTTTTTCTTTTTTTAATTAGGCGTGTAATGCTCATGAGCAGATGATTTTATCCTGGTGCTTTGGTCACATCTTCTGGTTTCCACAAAGACCTCCTCTGTAAGGAGAACATGACTCTTAATCTTTTCAGTCTTTAGGGTCCGCACAGCACAGAAATGTCATGTGAATTTATTACACCCTGAGAAGACCACCGAGAAGCTGGGTTTGGGAGACACAGCCAAAGTCTGAACTCCCGAGTGTGCTGGATTAGCCACCCAAGTCACAGCACATACGCTGACCCATGTCAACTTCTCCTTCTATGCCCATCCTGGTCTCATGTCCCCAGTCTTGCTGCTTTTAGAGTCATGTAGAGAGTATGGATTTTTCTAGCTATGAAATACAGAGGCAGAAAGGCACTCGGTATGTCACAATTATTTTTGAACACCATAATGCCCCATATTTAGCTAGGTATGACCATAAGATATCTAAAGAAAAACACAAGCAGTGAAACTGCTAAGGTGCATAGCAGCCCTCTTTTATGTCTAGAGTAGTCAATGTCTAACAGCACTGGTTTGTTGGGATTTTTTATTATTTTTACTCAGAAAGACCTTTCCATTAGCTTTTGGCTGACCTCAGATTTCATTTTCTGACTAAATATTTTTTGTTTTGCAACTTCAGTCTTAAGCAAGGACAAAACCACTCAAACTCCAGTGTTGTCTTTGAATTATATAGGCTGTCAGATTTTAAAGATTGTTTTACCTGCCTCAGCATGAAGGGAAAGAAAAAGGGTGAGTGAGAATGAATAATGGTGAAGCTGAATTTCAGGGGGGGGCACAACTTACCAGTTCTATACTGTAGGAAGAAGGAAATGTATGGAGTGAAATCAAGGTAGACTTGTCCACAAAACAATAAAACAGTGGCAAACAAGGAATTTCTCAGTGTGACATTTCTCTTTGTGAAGCTGGCTCTTAGAAGAGCTCTGCATGTGGCTCATTAAAATTCTGCAGTTACAGTCCACAAACAGAGCAAGACACACACTGAATAAAGATCTCTACAAACATGGAGTTTCAGGGAAAAACAGGTTGCTTTGTTAAAATCTGATGGTTCAGAGTTAAAAATCCTACTCTTGGTAGTATTCCTGTGGACTTCAATAGCACGATGGAGTCCTCAGGACTGTCTAAAGATGAATCACCTCTGCAGACTCATCAAAAACCTCATGAGTCCAAATATTCGCTCCTTCTTCACCCTTTTGCCTCAGTATGGCTAAGCACAGGTATTGCTCTCTTCTTATTTTATTGAAAATATGAAAGGGCATATGAGGCCAATTGCGCATGGTATTACTTACAATTTTTCTGTAAAGAAACAGGGAGGATATTTTACTCACAGCTTGACAGTAGAACACTAAGTTTTTCAAAAGCTAACAGGTTTTAAGACCTGAGAGGAACAGCTAGCCATACATCTTTCATAACATAAATAGGTCATGTACAAACCCATAGTCTGCACTTGATCTGGACCATATTTTCTAGAAGGTAATCAAAGGTGAAATCTTGATTCTGCCTTCTCACAGACATAAACAGGTAGCAAGAAGGGAGGACTGAGTTCCATAATTTTTTAGTTGGATTTGGTTTAATTCAGTGCAAAATCTACCCTTAATTATAGTTTATAAGCATGAATGTACACAATAGAACACTAAATCCTCTACAACACTGCTCTTTAAAAAAATAATATTTCCTTGCTACTAACATGAAACTGTTGCTCCAGAAAGTCCAGTGTTGTCCTCCCTTCTGCTGTCCTCCTTTCTCAGGAAGCAACCCCCTTCCTTAGCTTCATCTGGATTTTTATCTGAGTAAAGAGCACCAATATCTGCTCCTGTGGACTGCGGATGAAACAAATTCAACAGGATCACTCATTAAGTAAACAAGTCAAAAGGGATTTTTCTGTCTGTAGTGTGAGAGATGTTGACAGCAGCTAACCTTACAAGCAAGCTTGTTGCTTCTATCTAAACCTGTTCTCTTTCAGTTTTTTGGGATATGTTGCCAAAGAATTTTGGCAGAGTCTGTATGTGCCACTGCTGATCCCTTTTAATGAGGTTTGTGGGTCATTTGAAAGCTGCAAAACGAAGTGGGACTTTGCTTTTTGTGTTTTGCCAATTTCATTATGCTTTGGCTGGTAGTTAAGGGTCATTTCCAAAAGCCTAATAGACATTTTTATTAGGTTTCTACAGGGGTACAACTTATATTCTTTTCCTGGCAGATTTCCGTATTCTCTGTGACTAATACAACCTCTATTGTTTTTTGACAAGAGTAAAAATAGACAGTTTTTTCATTCTCCAAGGAGAGAAGCTGTCAGCTACCAGAAGAATAAAGACTTCCAGTGTTTACCTTTCCACTCAGCCCAAAGACTACATAGAGGCAGTACAGATTTTAATTGCTAGAATGAAAGAATATGCAAAATGGCATGCATGGACTGAAAAGTAAACAATTTGCAGATTTATTCTTGTCAGTCCACCTTTTCTTCAGTGGCATTTCACTATGCAAACAAGTAAAGATCACTTTAAGATGGCTATCAGCATGTCAGCCAAACAGTCACCTTTTGGCTACTATTTGAAACGTTGCTATGTCGTCTGGATGCACCTACAGTGAATGCCAAAGTGATTCAGAGAGCCTGGAGTGCCTGGCTATTTATTGCTTTTGGGATTGACCTTATGTATGTATGTACACAGAATTGCCAGTGGAACCAAAAGGGCCTTTTCAATGGGTACAGAATGAGGGATGATGCTGCTTAGTGCCAGTCATCTGCTCAATGCCTGGTCTTAGGAACTGGCCTGAATGTCAGACAGATGTATTTGAGTGGGAAACCTCAGCTCCCCGATCCCAAGACAGCCCTGCCAGGAGGATACTTTGCTCCTTTCACAGAAATGGAGAGGGGGGATTTTCAGAGTACTGGGATCCTTATTTACGCTTTAGGTTTTTTCTGCAAGTCTCTTTTCTTAGGAGAGGTGAAGAGAGCAAGAATTTCTTGTTTATCTCTGTGCATCTCACAGCCATCAAACTACCCCTCACTTTGGCATCTGCACATGCAATGCTCCTACTCTGCAGGACGCTCTTCATGTGACTTACCACTCAACTGGAATATCTAGGATATACATTTTGCTTTTCTTGAAATGAATAGTATTTTTGCTATGGATGGCCTTAGGGGACCAGATGCTTTATTCAGGAGACAAAGCAGGGCAGGGAGAGTGTGATATTCTTTGTTTACATTCCAGTGAGAGTAGAATTGTTGTAAGGATTTGACCCTAGCAATTGCTGAATATGCATGGAAAGTGGAGGGACAGAAGGCTTTCCCTTCTCATTGTTTCCCTACCACAGTAGCAAAAATTCAGCATTTATTGTCCCTTCAAGCATCCACAAAGTGGTTCACATTTCTTCTCATTTGGATGGATTGTTGCTTGAGAGGATTTCATGGAACATGCCAACTCGTGCCACTGCAGATGGACTTTCTCTGCAGACTCTGGACCTCCTGTGGGTTGCTGGCCCCTGTTCCTTCTGCCAGCCTCTGCAGTGATCTGTCCCCACCACTCAAAGGTCAGTTCCACAGGAAGCAGAACTTTTCATCAGTTATTTTCATCTTCAGAGAGGTTTTTCTCAGGGAAGATTTGTACAATTCTCAAAGATGTTCTACTCTATCCTTCAACTGGAAGGATAGAGGAGAACGCTCCTTGTGCTCCTTACCCCTTCAACATCTTTCTGAGGTGTGTTTTGCAATATTGTTCCAACATGGATGATTGATTGTACCAACCTTGTACCATTGTCCTTTTCTTGGTCTTGGCTACTTTACATGGAATCTTCTCCTTCCAGCCCCGGGACATGATATCTGTTTCTTAGGAGCACATCAATAGCAAGGAGAAGGATCTTCCTTCTGCTCTGAACAGAGACAAGAGTCCAGTCTCCCCTGTGAATCAGCCAAGCCTGTCAGCTCAGGGTTGGATGCTAAATGAACTTCCATGTCCAAGTCCTTAGGGCAGGACTGTCACTTTTCATCTGTCAGTGTGCAATGCTGTGCATCAGTCTCTGCTCAGATTCCTGGATAGCACACTGCTTGATGAACTCTCAGCAGATTTCTGTGTACCAATCCACCTTCAGACACAGCTCCACGAGCACAAGCTGGGAAGTTTGTCTGAGCGTATTCCGAAAGGTTCAGCCTGCTGTGTGTGGGCACTGCTGCCAGAACTGCTGCCCTGCACCACTCTCTACAGCACTGAGGGCCCACAGCTCAATAGGAGATAGTGCCTCAGGCACTAAAAGAGTAAAGCTGGGGGACATTTAAAGTTTCCAAAGGTCCAAACACAGACTTTGCTGGTGATTCTTATACATATTAACATTCCTATATATATTCTCATGTATATTTTACATTTGCTGATCTTCAGAAATATCATAATTTAAAAACAAAACCTTGTTATTCCACCTTTCTTTTAAATGCCTTCAGAATATGACGTGGTTTTTCATAGTTAATCATGTTTTTTTCTCAGTGTCAGCAGCTAATATGTGCATTTTTAAATGCTCAAATAAACCACTTTTTAAAGAGATAAATATTATTGAATATATCATTCTAGCTCAATAGATCATGTAAAATAGGTCTGTAAAATAATTTATCTAATTTTTCATACAAATTTATCCCAAACTAGTGTGTAAATTATGAAACTACTATTGAATTAAAATTAAAAGCTATTTTATGCATCATTGTCTTAATGTTGACATTGTCACAACATCTAATATGTTACAGAAGCACAGTTAAAATTTTCTGGAATCGATTGACTTATTAAGTTTAGGAGTTCTCTGTGTCTACCTCATGATGTTTCAACACTCCAGGAGTTCCAGTACACCGTGGAAGTGAGAAGCAAAACTTTCCTGAGCATAGTGGCCTCCTGTGGGGATTAGAAATGTCTTGTTTTGTCACCTCTTTTTTATTTCTGACTACCCAGCTCTCTGCAACATATTTATAGTATTAAGCTGTGACACTTCCTTGGGTAGTCACTTTCTACATGCCCATGTTTGTTTCTTATATTTTAAAATGAATACTGTTCACAATTTCTGATTAATTTTGTTTCTTAATTTTTGTTCTTAACAGACTAAATCTAAATGTTTCAGAAAATAGAGGAAGAAAGGCATTGACAGACAGGAAATAAAAAATGGAATAAAGTTGATCTTACTTACCAGCCTTCTCTAGTTAGAAAAATGTAATTGCTTTAAGCTGAAACATACCCCACTAGTTTTAGAATGTTTTTATGAATGACCCACAACTGTAGTTTAAGCTTTTTAGGAGAACTAATCACTCATTTATAAGTCTTTTTTTTTTTTTTTAGATCTACTGAGTTTTTGAGAGCTTGTTCTGTAACAATGGTTATTTTTACAGACTTGTTCTACTAGATGCTGACTTCATTGTCCTTGGTTGTTAGAAATGTTTCAATAAGAGAGCTAAATGAAAAAAAAAAACCCTATTGGGAACACTTAGAGCTCAGGATTTATTTTATTCACAAGTAAATGTGAGATAATCCCTTTTCTTGCAAAGCAAACTAAAGTATGGGGATGGCAAATGAAGATAGTGGCACAGTAAGATCTAGACCACAGGAGTTACTAATTTGTACTGTGTCTCTTCAGCTTGGCACTATAAAATGAACTTTCCCATTATGCCTGTTTATCTCAGAAAATCACATGCTATTTTTCAGTTTCCTTTCAAGGATCAGTGTGTCATGCAGCGATTCCTATTGACATGGGCAGCCCTATGTCAAAGTTAACACCACAGGATCACATTTTCTAACAGCTTCAATTAGAAGCTAGTTAAAATCACATCTATTTAAAATGAGAAAGGGGTTAGCAAAGCAAGCCAAAACTAAGCTTCAACTACCTCAGCTCTGTTATTATTTGATGGAACATAGAGCATAGGAAAGGGAACCATATTACGTTTACTGTTCAGCTCCAGGCATTTGAGCTGCTTGGGTATATGAGGAGTGTAGAAAATTTACACAAGCAGTGAAGAAAGGAGGGATCTGTGAAGAGTAATGCAGATCAGCAATACTTTGAGTCAGCCTTTACAGAAACCAATGTGGGCTGCCTTGGGCAGGTGGTCTGAATAATATCTAGCTTTGTGCTCTTTCAGGATGGCCTGTCATATATGTGAGGTGCCCCTTTTGGCCTTAAGGTTCACACATACTTACCAATATCTACTGCATGCTAATAACTTGAAACTGAAGCTAAGATGCCATATATTATTCTTCAAATACATTAAAGGAAATACTGCAGAGATAAGGAAGTTAAAAGGTGTCCCACTTCCTCCATTTATACATTTTTCCATACCATCTAAATACATTTCTGTTACCAGTTACCTTAAAATAATACTTTAAGTCAGCTTAAGTCAGTTTAAGGTGACAGTTAAATAAAGTCATTGTGTTCAAAACAGATAACACATCTATGGGAGCTTGTTGAATATGTAAGTGAATTAAAAGGAAAGGATAGCAAACTGTGCTCTGTAAGGCTGTACTCGTTGGTGCTTCTTCCCTGTGACTAGCTAACTTGCTTCCAGGACACTGGTAACCATGACCAAGCTTTTAAGCAGGAGATATAACTTGGAGCAGTATCAGTTGGAGGCCTCTGATGGAAAACTCTGAAACTTCTCATTAGAGGGGCCTCTCAGGAATATATCATTTGAATATTTACTGTGCATTGGTGATGAAAGTTAACTTTGCAGCATTGGCCCCTTGAAGTCTTCTTTGAAGTCCAAGTTTTGAAACCTTATCTTCAATCTAATCTCTTGCCTTTCTAACTAAAAAAATTACTCTTACTCTTCCTCCAGCTGAAGTAAGGATACCTTCACTTTGTTGAGGGTGTCTTTTTTGTTTGATTAGCTGCTATCAATTGGTCTAGGCTAAGTAATAAATACCTCTTCACACGTGTAAGGAGTAAACTTTCCTCTTTTTTTTCTTTTTCTTCACACCAGTGATTTTTTGGCATATTTTAATTGAATATTTTTGTCTTTCATTGGACTTTGTATTTGCTTAGCCACACTAGTGAATTACCTTTTCGAATGAGGTGAGATGAAAATTTTCTCTTCACTTTCCTGCATCCTAATTAATTCAGTAAGCATTGTCACCAAACAAGTTTATTTATACATAAATACATAGCAAAATAATAGCCTATTTAAAGACTGTATAGAATAATAGAATAAGGAATAAAAAAATTCAGTGAAGTAGCTTTTATAATGCCTTAATTTCTTGGAGAAATTATTCCTATAATTTCTATATTCAATAATATATTGAAATTTGATGTACTTCAGTTTCTTCCATATATTTCTCTGGATTCCTTTCTTCTGTCAAGAAGAACTCAGTCTGATTTGACAAGCAATTTATGTGAAATGTTGCTGTCATTATTATACTCCAGTTCATAAAATATTAATAAGCAAAGACAGATATGCTACCAACTCTATGTAAACACCTTTGTTTGTTAATTTATTCTGCCTTTTACCACCGCTAGCTATTTTGTTCAGGGAATACTTGTTTTTAAGATAAGGTAAGACACTGGAATCCAAAGGTGGTCTGAACT
>WEIT01007527.1:26580-48953 GCA_013389985.1 Dryoscopus gambensis
AAGGTGGTCTGAACGACTAGAACAAAAAAAAAAAAAAAAAAAAAAAAAGACAGACAAAGTGCGACGGGCTAATGCACATTCCTAAGCACCAGAGATCTTCAGCTGCACTTATTTACAACTATTTCATGTATTTCATGCTTTCCAGGTGCTCAGTTTCCTAAAATTACTCTAAGCAGTAGCCATTCATTGGAAACTTCCTTGCTCAATCAATTAATTGTAGTGATTGTAGTGCTCATATCTATTACTTTCTGGAAGTTTGACATGCAGCCAAAAGCTGCAAAGCCAGTATTTTTCACCTCATACCACATACTGTAGTCCTCCTTCCCAAGCCTGAGAAAAGCCTCGAGAATCTCAACCCCAATTTTGGCAAACACCATTTACTTTTGATAAAAAACAACATTTATAGATTATAGCTTATATTTGAAAAGTGCTGCCACTGCCTTCAGTCCTTAGTTGTGAAGTCCTTGGCTGTGAAGCCATATTTTCTGTCTAAAAGCAAAAAATACTTTCCAGTTAAGCAATAACAATTTTCAGATTCTATGGTTAGCAGTTTTATAATGTGACATTTCAGTCATTTGTGCATTGAAAATGTAAATACAATATATTTGCTTAGTATTTGATAAACGGGAGAAATGTGGGAATAAGCTGAGAAGAAGTGGTGGGTTTTTCGTTTTCTGCCTCTAGAAAGGCAGAGGGTGAGGCTGTCAGGCTGTAACTGTCCGTTCAGCAAGTCACACTCTCCAAAGTGGAAATTCACTACCAGCAGACTTACATGTATGTTTACTATCTAAACGTGGATATTTTCAGCTCATTACAAGACCACTTCAAAAAGGACAAACCACAGCATACAAAAACATGCAGCTCGCCACACCGCAGGCTGTACTCTGGGCTGCCCTTAGGATCCATACAATTTCCTGTTCATGTATTTCCATGGCAGGCTGGGGCTGTTCAGTGGAGTGTACAGGAGATAAAGCCTTATTTTCAGTCACCTATATTTCTCACTGGATATGTGCAAATAAACATCTGGCATTGGCTTGTGGCACACAGATATCCAGGACTCAAAAGAGCATTGACAAAATGAGAAACTCTAACGGCACACTACAAGCAAGGACTTCTCTGTTTTCCCCTACTGCAAAATTTCAGCCCAGTCTTTGGACTATGCTGTGACTGCCCCTTGCATTCCTGCCTGCAGAGCCGTGGTCATAATCAGCATCTTCCTTGTTCAGCTCTGCAAATGTCTGCAAGCGTTACTGGTTACTGGGTAAATACAGCCCCTTTTCATTTGTCCCTGGTTCCCTTAGGGACAAACAAACAAAAGGAAGAGTACTTTTTCTCATGATGCATAATAAAATTGTGGAACTCTGCCACAGGATGTTGTGGAGGCCAAAAATAGATATGCTTTTTAAAATTATGTTAGATAAATGCAGGAGGATAGAGTCCAGCAGTGACCATAAAGTACAATTGTCTACATAAGAATTTACCTCACAAGGTTCCTAAGCTGAGGATATCTTGGGGAATATACTGCCCTGGGCTTCTAGTATTGACCGTTGTCAGAAACAGGATTCTGAACAAGATAAACCTTTGGCATAAATCTGTATAGCCATTTTATGTCTTTCTGCTTTTGTCATTTTTAATTTCTTAAGAAAATACTTTAATTAGCACCAGTGTTAAAGTATGTACAGTCTCTCAGTATGTTTCTTATTTACCTTTTCCTTTAACCCACAAACTTATTTCTCAAGGCAATGAAGCAATNTGAAGCAATAGAAAACATTACTAAAATGTCAACTTGTTTCATAAAATTATTCTCAGATTACCACAGTGGATTTTTTTAGTTTAACAGAAGATGGAAGCCAGCTTGCTGAACCGGAGCAGTTTCATGTCCTGCATGACAAGAGTACAGCTTGCAACACATTCTAACCAAAATAAATACTCCATTGCTCTTTAGGAAAAATCATTGCTTTTTAAAATTTGCTAAATATTGAACTGGTTTATACTTATACCACCACATGCCATCAAGAATCTACAGGAATTGATCTGGGAGCTGTTTGCACAGACTGCCCAGAGAAGGTTGTCCATCATGCAATTGGCTAAAGACATATGAATATGAATTATTTTTAAAGGTATAGATCCTTATCTAGCACTAATCAACTTCACTATCTCCAGCTGAGTCAGACACTTGAGGATAAGATCTGAAATTTAAATGACAACACAAACATTGAAATTATATATTTTAAAAGTTTCTTCTTCATCAGTTGCTTGCTTTCAAAGGTCATATTTTTCCCCTTTAAATAAACTAATGCTCTTGATCTTGGAAATTCTTAGTAACTTAACTGCTTGTGAAGTAAGCTGGAATGAAGTAATACAAATACAAATGATTGTAATGAAAGCAGAATCAGGCCCATAGCTTCATTCTTATGTTGTATTTGAATATTTTATTTCTTCCCACTCTAAATTTAAGCGCGATGCACTAGCCTTTTTCCATACAAATACAGTGTTTCCTCTAACATCAGTAGAAATTGTGCATGTGACCTATGGATGTTAACTATGTAATTTCAACTGGCAGTAATGGTATTTGCACAGTAGAGCTGTATTCATAGTTGGGAAAATAGTTATTTTGTAAAGTACTTAATTCATCTAGACATCACCTAATCCAAATCACCCCCGGGAGGCGCAGTACGGTAAAGACTCTCTGTGACTGTATTTCAATAAGAGCTTCTCAACTTAAAGTCATTCTTTCATTAAATACAATTTGTCTCAATTTCATAGCATTAAAGTAAACAGGTTTTGAAGGAAATAATTTAGAGTTTTGCTAGGACAGGGCTAGGAGCTTTCTATGGAAGAATATGATGATGTGCTGAACATTGTGCTGAATGCTTTTGCTTACACATGTAGACATAAGATGCATAGTCAGATGGCCACAGAGAAAAGGAAGACTTTACACAAAGTGTGAGAAGGAAAGAAAATTCCATGATATAAATAAGGGAATGCAAACCATGAAGGATTAGTTTCTTCAGAAAGATTGCAAAATAGAACTGGAATCAATGAGGTTGGATGTATTTTTCGGGCAAACCTCCATAATCCTGTAAACTGTCATCGCCACTTGTTAACAAAATATTTTGTCAGCCAACAGCAGAGAAGAAACAACCTCCGCTTCATCTTATCAATGCCAACCACCTCTTTCAAATAAATAGTTGTTGAAGATATCATGAATGTCTTGTGTTGAACCACACCACCTCAAGCGAAAGTCTGCCAATGTCACCTTCATTAAGTGTTTGAACTCTCTAGGTCCTCCTGCAGGTAAAACCAGAAAGGTATGTTTGCAGCCACAGCCTGAGGGCAGGGTTGTAAATGCTCTTAAATATCCTAAAAAGCTAAATACCAGCTAAGTACCAGCTAAAAGTGTAGGTAACATCACTGTACAGCATCCCATATACTTTAAACTTATGGAAAACCTGAAATTTTGGTAAGTGAAGTCAGAAATTTACTATATTTGAGATAATTCCTTCATAAAAGAAAGAAAAGGAATAAATAAGCTAATAAGATGAATACTATAAATTCCACAATGAAAAGCAGATAATGAAGCCAGTTGATAAAACTTTCGTGTCAAATATGAAGACAGTAAAGACTAGGGGAATGAGTGACATGTTTCCAATTTCTGAGATATTCTTGCAGAAATTCAGTTGTTGTCAGTTTGAGAGATCTGATTTGATCATGCCAGCCCTGAATTTTCAATATTTCTGCAGGCTAATAAATATTGTGTCATTGGCTTTTGGTTTTTCAAATTGTGCTTGCTCTAAAGAAGGAGACCGATCATGATGTTTACATACTGCTCTGGTAGCTGGAAGAAGTTGATAGTCCTGAGAGTTCCTTTGTCTGGAATGAAAGACAGAAGACGAAATGCCTAGCCCTGCCTTATATCATGAAGGGAAGAAGAAAGCCAGAAAAGAATGAGAAGAGGAGGGGAAGAGGAAAGGAGAAAATTAAAGAGAGTGGAAAGGGGAATGAAAATTTCCACAGGTGCTTTAATGACAGGTGATTATCTGACATTTATAAATTACCTCATCTGTGATAACCATGTATTATTTAGAAGGAGATGATTATATATTTATAGGCCCTTTTGAAACCTGGAGATCTCCCTGATCCTTGAGACAGCAAATTCACAGAGCTTTGTGGTGCTGTATAACACTTAAGGATGTGGCCCTCTATCACCAAATCATAACAGCCGTGTTTTAAAGCCTAGATGAGCATATTCAGCAGTAATCAAGCTGCCACTACTGAAGGTGAAGTCTTTAATTGCTTTCTTGAAATGAGATAGTTTGATATTCCTATTTCCCTTGTTCCTTATCTGAATCACAGGAAACAAAAATCCTCTTACACAATGAGCAGGGAACATTAGAAAGGACTAAATGGATTCTCTGAAAAAAAAAGTTTTGCACGTGAAATGTAGACTCTAGTCAGTTTTGCTTCCACTATTGTAACCCATGTAGGTAGTCATAAACCGATAATAGTACTTTCAAGTGGACATAGTATCAGAAACCACACTATTTGGAAAAAAAGAAAGCCAGAAGCTCTATTTCATTTAAGTGATGACTGATTAAAAGCAGTTAATTTGAAACCTGTTTTTATTGGCTGTGTCATGTTATCCCTTTCAGTGCCACTTTCGTACGAAAAAATATTTTCTTAAAAATGGCCACTGGCTCTCTTGTAAGTATTAAACATGTCCACAGCACAATATTGAAACGTTTTGATAAGCATTTTAGGGTTGTTATGTGTAGACATCCACATAATAGATAAACAGTTTCAAAGAAATCTTATGGGGTCCAAGTCCTGTTAAATCCGTAATTTTTGTAAGGATAACTAGTTCTGTCTCTAAAAAAACATCACAGGCTGGATGTCCAGTGTGTGTGTATAGCTGTCTATTCTGATTTCTTTGGAAGAGTCTTGTCAGAATTGAATGCAGTGCAACTGTTTTGCATGTGGGGTGTGAGAACTTCTGGAATCAAAACATTTCAAGCCAAAAGTTTGTCTATGCAAAAAATTTGTAGTGTACTTGTTTGAATATTTTACTACTTTTCAAATAAGAAATCAGTGGGAATTAGGTGCAGAAATACAATATGGGCCTAAGCCACAGATTAAAAAGAACCTGATGCCTACAGTGAAATTTTAACGATATGGAGGCACCTCAATTTAAGCATTTTACTAACCTGCAATGGACTTGGCTGGCATCACCCAACATGAGAACACTCAGGCCAGTATGTTTTCACAAGTATATTCAAACACTGTCTTCAGGAACTGTGCATACCTATTGCATACCTGAAATCTTAAACTCACCATGAACTACAACTCCATCTTTTCTATAATTTAACATTTAAATTATTAAGAGAAGTTAAATACTGTATTTATTTAATAATCCCTGCAAAATTCATAAACAATATTCAGAAAAGAGACAAGCTCTTGGGACACCTGATGTCTGCATTGATGGGCTGTCATAGCACAGTCACACTTGACCACTTCCTCTTTAGCATTACGAACCTCGTGCTCTTCATGGCCTAATGGTCCTGCTTCAGCACCATTATGGAGAATAGAGGAATAGAGAACACATTTGACCCATCCTAGTCAATATTTCTATGGAGCAAACTCTTACTTTGAAGAGGATTGCACCGTCCCCATCCATAACGCTTTCCAGTCCCGACGGTGTGGCTCCTGGTCCCTGTCCTGTTGCTAGCACTGTGCCTCTCTGTAGGCCTGTAATCCGCAGACTGAGGAGGGAATAGAGCCTCTGTTTCCTAGTGTCTCATGTGATGGTGTTTCAAAAAAATTAAACCCAGGTAAATCAGTTTGCTGTAACTGAGTAACTGACAGCTAATTGATGAGGAAATATCTAACAGAGTGAGAAATCTGAACTGCTTATTGTGTTTGTGGCCATGAACCATGTTCCTTAGAGTTTAATCACCCACTTTTGTTGAATGAGGAGTTCAGGTATTTATCCTTGTTCCAAACCTCTCTTTATAGATCTAAACTTTGTCACTTTTGAGATTCTTGTCCTAAAAGATTATTCTTAAAAGTGTTCCTTCTTCATTTATATGAGAGATACAACCTTGAGACATACTGAATAGCTTTTATATTGTAGAGGAGTGTCTTGTAGGAATAAGACAGTGAACCTTTTGTAGCTTGACAAATACAACCTATGGGAAGGCAAAGTGAATATTCTGTACTCAATTCTGTGTATACAGTTTAGTTTGGCACTGTTATTTCTCTGTGCAATTGGCAACATTTGGCTGAAAACTACTCTCTTTTTTTTGCTTTTAGGTTGGCTGCGTTAACAGTAGTTAGGATTTCAACAATCATCTCTAAAACCATTAATCATATAACAGCTGCTGCCATGGCCTATTGGGAAGTATTAGTGAAATGACAGTATTAATGCCATTAATGCAGAATTGTTCTAGTGCCCAGGGTAAAGGAAATAGTAAACCACAGTACTAAAGCTGTACCCTCAACTTGTCAATGTAAAGGAATGTCCTTGTAAAAGAGGTGAACTGAGAGGGCTAATTCTGGCAAATTTATTTGAGTGACTCACACCGCTTCCTTGTTAAGAAAAATAAACAAAGAGAAAAAAATTCTACCTTTTCTAAATTCAGTAAAACAAAGTTTAGAGGCACTCTTCCATATCTCCCATGGCACTAAGGTATACAATAAACCATCTATGAGACACCTTAAAATCAGAAATTCCTTAAAGTTAGCAATATTTTTCTGTTTTCTCAGAGTACAAAAGTGAAGAGATAAATTATGCCAAATAACACAGAATGTCATTATTTTTAGCTCTGATTCAACAGAAGATTTACAGACAGAGATACCGAATACCAAAGAAGTATTTGCATTTGTTATTTAGGTTATGACATCTGAGATCAAAGTAAGGCTTGAAACTGGGGAAAAAGCTGAAGATATGAGGAAGGAAAACCTATGGAGTATTAAAAATACTGAGGAAATTTTTGAAATGAGGGGGATGTGTGGGATGAAGCCCAGAGGCTGGGTCTATCAGCCTTCTGAACACTCTGCTCTCATTCCCCAGATTAGGTACACATAGTGTGTGTGCCTGTGAATCATTCCAGCGACTGTGGGAACACACCATGTTTAAACTGAGGCCTGGATTGGCCTCAGGCTTTGCTGAATGTCCAGTCTTTGCAGCACCGTGTCCAGTGTGCTTAATTCTGTGTAGCCATGGTGATAAAACATTTCTGTGGCTGAACCTAACAAAGTTAGTACTGAGTTGCAGTGGCAGAAACAAGTCCAGTGAAAACCCAGTGGTGGGAACTAAGCCAATATAAGGATCCTTTCTAAGGAGATGCTAAGATTTTTTAAGTAAATGTAAACCTTTGAGTAGCTGATTTTAAGTCATTTGAGGGTCTCTTTGAAGAGGTAATTGATGTGCATTCCAACAGTTAAAGAAAGAACTACTAACTACCTTGTAAAAGAGTAGATCACCAACAGGCAGAAAACCACCACAAAACCCCTACTTGAGCCACTGTTTTTAATGAGATTCATGATTAGGCCTGTTATGCAGATAGCTAAGAATGAAACAGAGGAAAGGCTCCTACGGTTTAACTGCACAACTCAGACAATTACTAACGGTCAGGACATCCCGTAATAATCAGTTCGCTTGTAAAATACAGTGCAGGTCAGTGCAGTCAAAAGCATTTCCATTTATCAGATTTCAGAGAGCTTTGATAAGCTAATTTACTGGCTTCACTTCAGTTCATATGCCCTGAACCTGTACTGAGATCTCTGTGAGAGCAAACTATGTAATAACAAATGCTCACAGTTTCAGCCACTGTACAAATGTACCAGTACAGTCATATACACACTTAATAATATTGGTCTATGCATGTATGCAAAGGCTGGGACTGGGAAGTCCTCCCTCTTTTTCAAAGAACAGAAGTCATAAATTATATCAATTTGTACCTGTCTGCAAGTTGCCTGGCTATGGTAAGTGTTGGGCTTATGTGTAGACTGACACTGTCATATTAACATTATTTATGGCCCTTCTTGGGCACAGTTAAGTGAGTAGAAATTGAACAGAAACAAAATGTCATTAACTATGAAAACCAAACAAACTTACCAGAAATACTTTCTTTCTCTCAGCACTCATTTACATATTACTGTTGGTATTACTTGGAAAGAGTGTAAATAAGGTAATAAAGGTCTAAAGAGAAGGTTGACTAAGTTGGCATTGTCTTATAAAAATATTTCACATCACTGTGTGGATTTAGATTATTACGGAATGTTCTGTTCTCTTAACGAACATCAAATTAGATCTGTCTGGATGAAAATATTTGAATTATTTATTTATTTTGGAAAAACTGTATGAATTTAAATTTAATTTAATGAGCTAACTAACTTTAATAGTATAAAAGTTTCATTAAATCTGAGAAGAAAACGCAGTTTTAAACAAAATTAGAAGGACAGTTGAAATATCTAATTTAATCTGATTTTGGAAGTTAACATAAATAGAGTGAAGCATAGCTGTCAGGTTTTGTCATCAGTTCTGACGTTCTGNAGTTCTGACGTTCTGTTACAGGTTTTTTCTTTTTTAAAAAATGGGCTATTTGTAGCAGAAGGGCTGGCCTGCACTTTGAATTTCCATGTATTTATCTCACACAATTTTCTGAGCAGAAACCATACTGTTTTATTTTTAAATAGCTTCAAAATCATTTTAAATTATCCAAGAGACAATAAGCATTTTTTGTGTTTGTATCTTATTTTACATAAAACTATTCTGGAAGGATATTTATAGCAATTAAAATTCACTCAATTTTTTATTAAATGATCATAATTAAGTAATAAATCCTTCCAGTACTTGAAGGTGGTCTACAAGGGAGCTGGAGAGGGGCTCTTCAGCAGGAACTGTAGGGGTAGAACAAGGAGAATGGCTTTAAATTGGAAAAGGGCAGGATTAGATTGGATATTAGGAAGAAATTTTTTATTGTGAGGGTGGTGAAGCACTGGAACAGGTTGCCCAGAGAAGCTTTGGCTGCCCCATTCCTCTAAGTGTTCAAGGCCAGGCTGGATGGAGCTCTGAGCAACCTGGTCTAGTGGGAGATGTCCCTGTCCATGGCAGGGGGGTTGGAACTAAATGATCTTTAAGGTCCCTTCCAACTCAAAACATTCTATGTTTCTGTGATTTGTTATTAACCAATCATTTTGCTGAGTTACCAAAGAGCAACTATTCACAGCATCTCAGGAATTACAAATTGAATAAAACTATTTGGTCATCTATTTCCTTCCTTGAAAGCTCAGGCTTATTTCGTAAAGTATATCCTTCCAACTATTAAGTCCACCATAGCTAATTATGTACTGTATATTCCATTTTTAGCATTCAGCTCACTCTTCTCAATAAAAGCTTTACAGTCCATGCACAAGTAGAATAGGCTTTAAGCTTAAAAGAAATGAAATTAAATACGAATCTGATTAAATTTTCAAGTCTCAGAAAGCCAGTTTATATTAAAAATCTTTCTTACCACACTGGCTTTGTGAACCATGCACTAAAAGATGGGGATTATGAATATCCATTGCAGCAAAGGATTCAAACATACTTTAGCTTGTTTGGCTGATCTGCAGTTCTGTCTGTGCCAAGACCCTCTGCTCTTCTTAAACACATCAATGAAACACATCCACCACTGAGCTGTTCTTCATATTTGTGATTGGTCACTTCAGTCTTTTATATGTCACTAATAATTTGTCTGAAGCATCCTGGCAGTAAAAGGGCAAATGGGACTGGCATCATATTTTAATAATGCATAGAAGAGGTCCATTCACATTTATGATGGTACTTGTTTTATAACCAATACAAAATAACATTGAAGTAAGAAACAACTGGTAGAAAACTGGTTTTCTATCAACAGTTTTGTGACACATAACTGCAGCTTTCTGATTTTGATAGTTCACACAGTGCTACCTTCAGAAGTATGGCATTAACATGTTATTTACAAAGAGAAATTAGAGCTGCCCTATGAAGAAAAATTACTGGGACAGCCTATGTTTTAGTTTATCATTTCACAGGTGTATCAGAGACTTCTTGTCAGACAAGCTAGCGGCCTTGTGGAAAGTTCACAGAAGCCAGGAAGCTGTAAGTTCAAACATCACTTGTTTTTTAGCCACTCCTTGTATTTCAATGTGCTTTACAGTTAGGACTACTAAACAGGGACTCACACTTTTAATTTTAGCAGCAGATGAGTTATCAGTGTGAGCCTCCTTTTTACCTGATAAATTCATGGACCCATCTGTCAAACACAATCTTTTCTGGCAGGATGGAAAAAGAAGCTACTTAGATATTACAGAGTTAACTGTCACAAACATGAGTACACTGTCACCACCAAGAAAGTGGGGAATAGATTAAACCCTTGTTTTGAGCTGTCTCAGGAATAACCAGCTCCAACCACCAGTAATCCAGAGTCCAGATCCCTTCTGCATAACATAAATAGAAGCAGGACAATGAATGCACTACCTTCACATATAACCAGGTGAATCCCTGATCTGCACTGAGTATCTGGGAGAACTTATCAGATGAAAAAGGTAGACTACTTTTCTCTTACATTTTTGTAATATCAAAAAAAAAACCTTTCGGGAATTTTGGTACTACGGTTACAGAGATTTCTTTATACTTCTTGCAAAAATCTGCTTTCACTCACCAAGGTTCACCAGTGAAAAGCTGTGCAACCACCTTGGGTAAAGGGGGACCTTGAAGTAACAGATGTTAACAAGAGTGTGAAGAAGAGGAAATAGGAATCACATTTTGTAAACACTCAACTGCATGTTTGGATAAGGGACTTTCATACAGAGCAGAGTTTTGCAGTACATTTGAGATTTTTTTATCTATTTCTTTTGGGAAGTGGAAGAAATCCTACCTGGAAGAGTCATTCAGATCAATCAAGCTATCGCAGTGTTCCAGCTGAGCCTCTACTCACACATGCCACAGATTTGGGGATGCCAATGAAGAAGATGCTTTTATGCCATGACCTTCTCTCATGTGGCAGCAGTGGACTGAAAGTTTGCTTGGAATAGCCCCTTCTTTGGGGTGCCATGAAAGCAGAGATCTTGCTTCTGCCCAGCTGTGAAAGATCTTCTCTTGAACTGCAAAGACGCAAAAAGATAAACTTCAAACAAACCCCCAACACCTGACCTTTCAGGAAGTTCAGTTCTCAACTGGAACTCTGAAGCTCATTTTACATAATCCTTTCTGTATTCTTCCTTTTAAGGAAAACATCTTTGTGGTGGCCTTGCAGTCCACTTGCAAAGAAAGAAACGAAGTCCTATTTTCCTACTTTTTGTCTTTACACTGACAAAAAGAACAGTGCCACTATTTCCACTGTGATCACACAGAAATCCATTAAACATTCTACACATTGTGAAGAAATTTACACCTCCCCTTCCTCTTTCCTGCTGGGAACCATGTGGTAGCATGGTTATTTCAAGCAGAACAGAAGCATTTCTGTTTTAGTTTTCTTTTCATGTCTAGAAGCTAGAAGTTTAGTCCAAATGTAATAATGGTTAATAATCCCTATGTCCACACTTGCACTGATGTCAGCAGCATACCTTTCACAAGAAAATAATCTTGAATAGCATGTTAATAGGTTTACAGTAAAACGAAAAGCTCCAGTGTTTGGTTTTAGAGCAGATTAGAATTGTAGACAGCTAATAAAAAATAAAATAAGAGCATTCCTATTGGCTTTGGGAAGATATTTTTACCTCTTCTAGAGCTGAAAGTCAAAAAGGAAAGCCTCAGGAATTAAATCCTGGCCAAATTGTGGGTACCTGCAAAACCTCCTTTGACTTTAATTTGTCAGAATTCCAGACTTTATCTAAGCTTCCTGTGTCATCCCCTCCCCCCCAAAAAGTCTGTGTCCTAAGCCCATATTATTTGACCTAATGGAGATGAAAACACAGCATTACCTGAATGGAAAGAATTGGATCCAGATGAGACAGGGATGCATTGGGGAATCAGGAGTTTCCTGACCTCTTTCCCCCCAGGTCTCTTGTATGGCTCAGTGGGCTTTGGCACTCTTGTCCCCCTATCATCAGATCAAACTTTCAGGCATGGCATAGAGTTAACCTGTTTCTAACAGCAACAACATCAGGGACGGAAAACCTGTGTCCTGAAAAAGAGAATACCTATCTCAAAACATTTATTTTAAAATATTTTTATGGCTTACATTTTGTGTGCTCTGGGCAGAGGGGTTTGTGGGTGACAGTGGTGTTCAAATGTACCCTGCAGGGACCAAAATAGTTTCCATGGGTCGTCTGGGAGCAGCAGATGTGACTTTGATAGAGTCACAGTTAGAGCATTTCTTTCCTACTGACAGGATTTTTTATCTGTTTCCAGCACTGAAGAAATCGCCATGCTGTAACATTTTGACTACAGGGCATGAACATTATTGCCAGCTATCGGGCAGAATGTATAACTATTAACATGATTGCAATCTACAACTCAGTGAAACAGCTGCCAAAGTTTCCTTGGGATTCATGAACACTTTGCTCTCTACTATTTTAGGACAAGGTGTGATAGATATGAGCATTATTGATGTCAATTCTTCTTTCGATCAAGCAGCTGTAGTCACGAGAAATGTTATCCTAATTTCTATATGTTCTGCACATATGGTTAAACTAATGACCTGTAAGTCTGCATTTATATACAGCAACTACAGACAGTAGAACAGATATTTTTCCTTACCCAGGGGGGAGAAGAATAGTACCACATGGCTATCATTATGAAAATAAGATTGAAGCAAAATCCTGAATCGGAATACTTGAAAGTTTAAGAATATCTATATTTGATTTTGAGCCCTGGTAATCTCTGATTCTGAAGAGTTACAGTTTTAAAGGCCTAGGATATATTCCTTTTATTTAATAGTCCTGTTACTCTGATATGTTGGTTTATTAGTGTGATTTTTATTATATTGTAAATGCTTCTGAGTTATTACTAAACCACACTTCTGACTGTGTTTTACTTGGCAAGAAAACATTAGTCTTATTGTTATGCATGACCTACTTGGGATTTATTGTAAAATTAAAAGTATAGTATCAGGAAGGACAAGAGAGCAAAACCAGTGATAAATGCTAAGAATTCATATAAGATCTGAGTGAAGTATAGACTTATAATAACTGGTGTGTCTCATCTTTGACTAATGGCTCTGTGTTTTCACTACATTAATCATGCCAGAAGGGTTGTCACTTCATATTTGTGAACTGTGAAGGTCCGTCAGGGCAAGGGCCTGTACATGTTCCTGGATTACAAATCGAAAATTATTGTGATCGTTATCCCTTTGGACTCAGGGACACTGTGTAGAAATTTTCAAACAAAAGTAGCAACTTAATCAGTGACAGAATGAGCCTGACAGCTACCCTGCTGCTTCGCTGGGAATGTGGGAGCAGCACGGGTGCCAGGACTCCTGGATGACCAGAAATATATTCATATTTAGATTATCCAAAAGACATATCAAAGACATCTGAACAGTTTCTTGCTATTAAAAAATAATTAAAACCATTCCGCTTCACTATTAGTATAATGATTTGAATTTGCATTGAACAAGCATGAGCCTTAAACAATTCATATCTAATTGTGGCCATTAAGTATAACAGTTGCAAATATATGCCTGGTGGCTTCTGTTTTCCCCATAAAACCAGATGTATTTTCAAATTTCTGCATCCAAACTGCCCATCTCTTTGTCTGCCAATCCATTTCTAATATATGTCCCTATTCCTCTATCATTTTTATGTCTGTACTGCATGAGTGCTCATGGACAGACTTAGTAGTTCCTCTATGAATTTATTTGTACTATCTTTGTTAAGAACAGCAGTAGAAACTGCACATCAACCATAAGAAGAGAAACTACTGACAATGAGTTAGCAGACATGTAATTGAAGGCTGAAAACTTCCCCACTTTAGCTCATGATTCCATGACTTACAAAAGAATGCATCACAATAACATTGACTTCCAGGAAGAGCTATGATTATGATAAACTGAAGTAAGAGGGAATATTCTTGCCAGATCCTAGGAGAGAAAAAAAAAAAAAAAAAGGGAGAAAAATGCTTCTCCTAAAGTAAAGCTTTAGGACAGAAACTCTTACATCATTCCTTTTCATTTGTGTCCTCTTTCAGTGACTTAACTGCAGAAATACCTCCAAAAGATTTTTATTTTCCATTTTTCTCTAAATTTAAACATTTGAAATGGCTTTAATTCTACAGAGTTATATTAAAATAGAGATTTTCAATCCACTTTTCTTGTTATTATTGCTAAGTTTGTGCCCAGTGTTAAGCACAGAACAGCCCAATTCTGCTCTCATTATTGCAATTCCAGTATGGTTATTCCTTTAGCAGTTATTGGAAATAAAAATGCTCATTCCCACTAGAGAAACTACAGTTCTACATTTTTCATTTAGAGATTGTGGCATTCAAGAAGTAAACTCAGGGCAAGGATTTGATCCCCATAATCATACCTCAAATCTCACTCCAACAACTGGGGATGAAGGAGAATGTATGAATACACATTTACCTAAAGGAAACGTGATTGTTCCCTTTCAAAATCTCAAGAGGAATGTAATGAAAAAAGGGACTAGAATTGTCTTTATATGCTTTGGCTGCTCTCATATTTCCTATTAGAAAAAAGTTCTTATCTTTCTGTACAATTATTAAAGCCATAAAAGGATATATATCTTGAACTATGTAATTTCAGATAAACCAAGGCACTTTTATCTTATTAAGTTTCCTAGTCTATTCTACAGACTTATTTAAATACGTGGTATTTCATTACATTGTTTAGAGACTCAGCTATTTCCACTGCTACTTGTAAAACAGTTTTTATAATCTATTTGGTGGAATTAACTCATCCTTATTTTATGTATACATACATGTGAGTGCATATGTAGATATATGCACATGGGTACTGAATATGTGACAGTTTCACTCTGAGATTTTTATGCATTTTTCTGATTTTAATAACTGTTGGAAGGAAGTATTTAGCAAGATTTTTATTTATGTATTTCATACACTGTTTGACATGTATGAAGGCAATGACATCCATCAGCATGGGAAGAAATCAAATTTTTGAGGACTGCACATATTTTGGCAGGACCATCTCCCTGGTATGCACTTGCACATTCATTATAATGCTGACAATTATAGGTATGTCTGGAAGCACTTAGAGATTATTGGGTATATATAGAATTTCAAGAATGGGAAGGAAAGGTATTAGAGTTTGTACTAGCAGTTAACTTTTTTATAGTGCTGTGGGAAATTGAAGCTCTTTGTTTACTGCTACAGATATTTCTGGAAATTTTATTTTTTTTTGCCTTAAAATTATGAAGTGATTCCAGCAGAGATGTATCAATATAATTTTTTAATGTCTGTATTAAAACTAAGGTAAATATTGCCACGTATCCAGAACATCTATCATTAAGTGCTTGTGCCCAGATTATTGTAATAAAAGTTGAGAATCATAAATATAGCCAAAAATTACAGGACACAAATGAACATTGCTGCCTACATACATTAAACCCCATAATTTAAGAGATAATATGTATATGCTCATGTAAATCTATGCACATAAATACTGTGTGTGAGAATATGTAAACTCTTGTCTTGATATTAATTCCTTACTGACTGAAGTAGTTCAGCAGATTTCAGGTTTTGGCCTCCCTGGGTTCTGCAGGGGAATGGATTTTACAGCACATAGATGTTGCAGTGACCCAGCCCACTGCGGGTTGTGGCAGGGAGTCCTCTCCCAGGCTTGAGGGACAGGCTTCTCCTAAGACACAGCATTCCTTTGATTGATCTGTATGTTCTCATTTGCCCTTGAAACCTAGTCTCTCCCTATTGGTTCGCTTGCCCTGCAGCCTGATGCCCTTGATCTCGATGCTCTGCCCGCCCCAAGAATCCCTTATATAAACCCCAAACCCTTCCTCCATCTTGTTCTTGGCTCCTAACCTCCCCCCACGATGAGGTTGAAATAAATCCTCCCGTGTAAGAACATGCCAGAACCCTTCCTGACTCTCATCGTCCGCCTGCATGCGTGTGAGTGCCCAGCTACTTCTCTGGCTGAGACGGATGCTGCCTGCTTCACCCCCATGAGAGTCTGACCCCTTCTGAGCTGCTCCCTCCTAGGATGGAGGCTCAACCAGCGGGGCAGGACAGGGGCTACTGGTGCATTCTGAGCTCGCCAGCTCGAAGTGCAGTGGCCCCGCGGGAGTGGCTCCAGTCCCTGTGGAGATGCTTTTGGGAAGGTCGTGGCACCCTCATCAGCGCATGCTGCGACACATAGAGGTTTTGCTCTTTGCTATATTAGGTACCAATGGACAAGAATGTTTTTCTTCAATAGAAACTAGAATCATAGTGTTGAAGCTAAATGCTGAACACAAGACATAAAGCATAACAAAATAATATTTGCCATTACTAGGCAAGGGAAAGGAGGAGAAAAGGACAGGGTTCATGATTAAAATATTACTATTCTGTGTAGTCCAGATAGGAATTTTATAAACATTTTTCTCTAAATAAGATATGTTGAGGTGAGGGATCTCATTGGCTTACAAATATCTTGTCCGCTCAGCTGCTTTACCTTATCAGAGGTTTCACTTAGTCAGAGGTGGGTAGCAGGATTCTCTGCTCTCACAGCAGACCATGAACCAAGCTGTCCACGCAGATGTGTTCTGTTTCTGTTTTTCCATGTGTTTTGAACTAAAGTTAGCTGCATAAACACTAATTGTGGACACACAGTGTTCCTGCACTTTATCCATTTTTTTGAACAAAGGAAAACCCTATTATGGTTCAGTCCTTACCAGGTGCCAGAGACACATCATAAGACAGGGAGTGCACAGTATGATTTACATTTCTGGTAGCAATCAAACTTGAGAAAGCTTTCATTGCTCCCTATCACCTAGGAAAAGATCTGAGATATGTTTCAGTTGTCCTCACCGGCATGTGATTTATGATAGAAACACACACACAGAGGATGTGAATACAGAGTGTGCAGGTCATGAGTGGTTAGTGTTATAAGACTGATGGGATGCCTAGAGTGGATGTTTTGTGTATCTCTCTGGATGAAGGTAAAAACAAGTAGTTGCCTGGAACAGTGAGGAAGTTGTTTTATGGACCAGGGGATGCCCTTGTATTGCTGTAGCCCAAGTGTACTGAAATTGCAGTATTTTCAGGGGTTTCAGTGCATCTAAACTTACAATTTATGCCATTTAAACTTCTAATTTACGCTTTCAAAAAAGATTAAAAATTGAGACTGACTGGCAGCCACTACTATGATATAATGTACTGGGTCTTCAGTTGACTTTGAGACTTCATATCAAGTTAATGAAAGGCAGAAGTGTAATCTACAATATGCACAGGAAAGATAGAAAAATGATAATAAATAGAATTTTTGATTTTTTCCGTTAGGAAAATCCTAAGACAGAGAACTGAAGAGCTGAAGGCAGAGCGCACGGCAATGAATAGAGATGAGTGTCAGAAACCAAGCAGAATTAAAAATAGATTAAGTAGTACAATGTGGAATCATTATATTATCTCCTATAACAAATATAGATTCCAAACTATATTCCAGCTTCCTAGGTTCACTGAAAGTTTAGATATAAACTGGCAGAGCAATATAGCAACCAGAACTGCTTATGTAGTCTAAGATTACATTTTTCGAGAACCATATGCAATGCAGTAAGGAGATATTTCAGTGGAACTAATTTCAATTATAAGTCCTATGCACATAAACTAGGAATGAGCCAAAAAGATGTTTAAGTATTATTCTATACAGAAGTTGTTCCAAAATTAGTGTTTCTGAAAAGTAGACCTCACCAAAACTATTGTTGCTAAAGAAAATTAATTAGTACCACATTTTATTAGAAAACGATTTTTTAAAAAAATCCTGACAGATCTTAATTTGTTTAGGATGATATGTCAGATGTTGCATTTTCTATAACTATGTCTTCCCCTTCAGTGCGTATTGAGGAGGTTTCATATTTTCAGTCAACCATAAACCCAAATGAATTTAGTTTCTAGAATTAAGTAGTTTAGAAACTGCTCAAGAAAGAAAAAAAATTGTAAATGTCGACATTCAAAGGGATAATTCTTTGAACCAGAAATATTACTAATCAGAAGAAAGCGAGAACATATTGTTATGATTTACTTGCTGTAAGAAGCTTCCTTGTGGGATCCATTTAATCATGTTTGAAATGATTCTCAGTTATGCTGCTTATTGACTTTATTAAGCCTTAAGATTAAAAAATTGGTTGCATGAACTAATATTCATACAAAAGTAATTGAAATTTATTCCTAAATGTTTTGTGTGCTTTTGTAGAAGAGGTAATTAATTGCATTTCAAGTGAAAAATTTCATTCATATAGATTTTTGGGGTTTAGGTCTGGAAATGGTTTAACTTTACGAATGACATAAAACTTCAGAAACAAATTGGACATATTTCTTGCCACATACTTAATGAGGAACTGAAATTCATATTTGAATATTACACTATTGGGTAAACCTAGCTAAGGGTGTCTTTAAATATCTTGAAACGAAGAATTATATGTTGCCCATATCTTGTATTTCTATTCATAATTAAGTACAGTAATTGATAAAAAAATACTTCCCCTTCCAGTTTCCTAACATTTTAGTGGGATGCCACACAGCATATGCTTCCACCATCATTATCTGTTACTGCCTGTTACATTTTATATACTTTACTGGATAACATAAAATTGTACAGAGATGCCAAGACATCACTGACACAAGCTTGGATTTTCACAAATGGATTGATTTTTCAGAGAGGCAGTTTCTAAAGTAGCCTAATAAAAGTAACTTGGGTTTAAGAAATATCTGCCAATTTATAATTGCAGAGCTGGTTCCTGCAATAATGTCTCAGATGGTTCTGCAGAATGCCTCCCTATGAAGGTATATTCATACATTCAGAAACTTCCTCAATTAATGTCCTCATTTTATTGATTTGGTCTATCCAGAACAGTTGCTTTTATTTATATCATTGTGTGTGCCTTGCTTTTCTTGGTTTAGTTTTTTGGGGTTTTTTGGTTGGTTGGCTGGTTTTTAAAAAATTTTTGTGGTTTTAATTCAGGAGATGACTCAGTTTACTTGACTTCCTTCAAAAAGTTTCACTAGAAGATGAGTCTTCCAAACATCTTCTCATTTCAATGGAGATTTTACTACTGAGTTTGATTCCAAATATTGAGCATGCAAGCTTAGGTCTGAAGCACAGTGATAAAAAAACCTAGGAGTAATGAAATCAATATAACTATAAAGAACATAACTATAAAGAATATAACTATAAAGAACAAATAACTATAAAAGGATTTAGGGACATAATTTGTCTGATTTTTACCTGAAGTATTCTCCACAGCAATGGACTTTTCACAGTTAGCTCACAGAAGAATCCCTATCAGTACTTTATTACCTGTACTTTTAGAAAACTTTTCACCTAATGTGTAAAAATTAGACTTCCATTACTGAAGCTTCACGGATGTGGAAAGCAGGTCGTTCACTTTCCCCTCTCCATTTTTGTGTTAGCTTAGTAGGTTATTTTCTTCTTAGTTTTCTTATCAAGCTAAACATTTCTTTCTAGATTTATTTTCTAGATTTATGACAACTCTTGGTTTTCTGTACACTTTTCCAAATAATGTACATCTTTCTTGAACTGCAACATTCAGAACTGAAAAAAAAATTGCTGCAGATCCTATACTGATGGTGAATGCAGTAGAAAGGTTACTTCATGTGTTTTGGAATAATCTCAAACACATGTTACCCCTGATTTCTTCTGACAAAAAGATGTCTGGTCTTTTTCTGAAGGGGAAAACCTGCTTGATTTGGATTTTGGTTTGGTTGGTTGGTTTTTAGCTAGCTGAAAGATTTCTCTACATTCATAGCATACTTTTGTTTCACTGAGGGTTGCTATAAACTCAAGCTCATTCTCCATGAGGACAAACGTCATTAGTGTATTGGAAGTCAACTAGACAAGAAATCTCAGTATCAGTCAGCTGGGGCTGAATCAGTGTTTGGTCATTGCGTGAGGAGAATGCAGCTGAGGTTTTGCTGGTCACAGTGGAATTGCATCTATTGAATTATGCCTTATAGCCAGACACTAAACATATGATACACCAAAGCTTCAGACATTCAAGGAATCAAGGATTTAGGGAAAAGTATCATTTATGTGTTTGGAACATTTGGTTTGGAAAAAACAGTCCAATGTTCCAGTTCAGAAATGAACATACATTCCCTGTAAGTCATTGTTAGTTTCTCTGTCAGGAACAGAATTTGGAAAACCACACTATTGCGATTGAGAGTTGAAATATAAAAAAATTTCTGAGTAAGAAGTCAAAATGATGAGTTGCCATATTACAGAAAGTGAAAATGCAAAAATACATACATTATGAAAACGCAAAATATATGTACCTATTACATTGTGAAAATGCAAAACCAAGTACAGAATAATTGTTCAAGTATCATGCTAATATTTACTTTTATTAACATGCCACTGAAAAACTAACAGCCTTATTTTCTTGCTGCTTTAAAGCTAGAAGTATGGGTACATTGAATTACAAAAAGAAAACAGTTTTCACAGCAAGCTCCTCAAAAGTGTTTGTTTGACTACCTATGGAGTTGCTGTATTAGTTTTCTCGTTCCTCTTAGAATTGAAACCCATAAATATATTTCGTAACCAATATATTTCATAACCAGTATATTTCATAACCAGTGANTGAAAGCCTCGTATACCACATATCCCAAGATGCCTTTCCATGAGCCCAATTTATGTAGCAGTCACTCAAGGCTTTCACTTTAACTTGCAAGGTTGATTTCATAAATTTACTGAAGTTATCAGTATGCATCCTGTATCACCTTAATGTAGGTAATCAGTTAAGGTTGTTTCAAAAGTGGTACAGATTAGAGTGCATTTGTGCATTATTCATAGCCTTTATGTGCCACCTACGTTCACTGCCCTTGATTCCCAGTAATCACATATGGACAGAAATTGTGGAAGGATTGTTGTTCTACTCACTGGATTTGTAATACAAGAAGTTTGAATCACTGTAAATTTACCATTTTATCAATCTTTCCTCACTGACAAATAGTTTACAGAACATATTTTTAAACAAATACAATATTAGCTTTTTTAATACACAAATAAAATCACTTTTCTCAGTGATAAGGTCTTTCCTAACTCCTTTCTTCTTGTTCAAAAGTCAAAGAAGTTCTAAAGTATTCTATATATTTCTACTTCTTCCAGTTTACTCCCACTATAGCTGTTTGTGCATTTATAAAACACAAATCACATCAAATGTCTTTTTTATAACTTGTTCTCTGAGACAGCTTGTCACTGGGGGGAGGTATGACCTTCCCTCAAACAGAAAAAGAAAGAAGAATTGAGTTTTCATTGGTTGTGTTGTGGTGTAGCATTACTAGTACATACTCGTGTTTGCAAAGCAAGACAACACAAAACCACTCTTAAAAAATAACACTGGACATTGTCTCGCTCCAGTTCCAAATGATGTGCAGCCTATGTTAGGAGGAGAACAGTCTATTGTTACTTTAACTTGTATTCTTGTTGTAAGGCACTCTATGAAAACATCATCTGGATATTATAAGAATTCTTAACATATAGTTTTTAATTGGGACCAATATTATTTAATCAAAGTAAAAGAAAAAGCTCTTATTTTATTTATAAGCCATCTGCCACGAACACTTATCATTTACACAGACCCTAAGTTAGAGCTTCCATTTTAATAGTTCCATTAGTGTTTGGGTGGTTTCTGTAAGATTATTCAATAAACATTGTCCAGAAAAGGCTAGATACTTTTAATATATAATCCTCTGGAATGTTTATTAACCAATAACATTGAGCCTTCTGACAGTTTTATTTCTCAGAATGTTATAACGTTCTTATGCATCCCACTGGTAATTCAGCATTACCCAAAACTCCTCTGCAATGTAGTAAGTCTTACTGAAAGCAGATGCAGCCAAATTAATAGCAAGGACATCAATTTACTGTGGAAACTCATATAGTGAGAGAGGCGAGATGAGTGGAAAAGAATGCAGAAAATAATTCTGTTTCACTTTTGCAAAAAAAAAGTAGCTGAAATAAGTAGATACAGTAATTTAAGGACTTGTTTAATTCAGTCTCTGGAGAAATTGAATTTAACTTAATTATAGGATGAAGGAGTTTTGGAAAATGACCTAAACCCCTAAATGTTCTTGAATTTACTTCTGTGAATAGGTACCCCTAAATGTTCTTGAGTTTACTTCTGTGAATAGGTTTCTATGCGTCGAATCTTCTGTGAGGCCACCCTGCAAGGATCCTTTTATCACCTAGTAAACAGATGCTATTGCT
>WEIT01007530.1:1428-11467 GCA_013389985.1 Dryoscopus gambensis
TCCAGATGGTTCCCTACATACAAGAGAGGGAAATACATTGAAAATCTTTCCTTTGTCAGAGGGCAGACCAGATTATGTTGAGTCAGGATACTTGTACTTATGTATAGTTAGAAGATACTGGGCAAACAATCAAAATCTATTACCTATGGAGCATTTTTAATCATGGTAGAGAATATTTAATCAGTTCTAGGCAAGGAAAATATATAAAGAATACTCTGTAAGAGATTTATTTATGACAGCAGCATCGTAATGGTGCATATATTTTTGCATCCATGTCAAAGTAACTAGCATTATACTATGGATAAAAACTGATGTAATAAGTTTTGGCCTTTATTTCTGAGTGTAATGTTAGTATTCAATTTAGGTAGCATCAGTCTGTAGGAACTCACATTATTTGGAATGATTAATATAAATTCTTTCAATTCTATTTCTCCTGACCCTAGGATCATAGAGCAGTTCACAGTAGCAACAACAAATATTTTTACTGGATTTTTGTTGTTTTACATTTCCTGAGAGAATTTTTAAAGAAATCTAATGATTTTATTTCTTTTACTGATAGTAGTGGCAATCTCAAAACCTGTATTATAACAAATGTGGTAAAAATTTGTTTGGCTACAAAAGGACAAACAACTACCCAGGAAGCTTGTACAGCTTTTTGCAAGTGCCCAAATGCCTCTCTCAGCTATGAAGCCTGTTGGTTTTCCTGACTTTCTTGGACAAAATAGATTGCAGAAAGGCAGAGAATAATCTTGAATGGTTTCTGCGCCTATGCACTGATGGTATCTACCATCCAGGATAAGCAATTAATAGACTTGAGAGATACTAAGCTCTTTATTTCCCTTGTGTAGAGAGAAGATGTAGAGATAGTCTTGCATGAATGCAAAATCCAGCCCACTAGAGAATTTAACAAATTAACAAAGCCATGTCCATAGAAACAGCAAGAAACTTCCCACGTAATTTCCAGTCACATCTATCGTTTTCCTCTGTATGGCGTTACTAGATTGATGTGGCTGCTGGCATTAGTGTAAACAGAAGCTTGAATTTTTTTCTGAATTTACTCCATTATGACTTAATCCAGTATGATAAACAATTTGTATATCTGTGGACTTTGGAAAGATTACTAGGTTACTAAACAGAAATGAACTAGCAGCAGGGGGAGATAAATTCAAGCACCAGAACCTTGGTTTTCATTAAATTCTCTTGTTTAAATATAGGTTTGAGATGCTGAAAGAGAGCCTTCTGTAACCAAAGTGATGATTTAGACTGGCAATGTTGTGGCTACCACTCATTACCAAGGAGAAAACCCAGGAGTTTCAGATAACAATTATATGCTGTACCTTCTCTGGATAAAATTTTGAAACGCTTTTGAAAATGTATTTCACACTATTGCTGAAACGTAGGTGTCTGCCTCTTGCTGATGCTTTTGTATTCTACAGTTTGCATGCTTTTCCTGACAGAAGGTACAGTTTTTCTCATTGTAGTGGCCTGAGCCTTCCATTGCCTTGTCTGTTTTTGCACCCAGCAGCTGGAAAATTTGGGCTGTTTTTAGCTAAGAGAGCACAATTCCTAAATTGCGCATTCTAGAAGTACTGTCTTGAACAACTACAGATCTTACTGCCCTGTTTCTAGCTTATGATAATGCCCTAAGGCTTGACTAGTGATGAAAACACCATAAGGCTTTGGAAAAATGAAAGTAACATTACAATATGTACTGAGATGTTTTATAAACAGGGATGAGCCTCAGAACAGGAACACTGCTGTAATTGACCATACAGGACAGAAGCACTGAGGAAACTGGCATGTTGCCTTGATGTTCTGGAGGTGGTTTGTTTATTTGCTTGCATTCATTTTTATTGGTCAAACTAATAATCAGAACAGCAATGTCAGAAAAAAATCAATGCCTTGCAATTTTTATTCTGTTGTAAACAAATTTTCTTTCCCGTAGCACAAAAGTAGAAACATTTGCGTACATAACCACCAGAAAATAATACAGAAAAAGTTTTCACTGACAAAAACTCTCTTCACCTCATTGTTGTTGGCTTCATTTTCAGAAAATCTCGTTTTACATCATTTGAAACGTGCTCTTTCCTCTTGGTCAAGAGAAACAAGGGGTTAATTTTACTGTGAAAGATATTTATGTGTTGATTATGTCTAGCAGGCAAAGGACTTTAAGGAAGCGGGCTATCACAAAATGCGTAGTTAAATGGCTCAGTTCAGCACTTTGTATAAAATCTATCCAAGTAAAAATGTGATTTAGCTTTAGAGTTCCCTTTTTTTCTCTGTGAATCTAAGAACAAACTTCAGTGCTAGTGGTGTTTCTGAATGTCATAGACACCCATAGACAATAAAATTGAGAATCTGTTATTTGAAGCATCTATAATGGTTGCTTTTCAGCTTGATAATTACATTCTGTGCTCTCAGGTATGCAAAATTCTGTGGTAAACCAGGATAATCATCACCAGTCAGGGAGAAGTTAGTGAAAGTACCAGAGAAGTATCCATGACCTTTCTAATGTAGCATTTCTATGGACTTGGAGAAACCAACATGCTTTTTGAACAAGTTTTTAAAGTCTCACAATAGTCATTCATGAGAAAGGATAAAATATCTGGTATTTAGCTCCAGAGGTACATGGAAAATACTCTGTGCATAATGTCTAATATACAAGAATTTATAAAGTATCAGTTCATTAAAGTGGACCTAGCGTTAATAATATGTACAAGTAATTATATCATGTCATAAGAATTCCATTTTCTTCTCCTTTTATGTTGTTAATTTCTTGTAAGTCTCACAAGTCAGCAATGAAAGCATGTTTATTACTAATTGGTGCTAATATGCAAGCTAGTAAATAAATAGTTAAAGAACCTCAGTGCTGTCAGCATCCTAAATTAACTAATACGCCTCTTTAGTGAATATTTTGCTACCATTTTTTTCATCTGTCAGGAAAAACGCATAAAAACCTATTGAGATGTGGTATACTATGCATGAAAGAAATATCAATAACACATTCATCAGCCTTTTAATTCAACCATATTTATGAGGCCAGTATTACTCAGTGTTTCACTTGAATATAGCTTAGCAATCTTGTTTCAGCTAGTTGGATATTGAGCTTTACCCAGTCCCATATAGAACTGGAAAAAATAGAACCACCTTTGAAATTTACTTTTCCACAATCCAGTTACGAGTCGGGTTGTTTGGGGGTTTTTTTGACTGGGGGAATAAAACTGTTGCCCATGCAATATTAAGTACTGTTACAATATGCATGCTGTGATGGTGATGGAGGGGGGAACATAAGGGACATAAACTTTTCAGTGACACATGACCAGAAACATATGGTACAATGATAATGTGGAGGCTCTGGACACGTCAGCAATCCCTGGTTCCATCACTTCTTCAGCACAACTTGTGTTAAGTGGGATTTTTTTTTTTTGTGGACTTAGAAATATCATTGTGAGTTAGAATTATAATTTGTCCATCATAAGAGGTAATGGAGCAATCGCAGTTTTGATGGTTCCCTGAAAACCACTATTCTTTGGAAAATGTCAGGAAGAAAATAAAGGGGAGAGTTAACTTTGCATCTTGCCTGTTGATTAATCTTGGGGGAGACAGATTTTTAATTGTTTGTATCTGTCTTTGGAACTTCATGGATTAAATCATGATGCTGCCCAGTGGTTCAAAGAAAATATGGGCATATTCTTTCAGAGAATTACAAAATGTGGTTAGCAGCATACAAAATAGTTAATAAAATGTTCATGTTCAACTACCTTCTGTTTAAACAACGAATATTTCTTTCAATTTTTATTGCATATGATAACTTTTTGATGATACAAAAAAAATTTGACATTCAAAAATCACACTTCAAAGACTTTGAGGACAGTACAGAAAGGCAGTAAATACCTGTTTGTACTGATCTCCATAAAAATAGAATCATGAACCATTCTGTATAGAAAGTCTTTCCCTTGTGAACTGGGAGAGAATACTGTTAATCAAATATGAAAAAAACAAAAAGTCTGGTGTTTGATGTAAAATAAGATCGCATTATTTTCTCCCTTTTTTCCCCACACAGTCAAATTTTTATAGTCCTGTGCAATTTCAGTGAAAGAAGGTTAAGAAAATTTGGAGTTAAAATCTCAACTGCTCTGAGTTGCTGAAAATGTAATTTTAGTTTTTACATAATAAATCAAATGTAGACCCAGAAAAAGAGATTGCTTAGTACTCAGTAATTCCAACTAACATGGAACTGCCTGCAGTTGTGTATTTTCCTTTGAATGGTTCGTTCTGTTTCCCCCTTTCCAAAATGCATGGTGTATTCCTAAGGTGTAACCCTGCCTATGTTCCCTCCCCTGTGAGCTTTTCATTGGCTCGACCCTTGTGCCCGCGGGCCCTTTGAAACTGAAAAGTGAGTGGCGAGAAGCACGAGGCCCTCTTTCTGCTTTGGATTTCTCCCCGTCTCCTTCCCCCTTCCCTCTCCCTTCCCCCTTCCCCACCTCTTGCCGGCGCTGGACCTGAAAATAAACTGCTCCTGACCTCACCATCAAGAGCGATACTGTGTTTCTCTTAGGGCTTGCTGCTGCCTGCGGAGGCACAGCCCAGAGACGCTGTGGAAGCCCCGGTGAGCTGCTGTTCCCCTCTTTCGGCGGACCCCAAAGATGCTGCCTCACAGCCCCCTGCCGCTGCTAACCGGCGCGGGGAATAGGCAGGGGTCACAGCGACTACTGCCTGTTTGCGATTTAAATCTACCTAGGCATTTCTTGAAATAACAGTGTAGTGTGATTATTAGTCATTGATCTTCAATACTAGTTATAAAGCACCTGCTTTCATGTCCTTTTTGTGGAATTATATTAAGTGTGAAAAGAATAAGATTTCTAAAACAAACTCACTGAAGAAAACTGCAAGGACACATCTCCACCTTCTTTATTTCATTTTGCTTACAAATAGCATTTTAAGTGTGTTAATAGATATTTCATTTACTTTAGTCCAGAAACGATCACTTAGAGCATTACAAGCTCTGACTATTTAAGAAGTGGACAGAAGCTCAACTTCTGCAGAAAAATCTTTCACCTTTCTGATGGAAAAATGAATGAAAATGAATGAAGAGAGGAAGGGGAAAGTATTGCCTTACTTTGCAAGATGGTCAACAATCTATTATTTCTGTAGAAAATTCTCACTTTAAGCTTTTGTCTTCTCTTTTCCTGTGAAGCTATGTCCTACTTCCTTTTATGAGTCTTCAGGTCAGCAAAAGGCACCAAAAATGAGACAGGAACTTGGATGTACACAGTAAGACCAGTGTGTTAAAATTAATGGGATCCACTGAGAGGAAAAGTGCCACAGGCAGCAATGGGAATAAAAAGCCATTTGCTTTCCTTTTGCAGGAAGAAAAGCCCTGCAGCCTGAAAAACGCGCTGCCGCTGCTTTTCTTTATATCCCTTTTCTTTTTCTTTTATTCTTTGTCCCTCTCCTCTGTGGGAGGCCAAGTGGACACAAGGTAGAATGTTGTCCGAAGTGCAGGAGTTCAAGGAGAATTCTTAGTCCATGCATAGTTGTGAGCACATCTCTGTTACTGTTTCTCACTGGGAATAGGTAGAAAGGTAGACAGAACTACAATATATAGGCCTACTTTGCTATACATGGGAGACAAGCATACAGTGCACTTACTACTCCTATCCTCTGGGCTCTTGATTAATCCACTCTGTTCTTTGTACATGTCTAGAAATACAGAAGAGTCCAACAAACACCTGTTTTCTTGCTTTCCCTTCTTTCCCCTCTTTTCCCTTCCCTTGCCTCGCCTTCTCTGTCCTGTTGTACAGAATGAACTGTACGATATGGAAACATGGAAGATAATGATGTTATTGCTGTCCCAGCCAACAGTTTGTTATCAATATCTGAATTTCCAAGCTTTTCTGCCTGGTTCTTTTCTATTTTCATGCTTTTTCTGTTTGTTTTTCAGTGTGTTATTTTTCCTCTCTGATACCAAATGTCCAATAATGCCAAGCAGAAGACTCACAAATGTTTCAGCTTTTAAGGCAGGCTCTGTAACAAGCTATTAGATGTTCCTATCCCACTATACAAAACTACAGAAGCTATAGTTATGTACTGCAGTCACAAATATTGCAGCTGATTTCCAAGCCCTAATGATAAGCCAATCCATTAATTACAAAAGTAACAGTATTGTTCCTCACGCCCAAAACAGACACTCTGGGAAACCACAAACCACCTCTGGAACTGCTGTCAATGGCTTTATTAGCAGTACAAAAGCAAGCAACTTAAGTCTGTTAGGAAAAAAAAATCTTGTATAATATTATTGACAAATTCAATAATTTAAAAAGGATGAAACATGATATATCCCCACATGCCAAAATCACTGAAAATTGATCTTTTGTATCTGCTTTCTGTTTCTCTAAAACCGTGAGGTGCAACTGGGTCATATTTTCAGGGTTTCTTCTACAAACCTAGGTTACTCCCCTCCCCCAAATATGCAACATACAAAATCCTCATTTGTTAGTAGAAACTGTTTTGCATTGGATTCTTTGCCTGGTTGTTCTTTTTTAATGAATATTTTGAATGCCATTAGATGGTCTTCCAAACTACCATGGGTCGACCAGCTATTTGATGATAACCTCCTTAGGTTGAATAAATAAAGACATGACAGAACATGGCTATGGGATATGCTTGTATGAGATACTGTGGCCCCTGTAGTGTGCTCTGGGGATTAAGGACAAGCCTTTCCTCTTTTTAAAAATTAATTTTGAAACTTTTATATTTGAGTTTCAAAACTACATAGCTAACGATGGCTCAAAATAAGAGGGCTGGGTAGAGCAGCTGTTCACAAGGTAAGAAGATTGCATTCTGCAGTTCAGGTCGAGTAGTTATGCATTAGGTCTTGACATTTCTGCATTATCTGGCCTGAAGGTAATGGAGGATGCTCCAGATCTTCCTCACTTTTTAACTGGTGCCTGGATTATTTCACCCTGAATGTAAGGTTCCCCTCTGCCAAGCCCTACCCATACCAGTGTTTCTTCCTTTGTTTGTGAAAATATCTGGAGGCAGATCCCTCTGCTCTTTCATATGAGCTACATCAGATACCTTTTCCAGACAATTATTTCAGTTCTTTAAAAGATATGTTTGGGAAGAACACTGGTGGAATATCAGCTCACAGTGACTGGCTCTTTGCTCATAAGCAGAATGTCAGGCTGTTACTGTTTAGGGTTCAAAGAGTAATTTTTAACTTTTTAGCATGCTTTTCTTGTTCTTGTCTCCATTTTGAACTGCTTTACAGCTTGTAGTACAAGAAGAAATTACATAGTTTTACTGCTTTATTAGATTTGGAAGACATATTCATTATTATTAATAATCTAGTTTTTGAAGAAATTATTTTGTAAAGAATTGTTCAAAATGGATTCCCTTAACATATTCATAAATATTAAGGTTTCCTTCACTACCTTACTGGTAGAAAAAAGTAAATATAAAACTTTTACAGAATTTAGTTCTTTCTTTTGAGATGATAGAGCTAAAGTGTATTAGAAGAGAGTTGAAGGATATTTCAAAATCAAATGTAAGTAGTGACATTCTCATCTTGAATGGCGAATCCCTCACAGCAGACTGAAAAGGTTTAATCAGTTCGAATAAATAAACTCCATTTAGGGAGATCGTTACATGGCAGGCACACAGCTAAATGCTAAACTATTTTCCTCAGCCTCTCTGTTCACTCTAAGTCCCTTTTGCTCTGAATCCAGCTACCAGATTCCATAATGTTGCTCAAATGTCTTCAGGCTAGTCCATCCCCTTTGCTTGCAATGCCCAGACTGGGGCCCCACAGTCATTAACAGACTTGATAAGGACTACACGCTCGCTTTGGTTAAGACACATCCTCAAGGTGGGCAGCAAAGGAAGAAGTGCTGATCTCCTCTCTCAGGCCACCAGCATTAGGACACAAAGAAATGGAATGAAGCTGCACCAGGGTCAATTCAGATTGGACATTAGGAAAATGACTCACCCTCCCTGTGAGAGGGTGAATCACCAGGCTTCCCAGGGAAGTGGTGACAACTCCAAGCCTGCCAGAGTTCAAGATGCAGCTGGATGACACTCTTAGCCATGCAGTTTACTTTTAGGTAGTCCTGCAAGGAACAGGGATTTTGACTTGATTAGCCTCATGGGTAGCTTCTAACTCAAGATATTCTATGATTCTATGTAACACTGAGATTAGTTTATTGATTTTGTGATGGTGTTGGCCAGGTAGTACCACATTTGCCTGAAGTTAGAGTTACAGGGAAAGCCAGTGAAGATGTATCCATTGAACCAAAAGAAGGAAATTATGTTTGATCAATACTTTGATTGTAGGAATGTAGCATTTATGGGATAGCCCCAAAACAGTACATACTGAATTGCAGAAAGACAAGCCTCAGTCTTCTCTAAAACCAGTTTCTTGTCTCTTCTGGTGAAAACCCCATGACTGCCTTCATACCTAGAAAGCCAGTTCTAATTAACTCCCACTTTGCAGTTCCCGTATCAGAGATAACATTACATTTCTAAACTTCCTTTCCTTTTTGAATGGACTCTTCTGTCTTTTATGCCTTTCTGTTAAGATGAGGTTTACAGAAGAGAGAATCTTTTCTAGTTCTGGTTCCCAACCCCACAGAAGAAAAATAGAAGAAGCCTGGGAAAACTCTGCTTAATATGTGATATTGGGATATTCTTTCCCTATATAGTTTCTTGGAATTTCATGTGAGCTCTAAGAAGTATAGAATGAGCAAACTGTATGCATTAGAAGTACAATATGGTCAGTTGTGGATGGATTTTTGCAAGAAAGGAGGAAGCATGTTCCTGGTACAAAATCGACCCCTTGTAAATTCTACTTCTCTTCCAAAGCACGGAGCATATTAAAGCTCTTTAAAAAAGATCCCTAAAGTGCCCTTATTTTGATTTCTATAACGTTTCAAGAATTTGTATTTGAATTTGTAAATTCTAGAAGACTGATAAATTTGGTTGATGGGTTTAAGCATTTATGTAACTGCTTCAGGTTTTTCAGCTTCTAACTTTCATTACATAAGTATAATTAAATACTTTATAGAAGGGAAGTAGAGTGCTGCAAATTGACTGGAAAACAAACAGGAATAACCCAGTACATCGACTAAATACTATGATACCTTACACTGCATCAATCTTTTCTACCTTTTCCTCAGGACTATCACAATTGCAAATGTTTTCCGCATGAAAAAATCTAAGTGACGCGTCTAGGGATTATCTGAATCCTTCTTGTGCGGTATAAAAAAGGGATCATATGCCCCACAAAAATTTTCAGGAGAGGGTAAGGCATACTTCAACGTTCAATAGCTTGAACATTTACAGTAATTTCTAGGCTTTGCAGATGATCAAAATTCCACTTTGAAAAATGTTCTAAATATTTTTATTTTTCAGTCCCCTAAAGAAATTTTGATTTTTTATTTTCTAGAGTAGAATATGCAAACTGTGTAAAAACTGCAGTCCATCCCTTGCCAGTTTACCGCAGTTCTGGTGATTTAAGGAATTAAGTTTTCCAACTTCACAGGAGTTTTTATTTTTCATTTCAAGAAGATTTAGTTTAAGCCATTGAGAGTGTTTATGAAGAAAAATAACTCTTAGAATACATTTCCTATGTATTTTGTTAGAATAAAACACATTTTGTACAAGAAGTCAGTAAAGTTCAGCAGCAGCACATCTCACATGTGGCTGTGATAGGTTGGAGCTACGGCAGCGCTGCCTGGCTCTACATACAAGGGCCTAACCAAATGCTACAATGGATGAAGCACTGCTTGCAGAGATACATATCCATGCTCCCTCATTCAGCTTTTGTCTTCCAGTATGTTATAAATTACTCAGAATTAAACAAAGACTCCAATAATATATCTAAAAAATTTATTATAATTGAGCAAGCAGCAACGAGCAAAATAGCGCGCGCAGTAGCTGGGGGAGATCTGACTCCACCAAAACAGCTACAAAGTTACAAAACATTTCTTTGTTCTTAAGTACCTTTTCAGGTTGTTACATATTCATTAGGCTTAGACAG
>WEIT01007530.1:20406-33054 GCA_013389985.1 Dryoscopus gambensis
GAGCCGCACGCAGCCGCTTCCCGCTGCGTCGGTCCTGGACTGCAGCTCGCTGGCGGCCAGGGCAACAAGCAGCGGCATCTTGGAGCGTCTTCCTTACCGAGTGCCCTTTCATCTCTCCCAGCCCGCTCCTCTCTCGTACCTGCAGCCTTTCCTTCTCCCTCCACTCCTTCTACTGTATTTCTCCCTGTCTCCCCCTTCTCTTACCATTTTCTGGTTCTAAGGGTTTTTTTGCTTTCCTTCTCTTTCTTCTTCCCCCATCCTGTTCCTTTTTGGACCATCTTCGTTTAGTGCCTCTTAATTTCTTGATTTCTTCTGATTTTTTTCCCTTGGACTTTGCCTTGTCATGTTAAGATGGAAGTCAGGCATGACTGGCTCTCCTCATCCCCCCATGAGGGCTTCGAGCAGATGAGGCTGAAGAGCAGACCCAGGGAGCCTTCCCCAAGCCTCACCAGAGTAGGTGCGAACTTCTACAGCACTGTCAAGCAGCAGGACTACAGTGCCAGTGTCTGGCTGAGGAGGAAAGACAAACTGGAGCACGTAAGCCAGCTTCTTTTTCCCCCCCACCTTTTTTTTTTTTTCTTAATTTCTAGACCACTGTCTAGGTACTCTGTTAGGCTGTCTGCCAGCTGGGACACCAGAAGAAAAGTGTTGCTTCAGTAGTTGGGCATGGCATTTCCCAAATGATAGAGAAAGGAGCTACTTAGAGGTTCCGTAGTGGTCACATCTGAGGTAAATGGGATGTCAGTACTGTTCCAAACCACATGCAAGTCTCCTCCTAACTGGAAATATTTTTTAGCGTTCTTGGCTGATTCGTTCTTCTATTCCAGCAAATTCAGCACTGATGTGGGAGGAGAAAGATTGGGATGGTGCAGATGGAGGTTAGAGCATTTATCTCACGGTGATTATAATGTAGTTCTAAAATAGCTAAAAAAAAAAATAGCTGGGTTGTTTGTTTGTTTGTTTGTTTTGTTTCTTAAATTCTAGATGTGATTTTCATTTTCCCACTCCCCCATCTTCTCCATGCATGGGACTTTGAACATACTCTACCCTATGTGGAGTAGAGATTTCCTTCAAGACTTTTCTTCCTGCAGCAGTAGTACATGAGTTAACTGTGTTTGAGGCCACAATAGAACTGATACTGTGGATAGCTCTAGTGAATATTTTATGAGAATTTAAGGTGCTTCAAAGTGTTCCTGTCTCCGATGATGTTTGAAAGCATTTTTCATGTTACTTGTAACAGCAAGGAAATGGGCTGAGAGAACCTGCATGCTGTGTAAGTTTCCTGAATAGCTTATTAGATGAAACCCATTGTTAGAGTGTACAGTACAATCAAGACAGGAAAGTAGCTGCATTTACAGGGATGCAAAAGAATGTGGATGGGCTTGCATAATGCAACAGTCTGCTATTCTTTACATTGGTGAGTGTGAATTTGCAGTCACAGTCACATTGACTTCAAGAGGCACAGGAAAATATTTCTTGTGGTACAGCCACCTGAAGTCTCTTTGAATAGAAATGGTCTGATTAGAAGGATAAATTGCCTTTATTACATGAAAATCCTAGATGGCATAGTAGAGTCCTTTAAAGATGAAACCTGAAAGAAGGTCTTTTACCAACTAGTTCATGGACTATAACCCTCCCTTCCCACTAACCTGCAGAGTATTTTATCCCTCTTAGTGAAATCTTAAACTTGAGTTGTTTATACTTCCGGGGAAACGACAAGAACTGATGATCTGTTGGAAAGATCACATTTCAAATGTTGAGAAAGGTATTGAATTCTATCTGCCTTTTAACACATTTGTGTTAAATTTTGTGATTCTTCACACTGACAACAAGGCTTCACAGTAGTAAGCTTGTAAGTGGAGTATTCTCCCATTGTGAATCAAGAATAAAGGTCAGTGCCTTATCTCAGTACAGCTAAAACATAGAAAGCACAGAAATCTGTAATAGATTTGCTACATGTTGATATCTGTGATCAAATGAATAATTATTAATTGGGGGGGGGGAATAATCTGTCAACAGTTTGATATCTGGTAGCTGAATGGTCAAATACCTGTATATTAAATCTTACCACAATATTAGCAGGAAGGGGGAAAATAGGCATTAACTTGTTTGAAGATTGAAAGTGCAAAACCTTTATTTTGTGTGTGGGTTTTTTGCTGAGTTTTTGTTGTTGTTGGGGGTTATTATTATTTTTATTAAGTCAATATTTTGTCACAATAGTAGTCTTCAATAACCCTGCAGCATTTGTGTGAAAAGCTTTCTCTGTAAGCAGTGTGGTATGAATGCATGTTCTTCTGGGGGTTTCAATCATTTGATCCAGTTATTTTTACTCCCACAGCCTATTTGAACGATGCAGAGGGAAAAAAGATTGGAGCATTGATATATCTTGCTTGCCATAAAGTATTTATTTAATTTACATTTATCATGAATACCCTGCAGTACTCTCATATGGCAACAGTAGACACATGAAAATACTTTGTTTTATGGTTTAAGGTAACTGCATTACTCATGAGTGTTGTAACAGACAGGCTATTGCATGAATATAAATAAAATATCTATTTATTTATAAATTCTCTTTTGCTTATACAGTTTTGGAGCAAGGTTGTTATTTTTCTGTTTTCAGATGAATCTTTTAGGGGTTTGAGTGTTCTCTTGCCAAAGAAGTTATTTCCTACACTGCACTCTTCCACTCCAAGAGACAAACAAATAACTTTGAGATGCATCATTTTGAATGGGATAGTCATTGACACATGATAGCTTATGGCCAATATTGCATAATGAAGATACTCACATCCTCCATCCACCTCACGAAGTTTGCATAACATTTCATTACAGCTCCCTCTGAGATAATCATGTTGCTTGATACCTGCAAAGAAAATTGAAATACAAGGAGTGAGCATTCATGGAGGCACTGAATGTAAAAGTATATCATCACAGACTTGATGCTGCACAATGACAGGTTAGGCAGAAGATGGGTATATAGTGAGTGCAAGTCAAGATAGACATGAACAGATTTTGAAGTTTCATATGTGCTCTTTCAGCATGGTGGAGGGGGTTGGTTTTTGCTTCACTGAAGAGATTTTTAAAATTGATTTCAGTTGTAATAGGGATGAAATTGGGCCAGCATATTTTGTTCATTACTTACAGTAAGTCCTTGCAGGCCACAGTAGGTATTTTATATTGACTTTTGTTGAAGTGAATAGCATAACTTACTCCTGTGCGACACTTATTAATCCATATACAGTTTGAGGGGTTAAAAAACATCTTCTGAAGCCAATTTGTATCAAACTGTTTATGTAAAAGGGTTCTCAGATATAGGAACAGTTTGTTTCTAGATTTCAGACCTGTAACAGTTGTGGGTTATGGTGTTGTGGTTTTTGGTTTGTTTGTGTTTGTTTTAGGCTTTTTCTCATACAGATTTCAGTTTGAGGACTGTGGTAAAGAGGTTCAAGAATATGGTAAAGAGGTTCAAAATTCAACTGCTTTATCTTCTGAAAGCACAGAACAAATTCAGATGCACAAATATGATAGAGTTTCTTTAAAATTGATCAATATTTAATTATTGAGTAACCATAGAGGAAGTAAAAATCTGGAACATATTGCTGGTGTCTTGCTAATTAATTGTTCTTCAAATGGATCTTAATATCATGTGGCTCATTGGCTAGTTGTTTTTGTAGGGTTATCTTTTTCCAAGTGGCAGCAACACAGCTTGTACTATAAAAGATGTGAACACAACCCACCCCTGTTCTTTTGTGAACTCAGACGCTGTATTTAAGATTAAATGCATCTGCTGTAGCGTTTGAAGGCCTAATGAGGAGTTTTTGCTGAAGTGAGGCCTCAGTGTACGTGCATGCTGCAGCCTGTGTGCTGAAGAGCCATACTGTTAATGGAGGAATTCACTAGAGATGTGAGGAACTCGAACTCTGGAGGTGTGACCGCAGTGATGTTGCAAACCTTTGGCCGAAATCCCTGCAGAGTTGAAATTGTTCAGATTCTACGTATGTGGTTTGACTAGTTCCTTGTGCCTCTTTGTGAAATTGTTTGCCTGTATTGAAAGTGTTGGAGAGAAAACGGATGTGTGAAATACTCTTAAATTCTTCTTTGCATATTGGTTTTTTGTTGTTCTTTCTTTCTCTTTGTCTGGTTTTGCCTTTTTTTAATGAAATGTGAATTCATTAAGAGAAAAAGGAGGAGGTGGGGATTGGGAAAGCATAGCTAACCTGGTAGGCTTTGGCTGATGGGAGTTACTTGGTCTGGCTTAATTTGCAGCAACTCTCCATCGTGTCTCTGCATCCCACAGTAATGACAACTATTGAATAGCTGCTTTCCTGGTACCTCAGCAAAGAATTCTAGAGAACTTAAATAAGAAAAGCTTAAAAATGGAACAGATTCCTTTCCTAGGCTACAAGTGATATGCTTCAAGCATATATTTGTTTTTGACAAATACAGGTATTTCTTCTCAAGGATGTAGTGGTAGTCTGTCTCTAATAACTTCTAAATTTAGTAATTTGCTTGATTATGTTAAAAGATTTTTAAAAATTCTCTTTTAAGAAACTGGTTCAAAACTAACTTTTGGGGAGACCTGACATCAGGACAGTGTTATTTCCTGGCAATCCTCAGTCTGTTATTTTTGAAGAATCATAATTAGGAGAAGTTATTGAGAATTATTGCATTGTTTCTTGTTTTTTTACTGAAGTTCTGATCAGCAGCAAGGGCAGTGTTGGGATTTTGAGATTCTAAGTACTCTTGCTGTTACTTGACCAGCTGATGATGCTGCTCAGCACACTGCTATGTCTTTGGCAGCATTGCTGCCCAAGGAACAAAGTGGCTCTGAGGTACAGGGGTAGCAGTGTCACTTGGCAGCAGAGGCAGATATCTGATGTGCAAGTGTTAGGCTTAAGACAGTTTACAGTGGTGCCTGACAAGCGTGGCCAGAACATTTCTCACAGCTGCATGATCAAATCATAAATAAAATGTAGCTTTAATTCACCTGTCATAATACCTTTATAAAAGTTGAAATTCCAAATCCAGTTTTTCTAGTTCATTTTTATTATTCAAAAACTAGTAAGTCTGTTAGGCAGCTTTTGTTTTTCTCTTTTTTTAATGATACTGGAAATTCTTAACAAAAGCATTGTTGGACAGTTTCCAAGTGCATTTCTGCTCTTGCATTAAAATTAACACTAATGTTAAAAGTCAGAAGACAGATTTGTAATCTTCAGAAGGATGCAGAAGACACCATGTGCATAGCTATAACCTGCAACACCTAAACAAAGAAGGTGAACATAGCTTGATGTAAAACATATAACAGGAGTAGAACCCAGTCAAGCCAAATCAGTTGCTGGACAGCACCAATGGATTCCGTTTAAGAAAGAATAACGCAAGGATATAAATCAGAATTCAAAAAAACATTACTCATATTGCCAAAACAGCCCCAGTCTTGAAATAAATGCAAACACATGGCTTCTTTTGAGCTAAATGGGTTCATAGCATCACAGAATATCCTGAGTTGGATGGGACTCACAGGGATCATCCAAGTCCAACTCCTGGCCCTGCACAGGACACCCCAAGGATCACACCATGTGCCTAAGAGTATTGTCCAAATGCTTCTTGAACTCTGTCGGGCTGGAACTGTGACCACTCCTGTGGGGACGCTGTTCCAGTGCCCAAACACCCTCTGGGTGAAGAACCTTTTTCTAATATCCACCCTAACCCTCCATGACAGCTTCAGGCCATTCCCTCGGGTCCTGTCACTGGTCACCAGAGAAAAGAGCTTGCTTCTCCACTTCTCCACTTCACCTCATGAGGAAGACTGCTATGGATTCTCCCCTCAGTCTCCTCTTTTCCAGGCTGAACAAGCCAAGTGACCTTAGTCACTTCCTTTATGGCTTCCCCTCCAGGCCCTTCACCATTGCCATAGCCCTCCTTTGGACTGACTCTCTCTAACAGCTTTATGTCTTTCTTGTATCGTGGCACCCAGAACTGCACACAGGACTCGAGGTGAGGCCACAGCAGCGCAGAGTAGAACAGGACGATCCCTCCCTTGCCTGACCAGCGATGCTGTGCTTGGTGCACGGTTGTCACAGTCTTTTGCATTAAGCAGGTATAAATAATTTGTCATCTGGAATAATGTCAGATACCAAGAAGAATGGCATGTGCCATGTAGGAAAGTACATAAATGGGGACAATTCAGAGGGTTCTAGAGAGTCAGTTTCCAATATTTGAAGCTTTTTGATGGTGTGGTTGCAGATTACAATTCCAAATGTCTGTCTGGTCCTGGAGATAGATAGCTATATTTAGATTTCATCATTAAAATCAGGAGAACAAACTCAATTAAGTTAGACGGATTTTGGCTTTTTCTCAACAGGAGACTGGTATGTGGATCACCTGCCTGGAGCAGTGGTACTTAGCTTGAGTTGTGATTCTTGCTGAAGTAGTTGTGGGCAGTTTACTTCACTGCTGACAGACTGTGTGTGAAGGGAAATTCTTATGTTGAAATGCTAATTTCCTTGCAGTTGTCTTTCTCTAGTAATGTTTTGTAGACAAACATAATTAGAGAAAATAAATGTTCAGAAAAGTGGAAAAAAGGGGACCAAAATAATTGAACAGTGTTGGGAACATAATAACATTCTAGGGCAAAAAAATGTAAAATGTTTTCTTTTGAAAATTACATTGGGAATTTCAAATCCTGATTAATTTATTTCTGTAGTTACCACACACAAAAGTAATTCTGTATTGCAACACAGTGAAAATATGATACCTAATAGTTAGTTTTTCTCTTTTTGGTTGTAGTAGGTTAATCCTGATTTTCTGCCAGCTGCCCACCAAGCCACCCTCTCTCTCTCCCCCTCCTCAACAGGACAGGGGGAGAACATGAGATAGAATGTCTTTTAGCTGACATAAAGATTGGGAAATCACCAATTACTGTCACAGGCAAAACAGACTCAACTTGGGGAAAATTAATTTAATCTATTGCCAGTTAAATATAGGATAGGATAGTGAGAAACAAGGACAAGACTAAAACCACCTTCTGCCTTCCCCGCGTCTTTCCAGGCTCAACTTCAGTCCTTTGTTCCTGAATTTTCAACCTCCTTCCCCTCAATCCCCCTACTGACACAGGGTATTTGGAGATGGAGGCTGCAGTCAGTTCATAGCACTTTGTCACAACTTCTTCTCACTGTTCCCTGCTGTGGTGTGGGATCCCTGTCGAACTGTTCTAGTGTGGGTCCTCCACACAAGCTGCAGCTCTTCAAAAACTGTACCAGCATGCGTCCTCTCCATGGGTGCATTCCAGGAATGGACTGCTCCAGCATGGGCTCCCCATGAGCTGCACTTCCTGCCCCTTTGTGGGCTCTCCACAGGCTACGGCTTCCCTGAGAGCACGTCCACCTGCTCTGGCATGGGCTGCACTGTGGATACCTGCTCTGGTGTGGTCCTCCATGGGCTGCGGGGGGACAGCCTACTGTCATCATGGACAGCAGAGGAATCTCTGCTCTGGCACCTGGGATGCCTCCTTGTGGTTCTCCTTCACTGACCTTGGCATCTGCAAGGGCTGTTTCTCTCACATTTTTCTTGCTCCTCTGCCATAGCTCCTGGGCAGCAGTTTTTTTTCCTTATATGTGTTATAAACAGAGGCACCAACCAGTGCTGTTGATGGGCCCAGCTTTGGCAAAGAGCAGGTTTGTCACGGAGCCAGCTGGAGCTGGCAGTGTCCAGCATGGGGCAGCTGCTGGTCTCACGGACGCCACCTCTGCAGCAGCCCCTCCCCCCCCCCCCCCCCCAACCTAGCCATATAAACCAAGTACACTGGTCCTAGGAGCAGCTCTTCTTTCTCTAGCATCTGAGAAAATCATTCAACATTGCATTAATCTAACACATCAATTCTGATGATTTCAACATCAGTCACTTTTGAAGTCCAAATCTCTAAAGCTAAATTTAAAATATTTGAGAGGCATATTCACTGTAGCAAGCTTAATATATAGTATCTGACTTTATGTTGTTGTACAGTAATACAAATTAACTTTAAGTTTCAAAGTTGCACTTAAAATAAATTTACATATGCATTTATAGATTTAATTCAGCCCATTTAGGACTTTTGAGAAATGAAGTTTTCTAGTTTCTGAAAAAAAAGCCATAAATCTTAGCCTACATTTCTTCCAGATGTTAGCTTCAGTGTAGGTATAGAAAAAGTGCTTTTCACTGCTTTGCTTTTCCTAATTCTACCAGCATTAAGGAAAATCCAAATTAGTTTGTTGCTATTGTCATCCTTTCTTTTTATCAGTGTTTACCATCCTTGTTCAAGGGTTTTGAAATAGGAGCTGCAGAAACTTGAAACTTAATCTCGTCTGTTACGCAACTCTGCAGTCTTCAGTGATTTGGTCTTGTGGCTGACCATTGACTGTAGCACTTTTAAGGGTAGTAGGAGTACTTAAAACACTAGGAAAATGATGCTTAATTAATATCTCCTCAGAAATGCAATCAGTTCACTGTCTGTAGAGGATGCCCTAGTAGAAGAAGCTAGTTACTATGACTTGTTTGTATGTTTAGCTTAGACTTTCTTCTAGTCCATAACCAGGAATGCTAAAATACTGAAGGGAAAACAACTTTACCAGACTATGGGAAGGATGGAAACAACCAGCTAGCTCCGGCCAATGATAAATAAACCCTGCTTAATTGCCATTCAGGATGGGAAATCATATACTCTTTATTGTTCCTGAAAAAGAAAGTCCTGCGCGTCAATAAACTCCCTAGATCTGTCTCTCCTGATGGAATGTTTTCTTGAGGCACAAGAGATGGGTTTCTAACAGCCCACCTCTTGCTTTGCTTTTTTTGTAGCATTTTTTCAGGTCTGATTCCCGTGCCTTTTTCATAGTTTCATTACTGAGACGGAAAAAAATAGGCACCCTGCTACTGTCTTGCAAGGTCCATATATCCTCTTACACCGAATAGCTCCTCTGTTGTATCTCAGAGTCTGAAAGGAGGTTTCTTAATATGAGATTTGGATGCAACTTTTTTAATTCTTACATTCCTAGATGACAGTTGGTACAGTAAAAAAGTGTAACATTAATTTTCTCATGCAGTAATACTCCTCGGAATGTCTGCAAGATTGTGTTGTCTGAGTGGACAATCAAGCTGTTTTCAACTTGTCCTTCACAGTTCCTGGGAACAAAAGTAGATTACTTGAGGATATATCTCTATTAGGCAATAAGTATGTGCTGGAATCCATATTACCTAAACAGCCAAATCCAGGACCTGTGCTGCTGCTTGCCTGAGACCTGCATGCCCATGGGGGAAACGATGAGCTGGGTGTGTACACAGGTGCTCCCTTGCCTAGTGGGGATGCAGTTGATCCATTTATTGAGAAATGAGGCACTCACAGGTTCCCTGGTCATTTGCGTTACAAGGGAAGGCAGTTAACCCTCTGTCCTCTCAAGTGACAAACGCTGGGCTTTTGATGGTTGCTTGACTATCTACTGTGCCTGAGTGGGCAGAGAGGCCACTCAGCAAAAGAAATATGTGCAGGGAATTGGGAGAACCTCAGAAGTTCAGGAGGGGCAAGAGAGGAAATGAATGATACATTGGTGCCAGTTAAGGGAATTGATTTAATCAGAAAATAATTTTTATTAAATCGGAAACTTATTCCTAGGGTTTTTTTGAGTACTTATCCATCAAAACTTAGTCTGTTTTTTTTCTTGATAGGATTTGCTCCTCAGAATTCTTTACCTTTTATAAAGGCTTTCCAAATATAACATAGGATTTGAGTATTTTTATAGGGATTTGTCTTCTTTTGTTTTGATCAATGCACTGTGAATTTGACTGTGTAGATAGCATCTAGCCCTGGACGAAGAAATACCAGTGGTATTTTTAGTAATACTACATAGACTTGCTCTCTGAAGATGAAGAAAAATTTACTTATTTCTCCCCACTTTTGTACAACCTTGTCTTGGGTTGCAATATGTAACCAAAAATTTCATTTTATCTCATCTGTTGAAACCGGTTGAAAGATATTTTCATCTCTTGTAACTCCAGGGGAAGGAGGGCGGGTGCCTTCTGTTAATGGGTCAGTCGTTAAAACCAGATGGGGCAGTGCTTCCTTATCTCATCCTCCACCCATCCTCCTCCAAGGGGATATCACCTGGGAATGAGCCATTAAGGCTCTCCTTGTGACCGTTAACATCACATCACCCCATTGGGGAAGGCTCCACTCAGTGGGAGGAGCCAAAGTCTCTCTACCTGCATAAAATCTGCAACTCAGGACATCAGGGCAGCTGGTTTTTCCCACCGGATTCCCCAAGGAAAACTGGACCCATCCTGTCACCACCGGACCCTTCTACAGGATCACCTCTACTCCAACGGAGCCACATCTTCCACTCCAGGAGGACTTACTTTGGACTGCTCCCCACACCCTGACCAACAGGGTGTCAGGTCGTATTCTGACTCTGTCAGAGTTTCTGGGATTATTTGTTTGTTGTTGTTCTTTTTTTTTTCTCTGTACCACTATCTGTGTAGTTTGTAATTATTCTTAGTAAAGAACTGGTATTCCTATCCCTACATCTTTGCTTGAAAGCTCCATAATTTCAAAATTATAGCAATTCGGAGGTGGGGGGTTTACATTCTCTATTCCAAGGGAGGCTCTGATTTCCCCTGGCAGTCACCTGTCTTCTAAACCAAGACAAACCTGTAAAACCCTTTATGTGCAGTATTTGTAGGTGAATAAAGTGCATTTTATTGATTTCTTATATTTAAACCAGGATTTTAAGAGAACTTAGTAAGTTTCATTTCTGACTGTATAATGTCAACATAATCAGCAGCTTGTTTTGTAATTGATAAAGTTGTTGCAGCTCATAAACACCAGTCATTCTATTTTTTTTGTTGCTATTCATGTATCTCTATTTACAGTTGTAATTAAATGTTTAATGGAATAAAAAAGCTCATATATTTGAGAATTACTGCTAATAAAACAAATAGTGATTTAGATAATTCCTGACATTCTGATACATTAAATAGGCTGGATTTCCCTAAGGCATTTTAAACTGTTTGGAGCAGAACCAAATGTGGAGCAGTGCTGAGATAGTGATAGTGACCAGCTTAAAATTCTTGATCCTGTCGTTGCTGCAATAAAGGCATATTTACTTGGGGTTGTACTCTTACTTGGTTTTCTAAAAGCTAGTATATGCTGTAAAAAGCCTGACATAACAAGCAGATTTGTATTTGTTTTGAAACACAGGAATGTGTAAAAGTTAGTAAGGTCTTCAGCACTTCCAGCCACAGTAAACATGTCATGCCTCACTACTCCTTTTCCTGTTACAGAAATGGTGCTGCTGTCCATTAAGTTTCATGACTGATCCTTTCTAGGCAGGGGATTTTTTTTCATAAGGGAATATGCTTTATGGGCTGAATAAACTTCAGGTATTACCTCAGCTGAGGCTATTTGCTTCTGGGAATGGTGTTTAAGGTGACACAATTTCCTAAATGCAGCTTGTGCACTTTTGTTTGATCTTGTTCCAAAACCATGATCCGTTGACTTCATTACTATGGAATCAAGTAGTATATGAGCTCCTTGAGAGAAGACTGTGCATCAGCTCAGCTGTCATGAATTTGGGGCTAAAAAACCAAGTTCAATATCTCATGCTAAGCAGTTGGAGGAAAAATCTGTCTTGGAATCCTCACATTTTCTTGAGTTTTAAGTCTCTGGAGCATCAGGCTAGTTGCTGGATAAATTGTTTTGTCCCTTTTTGAGACAAAATTCAGAGGAACTTGCGAATTTGAACGTCATCTTTTAGAAGGCAGGTTACAGCCACCCCTCCCCCACCAGGTTTGGGAAAGAAATATTCCTTGGAGGAAAGTGAAAGAAAAAACTATTTGTTTAACAAACACACAGGAAAAGAATAAAAATATTAAATAATAAAACCTCTCACTGTGGAGAGAAACCTGGGAAGATTTTGAAGTCCTTCTGTGGGTGTGGTCTCTCTCTTCCTCTTCAGAGCTGGGTCGGCATGGGCCCACCTCCGGGCCTTGGTGGAAAGTTCTCCCAGATGACATTTTGGTGTTGTTGCACAGTTCCAGAATAAAAGAAGAAGAAGAAGCCAAAGTCCCAGGGAGACAAAGAAGTTTAACTTTCCATCTCTCTCTTCTGAGAAGAAGAGCCAAGAGCTGGGAAATGCCGGAAGGTTGCTTCCTCTGCTCTTGCTGCTGCAGAAGCAGAACACAGAGGAGTAGTGACCTTGGAGCACAGAACTGCTTTGAAAAGTTCACCTGGCTTTTTTTCTTTTTTTCTCCTCTCGCACCCCATTTTAAAGGCACAGAAAAGCACAGGATTCATATCTGGGTATAGAGTGGTGATAGGGGATACAACATCATAAAGTCACTCCAAGACATTCCACCCCTTATGCCATATCGTCAGCTCATGTCTGTCTTGGTTTGAAAGGCAGGAGCCTCCCTTGGAATGGAAAATGTATCCCCCTTCCCTCCGAATTATTATTATTTTGAAATTAAGGGGCTTTCAGGCAAAGATATGAGGAATAGGAATAGCAGTTCTTTACTAAAACACACACACACACACACACACATATATCTATGTATATAGATAGATATATGAAACAAGGCAAACAAACAGCACTACCTGTGGCAGTGACACAGAACAGACCCAGC
>WEIT01007530.1:38729-60254 GCA_013389985.1 Dryoscopus gambensis
TGGTGAAGCTTGAAGAAATAGAAGGAAACTGTAAGCTGGAAGATTGCTGAAAGGAGCAGAGAACTCACTTGTAGTCGTAGACAGAAAGATGGAAGCTCTTTTAGAGTTCTGGAGGAAAAACATGATTGTTCAACTCAGCCGCTGAAAGCTTTTGTCTTGGGTAGCCAACTCAGAGGAAAAGACCTGCCCTGAAAGATGATAGGGCCAAAATCTGTTTTTTCAGATATTTTCATGCAGTGGGTTTGAGTTCTGGGTTCTGTCTTTGCTTGGTACTTTTGTGCAAGCAATTAAAAATAGAGAGGTGGGGGGGTTTTTGTTTGTTTGTTTGTTTTTCTTGTTGCTGTTTGGTTTTGTCTGTTCTTTTGGTATACTCACAGTGGCAGACTTGCTGATTTCCCCTGAAGGCCCTGCCTGAAATGAAACTCTATCACAGATCTCCACATACAAACTGGCCAAATATTGCAACAAGACAGGAATAGCACAAGCAACTTTTGTGGTTGACTCCTTGGAATAGTGGGCTCTAAAAACATACACAAATGTTGATGCACAGATTGATTTTCTTTTTTTAATGTAATTGGCATCATGGACTCTAGTGTCTCCCTGAGACATGTGGACTCATTGGCTGATTGAACTAGCTTCTGTTGCATACCTTTAAGTGAGGGATGTGGAAGCTACAGAAACCACCAAAAAAGGGAATATTAAGTATTTAGACTGAATAGAGGTTACTCTTACTTTCCACAAGCTGGGGATATTCTAATTGTGAGTTAATTTTATCAAAGTTGTAATGCAGCTGACAAGTTCTTTAGGATTTTCTGTTGATTTAAATTCTTTATTTATTTGCAATTTACTGTATATGACTGGACACAAATAATTCTGTCTTCACCTTGCTCTCAATTTTTTATGTTTGCCATTTGCAGAGAAGGCACATGAGTAATTTTCAGATGGCTACATGAACACTTTAGACATAAGCCTTTGCAAATGTATATTTGCACAAACATTTCTGAGGTGAGGTTTTTTCCCAACCCCAAAAAAGCTTATTCCAAAGTCTGTATGTATGGATGTCATCTGAAAACAGAGGTAAAACATAATGGTCTCACCTGATTTGTTTAAACATACTTATTCTGAGATACAGGGGTTTTGGTTTCTTTTTGTAGTCTTTTTGTCAGGCAAGTTGCCATTTTATTTATGTAAAGATTCAAGCAGTTTTCATACCACTTTGCAAAGAAAAACTGCATTAAAATTAGAATTCCTTCCTGAGGATTCTAAACCAAGATTACAGAAATTAAATAATAGTTTTTCTTTGTTATTGCCTACCATGTAATCTGTAAGGCCGTTATACTACTTGAAGCATTTAGGGAGAACAATAAGTCACTTCAGTCATAATTTTTTTCATGTCAATAACCCATTACATGCTATGACTAGTCTCTATTTGTCATTTGAGTGACAACATTGTCTTTCTGAGTGTTGAAATGCCTCCCTTTCTATTGTGTTTCATGAGCACTTTCACTTGATAAGGGAAACATGAGTTGATGTTGATATTTCAGATAATCAGGAAGCTTTTATTTTCTTCCTTCCTCTCCTTTATTCTTCCTGTTGTGGGACAGGAAGACATAAAGAGTACGGATAAGAACATCAGGTCTGATGGGAACATCTCTTTTATGACCTAGAATTGCCTCCAAGTACAGTATTAATGCCAGGTATGGCAATAGCAACAGTTTCAGTTCTTACATTACTTTCACAAAATTTGCATTTTCAATAAAATTAATTATTGGTTGCAGATAAAAAATATTGGATTGTTGGCAGCTTGAAATAGTACCAGTTCTTTCATTATCTCAATGCTGAATTCTTGACTATATATGCATCCTAAAGGACTCATTTCAGAGGTAGGAGAAGGTATTATTTAAAGTCCAACCTGTCTGCAAAAAGTTCTTTAACACTCTTAGGAAGCTGCCTTTTCCGCTATGTATTAAGGTTTGAGGGAATAAAGGTGTTGATTTTACACTGGCCTTTTCATTTTGTCTTGTCTTTTGGGATCTTAAACATAGGACTAGTTTATTTTCTTTCAAATTCTGGAGGTAGTGGCAGATAATCTTGTTCTCACAGACCTGAAGAGAAGTTATATATCACTTGGAAAACCTGTTCCTGAGCTTTTTCTTTTGTTTTTGTTAACTGATTTAATTTGGTGTGACTTTAGGAGTCTATGCTTTTAAGTTTTTTACACCACTGCAACCTTTTATACTCTTACATAAAAATAAAAGCCCTGTATACTTTAGCTCAGGATTTAGCTGAAAACTTGTGAGATTTTTGTTGCTCTGGATTTCTAGAGAAGATAACATATTCTTTTGCATGACTATCTGTGTAACCCTTTATCAATGCCAGCTAATTCATCCATTTGCTTTTCTGAGGACTAATTTTAATCACTTATTTGAAAGAAAGTTGATTCTTCAGTACTTATATTGGTCCCCTCCCCTGTGTGGGACTTTACATTTGCCTTCGACATTCACAGGCCTTCTGTCAGACCATTTTTTGAGACTGCTGACACCTGTCTGAATTGTAGGCCTGTGTTGCCAAGTACTGATCCTGGTAGTGATCCCTGAGAAACTCACTTAGTATCTGGCCACCAGTTGGACTCTGTATGCTCCCTGCAGCCCTTTTAGCCCAGTGGGTTGTACAGTTCCCAGCCTGACGTACATGGCTGTCCAATGCACATCTTGCCAATTTTTCTGTGAGGGTTATATGAGAGACTGTCAGAAGCCTTGCCAGCGCCCAGCTATGCAGTATGAATGCTTTCCTCTTGTCCACGGAGTTCACAGTCGTATCATACAGAAAGCATTCTGGTTAGTTGAATACAATTTGCTTTTGGTAAATCCAGGTGATGTCCACATCATCTTCCTCACTTGCTGCCTTCTCTCTTCAAGTATGACAAGTTTGGCCTCTCAGTGGCTAGTTCCTGAGTTTGACTTCACTTTGACTGTGGGAAATGTTTGCCATTTCCATCTCTAATAAAGAAGTGGGCATAATTTCTCCCCTGCACCTGCACTTAAGTGCACCTGGCTACTACCTTCCTTGGATTACTCCCAAGGCAAGCTGTCTGCAGCTAGGCTGACTGTTACTTTGCTTGAGATATTTCAGACCATATTTGTGACTAATTCTTTTTGTGGTAGAGAAAAGAGTATCTAACAGTAGAAGTACTACTTTGAGACTCAAAATGTTGACCAATTTTCTTCATATGCCAGAAGTTTCTTCTGTTGCAAAGTTGGCTTTGCTTAGCTTCCCTGAAGTTTCCAGGAAAATGGCTTGTCTTTGAAAGAGTGATGGAAATGAGCAGATGGAAATGATTCAATTTTCACTGCATTATGGGGTTATATTCAGTTCCTAGATTCAGTCTCTTAAAGTTGGCGTAACATAAAGAAATGTTTTGGGCATAGACAGGGAATAAAATCTCAGGACAGTATCTCAGGACTACTCCTTTTAAAGTTAGAGTGGAAACAGGTTTTGTGTTTTTCTTGTGACCTTGGGCAAAGTACCATACTCTTACTGCAACTTGTTTCTCTGTATGTATAATGGACTAATAGCATTACTCCGCTTTTTGTAAGTGTTCTGGGGATATATCCAGTAAAGATGATAAAATACACATGTAGACAAGTTGTAAACCATGTGTATACTTTAGATAAATGATAATATAACATTTTTCATTTTACTCACCAGAATAGATGGTAGACTGGAAATTATAGATGCAGTTCTGAGCATGTCTCCTCTGCAGGTTGATAGTGAAATGGGGTCAGCCACATTCGTTGTGTTGCTGCTGGTGATCTTGTGACCAGAGACTAAGCTGATCAGATTGCTGATTTTCGTACAAAATTTACTTAGTCTTCTTCCCAAATGGAATTGCTCACTTTCTTTCAGATAGGTGAACTGATCTAGCATTCATGTTGCTGCAGGGTGAGCAAATTTGATGAAAAGAAAGGAGCAGGAATGTGAGAATAGTAGAGGAGCTGATCATAAACCTCCCTTTCGATGGTTGCTATACTCAGGTTGGTTGAAATGCAAAGCAATATGGCATCTTTAGAGATGTTTTTGACTTCATCTTGGCCTCATACAGAGTATACTCTGTAGATCTCTGTTTTTTCCAGAGTAGGAACCTAGATGGTTGTGGCAGGCTGTTGCAATACAAAATGATATTTGAGGACAGATTACTTCAATTACTTGCTTGTTCCGTGTCAATATCAGCATTAGTCATTAAGACAGTTAGCTTTCATAAAGTCAAATTCTACTTACCCTAATCCAAAGCATAACAGAGAAATATTTCCCAAAATGACAGGACTAGGTTACTTCTATAGACCTGCCTACTGACTTCTGAGGTGGGACTCTGACATGCTTGGAAGTTTTTGAATTTACAAGATGTGTCCTCACTGCCTTGCAGAACTTGGGGCTAAGAGCAAATTGAAGCATATAATTGTGTTCTGACAGGTGGAAACTTAAATGCTATCATACTACATCTTAGCATTTTGCTAGGGCTCCTTCTTAGGCTTATTTATCTGAACAAGGACTTCTGTCTGGCTTCAGGGTGAAGGACAGTCTAGGTCCTAGTTTTGAAAGGCAATATTAATATGAACAGTTCTTAATAACTGCTGCTTCAGAGAGCCTTAATAATGACTTTATGCAAGTTCAGATTTCTTGTCTTCAGTCTTCTAGCATACTGATTTAGCTATTGTTTCCTTTCAGGAAGGGTGAAACTTTGAGGCATGTGTTATTAGACTTTTTTGATTAAACTTGTATTGTTAGTACGAATTCATAATATTACTTACCAGTCACTTAATTTCCCACATAAAGTGCTTCTTATCTGTCTCCTTTGAGGAGTGCACTTATTAAAACATAGGCACACAGGACACACATGCTCCAATAACTTTTATAGCATTTATTAGTATTTGCATACTCTGTGTGGCCATAGCTTCACACAGCTAGGAGAACTCATCTATAAATGTTTTGATAAACAGTGCAAGATACCACTGGACACCACTGATAAGCCTTTTCTCCATTGCCTTTACATCTTCTCTTCAGACATGTGTACGTACTGATTGTTATAAATAAGAGACCAGATTATCAATTTAACAATTACCCATTCATTTTATACTTCATTGTAGTTTATTATTCGTTACCTGAATGTTAGATTTTGTCCTTTATTAACAGTTACTGCTGTTGTTGTAAAAAAACCCCACTCCTGTAAGCTACTCCTTATCAGCATATGTTAATGTAAGGAATTTATGGCNAAAATCAACCTGATTACACGATCAGTTAGAAGGAGAACTACCACCTGGCCAGCTTTTGAGTTTCCTTTTTGGTCACCATAAACAGTAAAAGGGTTGACTGAGAGCACCCCCCCTCCGATGACAAGCTGAAATTGCCTTCCTGGCCACTCCCTTGTGAGGAGAGAAGGCCCGGCTTTATCACTTTGAGTGGCAAGGCTGAATTCCTCCTCCCCCACGTCAAAGCCGGGAGCAGCGGAGGTGTGCGCAGCCTGCCAGGCCCCAACCCAAGCTGATCACTTTTAATAAAGGCTTTTAAAGGACTCGCAGTCCTGCCCGTATTTATTTCACTGATGAACTCCCTTAACCGCCTTCACGACTTTTGCTTGGCTCTCTCCAGCAGCCCCATATTTCTTTTGTACTGGGGGGCCCAGGACTGGACACAGCACTGCAGCTGTGGCCTCATCAGGGCTGAGAGGGAAAGATCACCCCTCTCGACCTGCTGGCACTGCTTCTTGTGACATAGCCCAGGACACTGCTGGTCCTGTTTGCCACAAGGGCATATTGCTGGCTCACGTTCCGCTTGGTGTCTGTCAGCATCCCCAGGGCCTCTGCTGCAAAGCTGCTTTCCAGCTGACTGCCCCCAGCACTCCTTGACACATGTACTGCTGGGGCTGTCCCTCTCCAGGTGCAGGAATTTGCATTTCCTTTTGTTGAACTTCATGAGGTTCCTGCAGGCTGTCAGTGTCCCTCTGATGGCAGAACAACCCTCAGGCATATCAACCACTCCTCCCAGTTCTATCTCATCTGCAGACTTGCTGAGGGCATACTCTGCCCCATTATCGAGACCACCACCCTCTGGGCCTGGCCCTTCAGCCAGTTTTCAATCCACCTCACTGTCTGCTCATCCAGCCCATATTTCATCAGATTCCCTGTGAGGATCTTAGAGGACACTGTGAAGGATCAAGTACCAAACCATGTTTATTCTTGAACAAATCTATCAAATGGAAACAAATTACCAGCTCATTTAACTTTTCTCAAGTCACTGGAGTAATTTAAACCAACAGGTGGTCTTTGAGAGGTAGTTATTAAAATATTTAGTTACATTTCTCTGTAACTTCATAAAATACATTTTTTCATCAAATTGTAAGCTACATATGCAAACAGGGTGGCACAGAAACCTGTTAACTATTTAGCTGCTGCACTGATAAAAGATCACTTAACAAAAATACATATAATAGGTGTATTTTCTGAGAATATAAAGGTTGCTTTGCTGGGAAATGGAAAAGAAGAAAAATGGCACAATAAGATAATGTATATACATTCTGTCAACTTTTACAATCGTATATGTTTTATAATTGGATCGCTGGAAGCATGCCCATGAAATATGTCCCTCTTTTAAGTAAATCATAAAAAAAAAATACTGAAAGGAAGATTAAGAGTCACATAGTCCATGCTTATGCCTCTGGACTACATTAGCTATAACTAAGTGTAGTACTGAATGATTGATGAAATTTTATTTTAATCATCAGGTTGAAGACTTAATCATCAAGTTAAAGATTTAAAATGGTGGTTTCTTGTGAAAAATATTTAGAACTTAGTATTCTTGCATTTTTGCCAATCAGAGTTATGATCAATGTATCTAATCTCTTTCATTACAGTTCATACAAAAATGGTGATATTTTGTTCTTTGCTTACAAAATTACCAAGTCCCTGTGAATTATAATACATTTATTATTATTTTTATGATTGGTTTTACTGTTCTATCTTGAAATAAGGTAAAGATCTTCAGTTCAAAGAAACTGCTGCCTCTTGCATGCAAATGTAACCTGCAGTATAATTGTGTTAGGATTTTGAAATAAAGCAGGTGTGCAAATTGTTTCTCTGGAAATAAAGTAAGCTCATTCTTACTGTTAATGTGTTTTTCTGTTACCTTGCCTTATATTCCAGTCTGCCTGTGCCTGCTTATTTCTCTAGGACATAATCCAAAGCCATTGAGAACTCTGCTAATTCCAATGAACTTGAGATCAAGGCTTTAAAATTCTCAATTTTAAACTCTGCGGGAAGAAATGTTGATGGCTTATGTAGTGCTGATTGCTGTGGAGCCCTTGTCTTGTGGGCTTTAGGTTGTGTTTCATTTTTAAGATTATATTCAGCACAGATACCGACTTGGTCCTTAGTTTGTCATAGTTTGAAATAGAGTCCTTTTCTTTGTAAGTGTGTTGTATTAGAGTTGTATTGTAATGTAAGTGTGTTCTTTGTAGGTGTGTTAGAGTTGGGGCTTTGGAAGTAGTGTGTTTTTTGCTTTTGTTAGTTAGTTAGTTAGTTAGTTAGTTAGTTAGTTTTCTTTCTATTTGAACATGAATGACTAACCCTGTACTTAAAGTATATCTTTCCCCCCTCTATTAAAAGGAAGCAGTTTGATAATAACATGAAAGCCATGTTTTATGTAAGCCTGTAACCAGAGACCTGACATAATTACATTATCTTTTTTCAGAAAATGAATGTCATCTTTTTTCTTCATTAAAAAAAATGGTGCAAGTAGGGCATATAGTTTTTTCTGTGAGTCTGTATGCTAAAGCAAGCAAAGTCTGTGATTTAAAAAAAATAAAATTCAAAAAGATAACAGGATTGGCTTTCCTGCCTTCGTAACACCTACCTTGAGCTCATCAGGTGATTTATAACCTGTTTACATTCTGCACTGTTTGCCATTTGGAGTCCCAGTGTTTCTAGTTCCTGTAGGTTTGGAGTGCTGCAGAGTAGGCGGTCATTGTGCAGTAGGTGAGGGACAGTATGAATCAGGCAGTATTCAAAGAACCTTTGTGATGGCTGCACTCCTATTCTTCAGAGACATAATTCTGTTTATTCCATTTTTCAGAAAATCTGAGTCATTGGGTCAACAATTTTTAGTAAGATGGAATTTGAAAAAGCAGCCTGATAAAAAGGTATTGTTATCAATCAGTAATTGTAGTTTCTAAGTAATCTAAGTAAGAAAAGGTAGAGACTAGGTAAAAATGTATGAGTACAGTAATTCAAAGGATGATTGACTGTCTTGGGATACAGACTGCAACAAGTATGGTTTGCTTACAAAGTCTATCAGACAACACCTATTTTATGTTCATTCTTATCAAGCTTCTATTAAAGAGAGGTTGGGTTTTCACTTCGGTTGTTGGGATTTTTTCATTGAAGAGTAGTGATTTGTTTTACACCTCTGTGCAGGCACATAGGCAGGTTAAAACAAAAAAGCATTCTTGTCTCATGTGATAATGCCATCAGACTACTTCAGGTTACAGGCTTCCTTATTCTTCCCCCCTTTTTAAGGTTACAATTTCACTTTTATTTTTTTAATGCCTGTTAAAGATATTGGTGCATAACACAGTTTGTTACAGTCTTTTATGGTCTTTTACATTGCTACAGATTTGTCCGTGTTGTGGTAGATGTCCAAAGGATAATGTTCCAAATAAAGGCAGCAAAGTATGAAAATCATGCCTTTATTTTGGATAGAAGGAGAATCTGAACAGTTTTAGATGATTCACTTTATCTTCACAGGAAGAAAAGCGCCTTAGCTCAGGAGAAAATATGAAGTATACCATTGAAGCATCTGCCTATTCTGGTGAAACTGTCTTCTGTCTTTTATCCAACTGCAAAAGTTGTTTTGGATCAAACTGAGTAGTAAACCTGTATTGAACACACTACAAATTTGAAGATATGTAAGCATCTATCATCAATTTTGCAGTTCTGGTAGCAGTGAAGATGGAGGGACTTGGCTCTGAGGTTATCTTTTGAATACATTCAGAGAGTTGGACTGGCTTCACAGGTCACAGGGACAACGTTGGACAGGTACCATGCTCAGTATGTGACACAGTCTTAATTTATAAGCATATGTATCCTAATCACACAGAAATTAAATTCTGTGAAAGCCTATGGAGACAGTTGGAGGTCACCTTTATATTTTTAACAGCATATTGTATAATAATGGGGATTAGCATTCTGTACCTGATATTAGGGCCTTTTATGCAGTATGCTGTGCAAATGCAGTGAGAGGCCTTGTAATGAACGCTAAGGAGCTGAAATAAAGGCAGAGAATGGCAATTTGTCTCAGTTTGTTGGTTTTGGATTTAAATTAGTTCTCTAACTCCTAGATTAATGTCCCAGCAACTATATTTAACTTTTGGGCTTGTCTTTCTTCATTGCAAGTGTCTGTAAGATGAGGCCCTCAGTTTTCATCTGGCCCTGGCAGTGGCACAGACTGTGTCTACAATCACAATAGTACAGAGCAATACAAGCAGGTCTTTAGAGCAAACATATTTGGTGCGAAGGCTGAGAGTCCATGCTGTGTGCACTTGGGAGGTTTAAATAGGAGGTTTTAACTGGCTCTTCTGCAGTTCCATTGATTGAACACCTAATAGAAGTGTTTAAGTATTAGTTGTGCTCCTGAAATGTACATGTGGGTTTAATCCAGGTTTCACTCTGCGAAACAAACTGAAGTGGGGATTATGGTGACCATCCCAGAAGACTATTGTAGAAGGAACTAGTATTCTGCGTGATAGCAAATCCAGGTGTATGCCTCCCTCATAAATACAGGTGACTGATAGCTACTTGAGTTGTGTATTTAATCAATGTGCAACTATTATAGTACCTGTGCCCAGGAACTGTTGGTTTATTAATGAGAAAAGAATAACAGGGTCTCCCACCAAGGGTCTCTTCAAAGTTAAGTCCATATTCCAGATTTGATTGCTTACAGTGTTAGATGCATCTGTATTGTAAGCTCAACCCTGTGCAAGTGAACATAGACTTGCTGAACCTCTCCAAGGTGATGACAAGGGCATTGTGCCCTGCTCTCACCAGAGACCCATTGTCTTGGTTTGAAAAAACAGGTGTCAGCTTAAGGAAGGCAGGAGCCTCCCTTGAAATGGAAACTGTAAACCCCCACCCTCCGAATTATTAGAATTTTGAAAATTAAGGAGCTCTCAGGCAAAGAAAAAAAAAATGGGAATAGGAATAACAGTTCTTTACTAGGAAGTTTGAACAAGAACAAATACAATAGTACAAAACAAACAAAACAAAACCAAACCACTGACAGAGTCAGAAGAATACAACCTGACACCCTGTTGGTCAGAGAGTTGGTAGCAGTCCGATTAAACGGTGGCTGCAGCCCTCCTGTGGTGGTAGGTGCAGTCCTGTTGAAGCAGTGATCCTGTAGAAGGATGTAATTTTCCTCTGGAATTTCCAGTAGAGAAGAAGGCTGCTCCTCCAGGTAAATCCACTGGAAGTGGGCTGCTCTGGTGTTTGAGATCTCAGCTTATATTGAGCATGGAATGCCTGGTTCCTCCCTCTGGGTGGGACATCTCACAATGGGAGGATGAGTCATGGGCAAGGCGCTGATGGGCCATTAACAGGAGATAGTCCAGGAGCGAGTTATCTGTGATTCATGCAGGAGGCATTCATGGACCCATTCACAGGAGCACAGCCACACCTGGGCTCAACAGATGGTGATAGAATACAGGCTCCCAGGCACATCCCACCCTGCACCCCAGGACACCCATCCAGTGCTGCATTATCTCAGGATTCCAAGCATCAGAAGAGACATGAGATTTTTTATAACTTGATCAAACTTTTTTTTTCCTGACTATTATTAAATATTTACCTGTCTTGAAAAGCTTTGTTTCCTGCTTCTTGAAATTCAGTACAAGACAAGGATGTTCAGGAGACTTGTGCGTTTACAAAAGTACTCTCTTGAAGCTGTCTAAAATTCTAATTAAGGTACACCTATCATTTAACCAAAAAATAAACTCTTCAGGAAAATAAAGTAGGTTTTGCATTTCCATAATATATCTTACAAATGCAATTCATGGGATTGAAGCTCTGGCCTTGGACTGGGGAGGATCTGGTTTTGGTTTTTTCCACAGAAATATATTCAATATTCTTCTTAAATCAGGACTGAGTTAGCTGGAGATTTTCCTCTGTTTAGAGGGCTCAATAAAGTTTTGAAAGCAGCTCACTGAAATGTGGTCAGAAGAGATTTCCAAGGGGAGTGTGTCCAAGTATAACTTTGTTTTCTGAGAGACTGGTTTTCATGAAGTCATGAACTACCTTGTTTTGCGAGTAAGACAGAGACAGAATGTGTCAACAATTGTGTGGTGTCAACAATTTCCTTCAGATATTAAGAGATCAGAATGTAATCCAAGTGTAATTAATTTAATTGTAAAGACATAGCAAAGAAGAATTCAAATATTTAGATCTGTGGGAAGAAATTTGTAACTCAGGCTAGTCTAATTTGTGGTTTTTAGTCGTTCCTGTAAACTATGTGGACATGCTGTGGCTTTGTCTCCAATTAGTGGTCAAATTATTTATAGCAGATTCAAAGGATGATACTATCTTAAGGAAATTTATATATACAGGAAGCTGTATTTTGTTGGCTACAGAAATGTTACATGTAATTCTTGTAAATAATGAAAATAGTTACATTTCCCTCTCTCTCCTCTGCCCAAAAAAGACTTACCAAGATAGGAAGTATTATGTATATCATACAGAGGGTTTTAATTGATTGAACAATTAAGTCTGAGCATTGGATCTTTCAAGTTCTTTATTCAAGAAGATGCCTTTTGAGACAGGCTTCTCTCTGCTGTAAAGCAATGTGTGCAGCAACCAAGTGCAATGTGGAGGTGTTTGCAACCATGTTCTTACTCTTCAGATGTCTGACTTAGGGATTCTTCAACCCCTTGTGTGAGGTATTTGGGTCTGTTCCTACTGAAGCTTATCTAGTAGAGGCTGAAAAGACAACACTAAACAAATGTAATGTGGAGAGCACTGCTGGATGCTACTTTTGCTGTTTAGTATGCTGTTAAATTTAGTAGTCATAGTTTTTGCATGTCATCAGGGCAGATTTTTCCAGTACTTTATCTCTTTTTAATTTATAACGAATTTTCTGGTTTATGGAGTCATTGTGATACTTAGTTTACACACAAGGGAAAATTGTTTACTTTTCCCAGCTCCAGTCAAAAACTTCTGATCTGGCAAAAATAACCATTCAACGTGGCTGCTACGTATTTGCTATGTAATATTTTGAAAATAATTCTTCTTTTATGTTCAGATGTGATTTTCCTTTCCCTGCCTTGTGAAATACAGTAATTCTTAACAGTAGTATTAAATTCTTCTCTTCAGGAATGCACTAGATGTGTAGGTCAATTAGATGTGTAGGTCAATTAGATGTGTCAGTCATTAGTGGAAAACAGTAGTACTGTGATTTAGTTGTAAAATTTCAGAGAAATTAGTTGGCCTTTGCTCTGCAGAGTTTTGTGCACCACGTGGGAAAGCATGTTATTAGTGTTTTGCAGGTAAGCAAATAGCATCAAGGTTTCTGTAATGGGGGTGTGTGTGTATTGGTTTTGTCTTCTGAAGAGACATTTCCAAAAAGAAGCAAGTGTGAGATGAAGACATCATTCTGCAATGTGTGGCATTCTCTCTATATATTTCTCAGACTACAGTTTTTCAGAGGTGATTTTTGTTCTCCTGGTAGGTCATTCTCAATCTCACCAACGCCATATTTTTCCGTTGTGTAAACAATTGGAACACAGCAACAAGCAAAACACAGCTGAAACTACTGAGACTGTATACATGCTATGGCAGCAAAGAATTTGGCCAGGAAGAATACCTAGGCTTTAATTACCTCTGGATGCCTTAAAATCATTAGATGATTAAGCTATTAATGAACTTAAGCTGTGCCTTCAGTTCAGCTTGACCGGTAATAAGTTCATTAAGTTACTCATTACCCAACATTAAATTTCAGCTACACTGCTAAAATGTGGGTATTAATTTAAATTACTATAAATACATATTCTTCCTTTCTTCCTCTGCCAGTGTAGTATAATTTCTGTATGCACCAGGCACAGTATATTCTTGTTTTGTCTCATGCTTCACTGCAAAATGTTTTTTACTTTGCTACTCAAGCACTATTCCACTGTCCAGTCACTTCCTGCTAGCCTGAAAAACACAGCCTTACAAGCAGTGATCACCTTTCATCTGGAAGACATGTCCAGAGAAGTCAAGCAGCCTTGATTTTGGCTTTGGGTTTTTGCTACCTTATTGATCACTTTTCTTTCTCATTTTTCTTTCGTAACTGTAGCTCTTATGTCATCCTACCAGCTGACTCCAGAGAACCACTAGAAATATTTCATTTGAGAAGCAAGCAAGCAGTGCTTTGGCGACAAAGAGCGAGGCTGAGAATGTTCATATATGAAGTTAAATCTGATTTAACAATTTATTTCTCCACAGAGTCTTTTGAGTTAACATCAACTCCATCTATGGTGGCTTCAGGAAAGTTGCAGCATTCTCTCTCATGTTAAGACCTGTTTAACGTGAAGCTGTCCATATTATCCAGATGGCTCTCTTTTTCTGGTTGCCTGTCATGACTGTTAACTTTCTTGCAAAATAGTTGTACTGCGTCCAGCTGGGGTGTACTTAATCTTTTTCACAGTACTATGTGGTACTGTGTTTTGGATACATGGCTAAAACAGTGTTTGTTGATAATGCACTAATTGGCTATTGCTGAAGAGTGCTTGCACAGCACAAAGGTCTTTGTTTCTCCCTTGCCCCTCAAATGGAGTAGGAAAGTAGGTGGGAAAGAGGTTGGGATGGGATACAGCTACGACTGCTTACTTGGCAATAAAAACTGGAGGTAGAAGAAGGAGGATGTGGGGGTGTATGAGTGTCTTCTATGGCGTGAAGGGTATCCATGCCTGTGGAAGGTAGTGAATAACTTCTTTGAGTCACTTGCTGGTTTGGGGGTGGTGTGTCCTCTCTTTCCCTCACCTGTTCAGCTGTCTTTATTTGATCCACCAGTTTCCTTGCTTTGTTCTTCCATTTCTCTCCTGTGCCACTGAGAGGGGGAAGATGAGCGAGCAGCAGTGTGGGTGTTGATCTTCTGACCAGGGTCATCCCCAACCCAATAATTTATTTAAGCATAAACCATTTGCAGACCTGTGGCTGGAGCAGTGTTGCTCCCCAGGCACCTGTTTTGTGTGCCTGTTTGGTCAAGAGTATCTGTGTGACAGCAGATTGTCACTCTGATTTGTGCGTGTTGGTACTTGGAAGCTCTTGGCCGTTGGACTAGCAGCTCTGTGCATCAGTCTCTAGAGGGAGGTAACCTATTCTTTCTCAGCAGTTTCTTTTGTTTTAAAAACAGGGATTTACAGAGTTTATTGTAAGACTCCTGACTTCACTTTTTCATAAGTAGGAGCCTCTTACCACTCAGGACATGGAATAATATCTTGTGATCCTTTGTGAAACAGACATGTTTTAAGATTGGTAAAATGAGTGAAAGACTTGGTCTAATGATCTCACTATATTTGGCCTTAATTAGTTTAGGGTAAAGCCACAACTGCACTGTTCCTCTGTCTTTTAAGCAAACAGTCCATCCCTTAGATCAGTTCTCTCCTTTCTGCAACATGGATAATATTTTGGCTAAAGAATTTAGTCCATAAGCTTGTGCAGATTTTTTTAGAATCTGTTCAAAGACCTTGCCACTAAAATCAGCTCTTCCCTATTCTTCTTTCTTGTATTCTTAGCACAAGTGAGCCAGATCGTCATCCACTGCTATAATCAGTTTTTCATGACTCTGATCTGTCATTCCTAGAGATTGTTTCTGTTCAGCTGTCTGAGCCACTTGTTGTGTCTTTTCACAAAATCCTATCAGGTAAGGGGGATACTGAGCTTGCATATGTCTTTCAGCACCGTGCAAGTCCATTTTTTGCTCAGCCTGTGCTGGAGATGCATACTGTGTACACCTACACTTCTCAAGTTTTCACAAATCTGTAGCAGTCATTTGCCTGCTTGATTTCTTGCTCATGACTCTTCATTTGGAAGTGGGTTTAATCAGCACCACCTGCTTCAGAGTGTCTGGTACCTGAACAAGTGCTGGTGCTGTTTGAATCCTTTTCATTTCTTTCTTAAGATTGGTCCCTTCCCTGAGAACCACTTGTGCAGACTCATGTGTTGATGTTTAAAGGAGGTTATATCTGTCACTGAGCTTTTCACACTGCAATAGTTTGGCACTCTCCTGGCCCTGTTGCTTGGGATTTGCCACCATGTCTGACAGGTACTGTGTCACACAGGAATATGAGCCTTACACATCCAATGCTTTTCTGAGCATTTTCTTGTCCACGTGACTTCTCAGTAGTGCTCTGCTGTTCCTCTGTATTTCTTCTGTAGTTTTCCAGAGCCATCCATCTCTAGCATGTGTATCAGGCATCTGCTTTCTCAGAGCTGTGTTTGGAGAGGTGTCATGGTCAAGGAAGTCCAACAGATGTAGGTCACCTTTATCTATAGTAACCCTGAGGTCACACAGAACCCTGAAAATCTCGTTGGGGATTGCTCCATTTCTCCACATCTGTATTCAACTATTTTCAACTTAGTGATAGCACCTTTTTCTCTTTCTGCCATTTCTTTCCTCTTCTACCAAAGTTTGAGAGTGGCATTAGGCAGAGTAGTGCAGCACAATGAAATGTCTTTTATAATCCAGTAGAATCATATTCGGTGTGATTTCACATGGAAACAAAAGGTAATTACATCAACACAGCTAATGTTGTTACATAGCAGGCCGAATACTAATTGGCTATTTTTAGCGCGTGCATTACGTAGGCTCTTTCCATGAAAACGCTGCCTTATTAAGTACCCGACAGCGTGCGTTGCGGTCACTCGGGCTCGGCCGAGCGGAGCTAACCCAGGTGCGTGCCGCAGGTGCCGGGGCGGCTCCGCTCNGGCCGCTCCCGGCCGCTTCCCGCGTGGGGCACGGGCCGGGGCTCCCTCGGCCGGGGAGGTTGGTCAGGGAAATGCGGTCCTGGCAACCGCGTTTCTCACTGACCGAAACGAATGTTGCTGAGTTATCCTGATTGCGCTCTCAGTATTTAAAGGCTGTGTCCGATCTTCGCTCATGATGAAAAAAAGGAAATTTTTGTTTTCTTTTGCCTAAAATAATAGGATCATGCTCTTTGTAGTTGACCTTTTTTTTTTTTTTTTNNNNTTTTTTTTGGAAACGTCTCTTGAGTTACTTTGTGATGGAGGGATTGCTGCAAACTTGCAAAATAGTGATCTCTGATTAGTACTCAAAATACGATAAACACTAAACCTCTTTAAATGGGACTCCTTTAACATCTGCTTTTTGCTTTAGAATATGATTACAGTGTGTGCTAATTTCAGTGGTTACATCAAGAAGTGCTATGCTGCGCTGAGTAGTTTGGCTGCAGCCTGCATAGAAACAGTGGCCTGGCCCCTGCTGACACTAATGACAGGAGGTGGCAGCTGCCTACCCTCTTAGAGCAGCTCTGCATCTCGCTCCTGTGCCCCATCTCCCCCAGCCATCTCCCCGGAGTGCTGAACAGGCTCGTACAGCCCACCTGGCTGCTCCGAGCAGAGGAGCGGTGGGAGACAGAGTCTCTGTGTAGCATTCTTGGGACCTGTGCAGAGAGGGGTCTATTAACTCAGTTTTCCTTTATGAGGTTTTGAGGGCAGGGATTCATGTGCATATGAGAGAGAGAGATGAATTCAGCTCCATTTTGAAGCTGATACCTGTCTGTGCTGTTTAGGCAATACAGAGGCCTGAATCTATGTCTAGCTTGAGCTGGGGTGGTCCGGTGTGACCCCCTCGGAACAGTGGTTGGCAGAAACAGAGAATGTAGTTACTGTTTCTCAGCCCTTGGAGATTTTCTTGGCTGCTGAATCACTGTAAAAATAGAAAGACTTGTTCCAGGCAGCTGGACTCTGGGAGGCAGCACTCATATGTTTTTCAGCTGCATCTGATAGATAAGGAGGCTTTATATTTCTCTCTCTCTCTCTTTTTTAAAATTTTTTTAAAGAAAATACAATGGACTTTCTTTTGCAGTTGTTCTTAGCCTTAACTCACACTTTCAGCTCCTCACAAAATAATGGGAAAATATTTCTTTGAAACTTGTAAGCAATGTTTGTGCTCGATGGCAATGAAACCCCATCATCATCTGTGTATTGATACACCTCCAGCTGTGTTCTGTGAGCTGGCACATCAGTTTTGGGCTGGGTAATGCTAAACATCCAGGGCCATGTTTCAGTCTTTGGCTACTGCTTGAGTAGAGTTTTAATTGGTAAGTAGCCTCTTCTATTCTGTAGTTGCTGTACCAATTTTGTAAGATCTCAATGTATTTCTGCTGATTTGAAATTACATTCCTACTGTGTGAGGTCCAAATCTCTACAAGCGGAATTTTGCATAAAAGTTTTCTTTCCTGCAAGGCCAGTAGAATGTCTTAATCCTCTTTCTGCTTCAGAACATTACTTGAAGTATTTGAGGCTGTGCTTTTATAAGTTTACTTGAAGAACGGGATTTTACCACTGGAAAGTTCCATTGACATGAATATGTGAACTGTAAATGAGTGATTTCAAGATGTAGCTTATATCTGAGATTTTGGTAAAGCTTCTTGCAGGGTGAAACACTGCTGTGTTTGTGGAAAAGTAACAGACTAGGTGGTGATATGAGTCTTTGATTTTTGGGGGTTGGTTGGTTTTTGTGCTAGCTATTTGTAGATCCAGCAAGTCTTGAAGATCGACCAGACTGAGATACTGCGAAGTTCTGCCCCCCTCTTTCTGCACCCTACCCTGCCTCTGCCAGTTCTCTTCTTCCCTCTTTCTGCTTTCTCTCTCTTTCTTTCCTACAACTTATTTTTTCCTGCAAATCCTGTTGCTTTTCCATGTTGCTCATGAAACTGATGAACAATGAAGAGCTGATACTGGCATTTATAGTTGTGTAATTTGGTTTTGGAGTTCTGTTCTAGTTAGATTTTTGAAGGAATGGAGAATTTTTGTGTTTCTTGCCATGCGTTCAGTTGACTTTTTAGCCCATAGAATTATAGCATTTTACCAGTTTACACTCAGAGTGCACTTTGGACATATTTCTTCATAGCAAAAAAAATGAAAGTTTTTTATTAATTAATTCCATGTTTTGTCTAGGTGTCTTTGAGGTTTTGTATCTCTTTTGGTTTGCTGACTTCTAGAATTCTTGCAGACATATGTAATCTTGTTTGTCTTCATTCTGTGATGCCAAATAATATTTCATGGTTTTGCCTTATTACTTCTCAAGCTGTGGTTTATTTTTAGCTACTTACAACAAATTGTTCACAGATACTTTCATTATTTTTTACAACTTATGGGGAGAGAAGGTGCTTCATAATTGTAGGGACAATTTGGACAGACTTACAGAGTGCCCCAAGAGAGCCATAATTGCGTGTCCCTGAGGGTTTGTGGCATCTCAAGCAAATCCAAAATGACTCAACAAATCTGTATTTAAATGTATTAGGATTTTTCATTTAATGAAAAATTGATTTTTTTTTTACTCTTCTCTCCAGACAACAATCAAATGCCAAAATAAAAGGAATTCTATCAGTGCAAAAATTCAGTTCTCTGATCAGTTGCTTTATGTTTGGTACCAGTTAGTACAACTGTTCAGTTGTTGCAGATTGAGGGCTCTAGTCTGAATGGTTACATGTTGCAAAGAATACATGTGTGAAATAACTTGTATTGCTATATCTAATCTATTTTCATCACAAAAGGTAGATCACCTCTAATCCAACTTCAGTTTTTTCAGCTTCATTATGCATTCCTTGATCATTTAGAGCACTCAAGGGCATCTTTATTGTCATTGCTTAAGAAAAACCATCTAAATAAGTGTTTAGATTATGTGACCTGCTAACTACATTTCTACAGGGGCATAAAGAATGTTATCAGATGCCTTTGAGAGCTTTATTCTTATTTTTTAAGTAGCCTCCAAAGCATGGAGCTTATGATGGCAGTTTATATGCTGAGAGGGGTAAAGTCTGGTGATAGGGTTGTAACCAGTCAGCAAGGATTAAATTAGGGGTTTTAACTCAAACTTGGGAGGAAGTTGGTTTCCTCAAAAAAGGAGAAATTCTGGACCTGTCCAGAAAATTTAAGCTCCCATTTCTTGTGGATCCTTCAAGAATTGAAGGGAGAAAAAAAATTTCTTCATTAAGGCTTATATATGTAGAAGTTGAAGTTCACATTTAAACTTTTGCAGTTATATCAGTACATAATTCTTTCCCTTGGTGGGCACTTCTTTTTCTGTGTTAGAAGGAGTTCAAAGTAAAGGTGGCTTTGTTTTGAAGCAGGTGTGCTAATGCTGAAATGAGTTAGTCAACTTGAATTTTTTTCTGCCTGTATAGGTGCATGATAGCTTTTGTTCTGTACAGAAATGTCTTTTAGTTGAATTTAAGTTGTGATATTTGTGCTTGAATTTGGGAGGTGCATGTTTTAATTGTGAGAAGACCATGACAGAGTTAATTCTGAAATTTGTATACATTCAATAATTGAATTACTTTTCCACGAAAAATTCTTCATCGACTGAAAGGCAGAGTTGAAAACTGTTTGTATGTATGCAGAGGGCCATACTACCCTGCCCCATACACATTTTGTGTAGAAACATGCAGGAGCGTGACTTGGCTGTGTGTCTTCATATTTGGCATCTGATCACTATCCCAGCAGGTATCTTTGCGAGCATAAGGGTTTCATAAATTTCAAGGACTACAGAAAAGGTTTGTGAAGACTAGTAAGGTGACTGAAAAACATTCTGATGGAAAAGTTTTTATTTCTAAAAAGAGCAAGGCCTCTGTAGCCCGATTGATTGCAATTGAATTGTTGCACAGAATTCTCTGTTGGGTCTCAGCGATATTACAATTGGAACCTCTATGATGGGAATCCCATTAGCAGTGTGACTAATACCACTGTGTGAGTTGTTTATGGTCACTGTGAGAGTTCTGGTGTGGCACTGGGCACTTACCAATTAATGCATCTTCTGCTCCTTCCATGCTGCTGATGTTGCTCAAGACAAAGTATCTGTAGACAGGTTTCTAGTCAAACAATGAAACTAGGGCCACCTACTAATTTTCTTTGTCCTGTAAGCTATCTTGTATACTGTTGTCCATTTTTCTTCCTGAAATTTTGTCTCTCTTGGTTTCACAGAACCCGGTTTGCTTGTTTTTTACCCTTCTATCTTCTTAATCAGCCTTTCAGTGCCTCTTTCCACTCTGTCTTGCTATTTTTCTTAGGGATTGAGCTGTGGTCCTTTTATTTACGTCAGACAATCTCATCTGTAAATACAAGGCAAATTCATCTTTGCCATGATGCCTTGCAAATTAATTTCTTCAGCTCTAGCTGAAGAAGAAGGGTCTGGAATAAAGAGAGCTTCTTGTGGCTATTCTGCTAGATGTCAACAGCTCAACATGGCTAAAACAGGGCTCCTGCAGACTCCCCTCCTGCTGCTTCCTTGTCACTCTGGAAAGCAACCTAATCTTGCCATGGTGTTCATAGCACATGTCATTTATTACTTTGTTTTTTCTCTTTAAGTTCAGAAACAACACTGTCAGTGTTCTTGATGATTACATCATATTTTTAAATATAGTTTCCTAAAGGGAGTTCATTGTTGTTTCAACAAACATAAGAATCTTCCATCCAGCTCTTCTTCACCTATTAAACAAGCTTGCCAATTAGTCCAGCATCCTTTTCCTTGCGATCTTTATGTCAGTTCTGCACTTTCATACCCATTCAGATTCAGTGAAAATCATTATTGTATCCTTTTGCAAACAGAAGAAACCTACAAGCATCTCTTCTGAATTTATTTTCCCTCCTTGCACAGAACAAGGTCTTCACTTTTCTAGACCTTTATAAACTCTCAGTCGTTGCAGAAGCATTGCTCCATCCTCTTCCATTATTCATTAAAATTTCAGGTTCAGTCTTGTGCTTTCTTAGTACAATAATATGGTTTCTTCTTGAGAGCATCTCCAAGGTAGTCTCCATAGCCTCTTGATAATCCTTTCTTTAAAACTTCTTTATTGTGAGGCCCAAAAAGCTTGGAAATTATTCTAAGTACCTGTTAAACTAGCCAGTAATATGACTTGGTTCCTTTTGCCTCCCTCTTTGTCACCTCTTACTGTGTTATTTGATAGCAAGATCTGTGGAGTCAGGACTGTCTTTGTTAGTTTTTGGGTTTGTGGGTTTATGTGTTTTTTTTCTTTGTTTGCTTTGTTTTTGTTTTGTTTGCGTTTTTTTAAATTTTACTTTCTCACACCAAGGACAGCAGCATCCTGGGTTATCATTGAGAACATTAGGATGGTTACAATATTAACTAAGTAATTAATCATAGTTGTAGGATTGCAGGGAAATTTGCTGTGAAATTTGCTGTGTGAAATTCGTTCTTGAGAGGAGTGGAAGTAGAAGTGCCAGTTGATCATTTCATCCCTTTGGA
>WEIT01007531.1:2479-20609 GCA_013389985.1 Dryoscopus gambensis
CAGAAATGCTACAGTTGAACCATCATCTTGTACAGGAAACCCACCAGTGCTGGGGATTTTGGTTGAAGGCTCTGGAATAGTAGCTTGGGTTTAGATCTGGTTCGTGGAGAAAGCTGTCATTTGGGCTAGATTTGATTTAAAGCCATGATAAAATTAATGCTTCACATAATGGCAAGCATCATTTAATAGGACACTGTATATGTAAATATATACTATATACATGTTCTGTGTTACTATTTTACTAAGGTTCTGATTCTTCAAAATAGATACTTGTGCATGAAAACAAAACAAATCTGCATTTCAGCTAAAAGCATCAGGCATTTGAGTAACAAATTATTTTTTATAACAGAGCCTTGATACCATAAAGAAACATTAGCAAGTCATCTTGAGGAGTCTAATAGTGATCACATAATGAAAGGGGATATTAGGTATTTTTTAACTCAAAAAATATCAGCTTCATGGTTTGACTTGCAAACTTGATACTTGAAACCAACTTTATGTTCTTTTTTTAAAATGATCCTGCAGATAATGATGAAGAAATTATCTCTAAAACTTTCTACTTCTTCGTACTTAATTTGTTATGATGAAATTTACGAACCTTATTGGGATTTAAAAAGATATGAAGGAAGCAAATTATTCTAACAACACACATTTTCCTATTAAATTCTTTTTACTTTGAGATTGGAGTAAACAGTATTTAAAGTCTAAAACTGTCAAACAAAACTCTAACAAATTTTATTTTGAATATTTTCCACGTTTATGTAATTAACCTTGTGGTTTCTCTCCCTCAGAAGAAAACATCATTATCTTCAGCACTCAGATGCAAAGAAGGAACAAAACCAAATTCTGACAACCACAAATGGGCTTTCATCTTTAGTAGTTTTGAATGTATCAAAGAGTTTTTCTCACAGAGAGCATGGCCCTAATGGCACAGTAGTTAATCATTATAAGGCAAACCACAGTAACAAACTTAAAATGTACTTACAACATCCAAATTAAAAGACTAAAAAGCTCAGTCTAGACTGCTCCACCCCTCTATAAGAGATCAATCTCCAGAACCTCACAGAGATATTTCTCTTTGCCCGTGTGTCAACCTATTCCCCTAATGGCATTGATGCAAGCCTTGTTTTACCACTTGCATATCCCCTTACTTAACCTAATCCTTTAAACAATGGTGTGACAAAACTTTAGGTTTAGATTTTCATTCACTGCTCAGAAGAACATTATCTGACTTAACAGATACAAAATTGGTTTGCATGTCCAGCTGAGATTTTCCTGGTATACAGAATACCCCTGTGTTACTTGTCTATTTCTTTTGTCTGCCGAAGGGGACAGCAACAGCCATGGCCATGCTATGCCTTACTTTATAACAGTCTTGCACATGAGTGGAGATCCTTTGAAATAGTGCACCAGCAGAGGTTTCCCTGTTTCTCAAAATACAACTTTAGGTATGGGAGGCACTGTGTCTATCTGCAAGCTGGGTAAAAGAATAAAGCTAAGCTAAAGCAGAACAGGGAATAAAAGCTTGGAAAACAGTGTTTTTATCAAAGGGTATTCATAGTCTGAAGGCCTGTTGTATGTGATGCAAACTATAAAACTCTCATTCTGCAATAAATCATTTTTATACTTTGCATAAGCATGAAGAGGGTACACTGGCATTTCTACATGATCAAGGTGAAGACAACAGATCTTTTATTCATGAGATAGTAAGATTTTGGCTTGGTCCTTTGTCTAGCTGGACTTTCTGTTTTTCTGTAAGTTTATCTTCTCCTGGTTACTCAGTTCAGTAGCATTTGAAGTGTGTTGAAGATTATTTCAAGAAAGTCTGTTTATGAAACTGCACTGGAATGAATACAATCCTAGCTGGTCTCTGCAACTCACTTGCTATACAATGGGACACTCTTCTGGTACTTGTCAGTAATGTAACTTTTCAAAGAGCAAGGAGACCACCTTGACCCTTAGTTTGAACATCGATTCATGAGTATAAAACTCATGGGAAGAAGGATGGCATTGAGCTTTTCAGTACATCCCTGAATGATGGTGCAAACTTTCCACTTTGTAACAATGCCCTTGAAAAAATACTGCTGTGTGTTTGGCAAAAGTGCACATTTTGGCTTTGCACTGTTTTGTTAAATACCTTCCCCTTTTCTTGATACAAAAGAAGAATATAGAGATGAGATTTAATGATGTACAGTAAAAACCTTTCCCCTTCTGTACCTTAAACGAGATCATGCAAAGGTCATAGTTTGTATAAGTTTTCTTTAAATCACAAGGCCTAATGCAGACACCGTGGGTAGAATTTATCTCCCTAACTAACGAAAATTTAAGCATCTTGACTTCCTCTGTAGTCAATAGTGAAAGGCAAGCACTTTTAGAAGTGTGAGTCATGATGTCTTTAGTGTCTAGAAAAGGAGGATAAATTGTCCCCTGAAAATCCTCAGCTCTCTCCATTGACTTCAGAGGAAGCCTAGGAGATGGACTAGTTGATGCAAGTTCTAGGTGCCTAAAGTGAGATAGACAGTAAAGTGAGATGAGGGATATCCAAAGCATTTTAACACCAGCAGCAGCAGATCCTTCACATGCTTGAACAAGTACACAAACTTTAATGCTATATTGTCTAAATGAGGATCTGGGAGTCTGAAAGTCCTCTAGAGACAGAAGTACAATGCAAAGCCACTTCTGCTACTATGGTGTGCAGCAGCACTCATGGACACAGTTCAGCCTTTTCTTTCACAGGTTTAGATCAAGCTACTTTTTCTTTTTCAGTGTTGAGGCATTTTGCTCAGTTTATTATTGCTCACCAAACAAAACTACTTTCTCTGGAGACGCTGCAACATGCACAGTAGGGCGCACGCTTTAATCTAGTGGTTGGAATATTCACTTTGAAAATATTTTCCTCCTCTTAAGACTTGTCTTAAATGTATTTGCTTTTCTTCCGGATGATTTACAAAGTGCTTTCTAAGCCCTGCTGCAGTCATACAGTTCTTTCCACTGACCTGGAGCACACAAAACAGTGTTAGGAAGAGAAGACATTTCTGCCTCAATCTTATTGCTAGGGAAAGGGCTGCAATTCCTGACAATTAGCAAACTATAGGGACCACAGCCAGAAGAACACAATTAGAAAACAATGGATCCCTTCTCAAAAAATCCCATAGACCTCTTCAGTAGCCATAAGATTCACTTCAGGAGCCAGGTGCCCGAAATGAAAATTTTCCAATCACAGATTTTAACATGAAGCCCATAGCTGCTCAGAACAGATTCTTATACCAAGCTATGGAGCATCTAACAGGTTTTATTGTCAAGATTTGCATAAACTTTTTTCACCCTTGAGCCTGCAGCATGTTTGAAAATATTTTCATAATAATTAGCAACTTTATATGTGTCCCAAATAACGCCCTAATTGTAATTAGGAGTGTCATTAGAGAATCCAAATCTGCTAAATTATCTTTTTGAGTTGATTAACTTTCCCCTTCATATACCTGATTTAAAGTAGGAATCTAATTATCATCTCTTTCCCGATTCAAAGCTATGAAATATTATATGTTCTTAAATTACTCACCAGGGAATGTGCACAGTGATGGTGCTGAATGACATATTTCACAAGTGTTATACTTGCCATATAAATTATTATTAAATTATATTCCCTGGAGGGTATGCTGTGACATCTGGGGTTGCTTCAGGCATTTGGAGTTCCATGTCTGTTACCAGATCACTATGGTTTCAGGCAGCTAGAGTAATACCATCTGTAAATTAATAAATGTCACCCTTCTGTGCTATTTCCTTTCAATCCACACTCGTATCACGGCTTTCATAGTTTGCTCTGCTTCCTGCAAATGTATCATATAAATACATAAAAATTCTGGTTTTTTCTGTTTTGGTGGGGGTTTTTTTAATGTACAAATGCCATAGAAGAAAATTAAAGCTCTGCTCAGAATAATAAGCAGTTACAAAGAGCTATTTCATTATGTCTTTTTTTATAATATAGTGATTTTCTCATTTGTGCCAAATTCCAAAGTATGCTGCAAGCTGCTGATTACCTGATGCTTCAGAGATAGTGCTGCCCTCCTGGAAATAAGAGAATTTGACTACTTTTCTGATGGGAATGAGGGGTTCTGTGGCGGTTTGAGCCTGGGTTGACTGACAGTTGTTTAAACCAATGACGTTTCTCGAAATCTACATATTTACACCACGTGGAAGGTCAGTTAAAACGGACATCCTGGGGGCTTGGAGGGTTGGACGGGCTGGCTGGCCCGGGCCAGCCCAGGCTGGGCCAGGCCCCCTTCCCTGGCCGAAGGCAGAAAGCTGCTGGGAAAAAAGCCATCCCGGCTCCAGGGGCATCTGGGATCAGCCTTAACCACCAGGCAGCTAAGAAGCAGCCATGAATTGCTGCTCAGCCGAGACCACCCAGTGCAGCTTTTGGGACCAGCAAGCCTCCCTTCCCCTCCACATAGCCGGTGCGGCCCCACACTGGGCGCCAAGTTTTTGTCTCGGTTTTGGAGACAAAATTTTAGGAGGAAACGCTCCGGAATGAGCACCTCCTCCAAAGGGAAAGGGCCTCCCCCTTCTCTCTGCCAATGAAACAATTTCTAACGACAGGTGAAAAGTGGAAAAAACCCCAAATTGTTTATTAACATGAAATAAAACAGGGCAGAACAGGAAAAAAACTCAAATTGCAACAAATGCCCGGAGAAGAACAAAAAACAAACAAACAAACAAAAAACCCCACATGGGCTGACAAGCGGTCCCTCCAGTCTCAGGGAAAGGGAGAGGGAAAGGGAATCCATGCAGCGGCCTGGAGCTGGGCAGATGAAGGAGAAACCTGTTGATCTTTGGGGCTGGTCGTCCTCCTCTCAACAGGCGAAGCTGGCGGCCCTCTGTGTCCCCTCGCTCAGCGGCTTGGCCCTCCCCGGGGTTCGGACCAGCCAGGGCCACCCCTCGGGCTCCCCGGACCAGAGAGAAGGAAAGGAAAGGGGAAGGAGGCCAGGGGGAGGGAAGGAAAAGTAAACCCAACACAACCTTCTTCCCAGCTAGTGGGAACAACAACAAAAGAAGCAAACCACCGAGAAGCAGGGCAGTGCTCCCAGTGCACCCTCTCCCCAGCACGGCCGTGGCCGTTGGAGCCCAGAGCCGTTGGACCCAGCCGTTGAACTGACCCGCACCTGGGCCCTGCCGCCCCGGCCCCGCTCCGCGGTCTCGCCTTAGAGATATAAAGCCTTGGGCATTGAGCAGATGGTTAAGGAATACAGAAGACTCATGACATCACCCCAGGACAGTTTCACAAGTGCTTTCCTTAGCAAAAGAAGAATTTTTAAGGGAAAAAAATGGCAGGAAAATAATCAGTTTCTTTGTGTAAATCTGACTAAAGGGAAATCCTGCTTCATGTTTTGTAGGAGAAATGTGCCATTCCTTTAGCAAATGTGTATCAGCATGCATTTTAATGAAACTTTACAGCACACAGCTTCATATTTAAAGTGTAATTTTAGCACAGTCAAGATTAAATTTAGTCTTTACTTGGAACATAAGAGAAAAGGCTTAATGCTGTCATAGACACACAAGGCAAATCCCACCCCTTTGCAAAATCCTGTAGCCACACTTGTGCACTCATTCTCCATGTGCATTCTCTCTGTGCTGCACCTGGGCACAAGCAAGCCATCATTCTGTTTGTGCTGGAAGCTGCCACATGTCCACACTATATGCTGAGGTTAAGTTATGATCTGTATTGATGCCTTAGATTTTAACTTTTATACTTTTCAAATTCTGTATCACCTAGTGTGTAACTCTGAAGTTTCTTGTAGCTCGTTAGCTACTCTCTTAGGCCAGAAAGACACAACAAACCTCCTCTGAGCTTGCTATTCAAGGACACTCAGCCTATCCCAGGCCTAAAGGTGTAAACTAGGGCTGCGAGAGAGGTGGAGAAATTGAAGAAATTACATCATTAGATAAAGTTTTAATTGGTGAATTTATGCTGATATGCAAAAGGACCAAACCTATAAAAGTGTGAAGAACTCGTGACCTGCCGTCCATCTTGGGGTCCATTTTGGAAGTAGCCTCTGGCTCCCCAGGATGTACCTTTGAAGGCCTTTCAAATAAATACCTACCTTTCTTCCCTTACTCTTCTCTAGTCTCTGTTTCTAAGTAGCTGGACAAGGCATCAGTTCTTTGGCACCCCAGATGGGACAAGGAGGCTTCCAAAAATCCTCTGGGACTCAGAAGATCCATCTCAGCCCACCCCTCCACTGCCAGCACCCAGAGGGGTAGCTGCTACAGTTCAGGAGGCAGAGGAGCCCAAAGATGAGCTTCAAGAATCCCAAAGGGGAGAAAATTCTGGCCCAAGCTATTCCATAGCACAGACTGTAGGGTTGTCATTTCCCCCATATGCAGCTATAGGGTTGTCTCTCTATGTTTCACTTCCTGGAGGTGTATCATGCAGCCACAGCACCTTCTGGAAAAGACAACTGCTGCAGAAGAGATGTGAATGTGCAGAGTCCCATGGCTGAGGTCCCCCTGCATCCCTCTGGGCTTGAGGTGTAAGTTTAGGGGAAGCTATGACTATGAAGACCTCATCTGTGCTGTTTGCCTTCATCTCCTCTTCAAAAGAGCATTTTATTTAGATATAGCTGTGTCTCCTCCCAATATCTTGTGCACCCCCAGCCTCCTCACTGGTGGGGTGATGTAAGAAGCAGAACAAACTTGGATGCTTTGCAAGCTTTGCTCAGGATTAACAAAAACATCTCTATATTATCAACCCTGTGTTCAGCACAAACCCAAAACTCTTGCCCCCATACTTGCCACTGTGAAGAAAATTAATTCTACTCAGGGCAAAACCAGCAGAGGGGGGTGGAAAGTGAGCATGAAAAGAAGGACAGAGGGACACCATTTATAACCTAAGTGAGCATGAAAAGAAGTACAGAGGGACACCATTTATAACCTAAGAGGTTTTTCCCATATTCAAAGCATCGTAATTCTTCAACAAGAACAGTCTGCCAGGATTTTCCAGCACACTGCTCTGACTTTAATTTTTTAGCCCTAATAGTGTTCTGATTAGGTCACATGAGAACAGAAAATAAGGTCATCATAGCCTTGTTTCCTGAGCACCATCTGAATTTTCAAGCTATTATTCATGCAACACCTTTGCTATTATTTCACTCTCACTGCCGCCTGCCTTCTTTTTTTATTTTTTTATATTGAATGCAAAGATATAATAACAAACCGTGGATTAGGAAGCATCTCAGCCAGCAAATACCTGAAGCTGAAAAGGTTATACAAAGAAAAGTAAAATTATATGCTTGTTATTTTTAATTCCCTCCCTACCAACCTCTAGTCTAGACTAGTTTAAGGCTGGCCTGAGATAGCCACTCTTATGTTCAGGTATCCTTTCCTCTTGCCTCCCTACCCTTTTTGATTTTGTCTTCACTTCAGAAAAATCTACTGTAACAAATCAGAATGACATCACCCCAGAAAACACTGCTGTGAGGAGAAAGCCCAAGAATACTATGCTTGACCTGTTTGTTTCCTAGTCAGTTCTAGCTGAAGTTTAGGTCCTAGGAAATGTTCACTTTGAAAGCAGGTTTCAGTGTGCCTGCAGGAAGCTAAATTAGAGACTCTTTAAATTATATAGGAATATGATTCGGCATATGCAATAGAAATCCTTTCTTACAGTGAATTAACTCTGGATTATATATACATATTTTTGCAGGTCATACTTTTCTGCCATATTGAGCCCATTCACTAGATCTTGCTTTTGCTTTTATCCATACGCCATCACCAGGGCACAGAGCTCTTTCATAGCATCAAAGATTAGGCTGGCATGATTCAAGAAGCAAACCACAGGACCTAGCAGAAATCTGTAAGCAATCTGGAATCAACAGGGACTCTATACTGTCATCTAGCTGTGGTACCCTGTTCTATCTGCAGTGCTCAAGAGAAAACTGAACCTGAAAAAAGCTCATGTTAAAAAGACACACTGTTGGGGAAGGTGAACAGAATACTTGGAGGAAAGGAATGAAGTGCTCAAGGTTTGCTGGAGCAAAACTTCACGAGCATAATGGAGAAAAAATTGTCAGTTGCAATTGAGCCAGCCCTAATATATTTGATTCAAAGGGCATCAAGATTCTTCCCATTTATCTTGATAAAATTGGACTCTGTCACAATGCAAGCAGCAAGAACAAAAAAGTAGGAATGTGTTTTAACAGAGGGATGGTTTGGTGTCAGTTGTTCTATTGCACAGCAAAAGTAGTTCCTAGGTGTCCCTGTAAGGTACCTGCATCTACTCTGAGAAAATGTATGCAGCAATTAATGGCTATAGTCAAACAGACCCATCTGGGGCAGCCTAAGGTATGTAATTTTTTTTCCCCAAAGTTTTCTACTGTTTCAGGGGCTAAATATGTTGTTTGTGCTCCATTAGAGTCACACCATTTCTAAGCATATAATTGGAGGAGGAGTTGCCAGTTTCTAAATTTAAAAGAGAAAAAAAAAGAGTTTATTATCTAATGTTCATAAGAACAGTATGCCTTGCAGACAGCATTGTCCTTCATAAAATTGTTGCCTACAGTGGTGTCTTTCAGTCTCAGAAGCTGATAAAGCCTTTATCAAATTCCACTTATATGCTACTTCTGCACATTTGTTCTCCTGAAGCCTGTCCGTAAATACTTATGCCTCAGAGAAGAAATTCAATTTGCAAGCCAGTTCTTCAGCTGATGTACAGCCAGTGTATTTCCAGTGAAAATCAATGGCACTACAGTGATACAAATTGGTTGGTAACTCTAATAATTTTTATGTAGGTGTTGGTACAGGCTTAGTCCTGACCATGGGATGGAGTACAACACGCTCCAGCCGAAACCTTTGCAGCAGATGTCTCTCATTGTAGGTGAGAAGCATGTAGCTGTTTGATTAGTCTATCCCAAAAGTAAATTAGAAATCCCTCGAACGAGCCCAGCTGCCTTGGACAGTGCAGCTGTGGAAGACAAAACCCAACACCAACCCAGTCTGCTCATCCACTCTCCGCCAGCATCCGTCCAGCCTTCCGGTTTGTGGATTTTGGGGTGTAGGAGATGTATTTCACAGATCCATAAAATCTGCTTCTCATTTAGCACCCTGTTCATATCCAGATGCCCACAAAGGAGATGTGAGAATTTCTGCTTCCCTTTAGCATTGTGAATACACACTCTGTCCAAGTCACAGTCCACAAATAATATATGCTCAATGTCACAGCAGCTAGAAATATATGGCAATTTTTTTGGCTGGTTCTTTGTCACAAGTGTTTTTGAGGCTATGCTTCCTTTCCTTTTTTTTTTTTTTTTTAAATATAATTTATTCTTCCCATGATAGAAAGCAAATTAACTATTTAGCCACCAGGGACAAAGCATGAGCCAGAACTCAGGACAGAAGTTTCTACCATACATGTTCCTAGTGAGTGATATCTTACACTTGCATAATCTGTTGACTTTTAGAAATGTTAATATATGAGATACATATAAACATATAGATAGAGAGATAGAGATATAGAGATATAGATATAAGAACGATAGTAAAAATTTATTATATAAAATATAGCAGTGATAATGGAGAACTCTGGTGATAGCCATTGCTTTGAGATGAAAGAAAAGTTACAGTCATTTTTGCTACCTCAAATTACACTTTTCACTGAAGATTTATTCACCATTATACTCTTTTAATAAAGTTTAGCTGTTTGAATCCCAGCACTGGCTTATAAGAACCAATTTTTATTTATTACATTATCAGTATGATTATTGACGGTGTCTAACATATTTTCAAAGCCTTTTTTTCAAGTGAGATAGCTCGCAGCTTTTGACAATGCTGAAGGCTTTATCCAAAGCCAGTCAAATGAAAAACTCCCCTTTTCTTTAGTAGGGCTTTCATCTAAGTGCATGTCCACGTGCCCATCAACATCCCATTAATGTTTGTCTTGCAAGATGGCATCAGACTGAATCCATGGCAGATCAGCAGAATACTCAGGGGCCAAGGAGAAGGCTTCAGCAGGCATTGCAGAACTATGTGCCTTAGGGAAAATATTTTGAAAATAGTATCATTGAACCAGCTAATTAAACTCTTGCAGTTTTCTGCAGCTTCTTGCCAGCCCATTTGTACTGAATAGAAAGGAATTACTCATATGCATGCCCCCAGCAGAGCAGAAATTCCCAGAAGGATAAAAGCACATTCCTGTGTACTAAAACACCTAAGCTAACACTGGGTGAGAGAGATGTAGAGACAGGAGTTAATAAGCACATGGACTCAATGCCACACTACCACAACTCTTCCATTTGAGCTATGTCAGGAATGGGGCCACACTTGATTTAGATTTCATCATTTAATTTATTAAACAAATAGGCCAAATTCCTCTATTCCAATTAATGTTTCCTGGGTAGCAGTGATAAAACACTCTTTAAGCCAATCCAGCTATAGACCCAAAGTAGAGACCCACACCACACACAGCAGCAAGGGTATTCCTTCGCAGCACCCCACTTTCTCCTGTCTGTGCATGGGATTTTAAACCCCCATGGCCCCTCCCAGGACCACCCACTGTTCCTCCCCTGAGGTCCAGGGTGATTGGTTGGGTCCATATAAAACTCTATTTCATTGGCTGTCGTCTAGGGATGATGTTTCGGGACACTTCATTGGCTTAGTCCTTTGTCCAATGGTTCACTTGTTTCCAGGGGGTGTCAGTCTCTGGGTCCCTCCTCTGGGTGATGTCATCTGGGTTTTGGCAGGAAGAGCTCCTCATTGAGATGCTTGGTTGTCACGGAGCTTCCTCACAGCCCAACTGTCCGTTTCTAAATATAGCTCATGGGAAAGCCCCTCTGGAGTCTCTCTTTTACTGAAATTTGACTTGATTCAAAGATTTGTTGAACGAAATACAGTTATATAACACATTTTAAACTCTTAAATTTAACAGGAACATTTAACTAGTTGTCCTGGGTTACAGTGTATTCTATTACCATCTTCATGAGCTGTTGAAACTAGGTGTAGCAATGTTCCCTGCCTCCTCCCTCTGGACTATCTTCTGTTAATGGCCCCATCAATGCCTTGCTGCATGATCCATGGATAACTCGATCCGGGACCATCTCCTGTTAATGGGCCCATCAATTCCTTGCCTCATGACTCACCATCCCATTGTGAGACGCTCAACACAGAGGGAAGGAGACAAGCACTCCTACCTGGATAAAGTCTGGGTTTTGCAACAGAGGATGGAGCCTTTCCCACTGGATTCACAGAGGACAAGAGCTACACAACCACCGCTGGACTTTCCGAGAAGGACCAGATCTTTTTTTCTACAAGATCACTGCTTCAACAGAACCACTTCAAAGAGAGCTGCAGCTATCACTGAACCGGACTGCTACCACCACCCTGCCTGGCAGGGTGACAGGTCATACCCTGACTCTGTCAGGTTAAACCAGTGTTTTCTGTACTATTGCTTTGTTTTATATATATATTAGTAAAAGAACTGTTATTCCTATTTCTCATATCTGTGCCTGAAAGCCCCTCAATTTCAAATTTATAATAATTCGGCAGGAAGGGGGTTGCATTTCCCATTCCAAGGGGGGCTCCTGCTTTCCTTTAGTAGACACCTGTCTTTTAAACTAAGACACTAGTACAAGAACTCCAACATGAACATTTAAACATTGTAATAGAAGTAAAACTTGGGGTAGAGGTAGAGCTTGGAGTGGGAATAAAACTTGGAAGGGGGTTTTATCTTTGATTTCACAAACAAAATCTCTTAATTTCACAAACAACATTAATGCCAACTAATTAATTTTTGTTTGTTAATGTGAAAACCATCGATGTCATTTATAACAAGCTCCAAACCAATATATCTGTTTAGCTCTACTTTCTTAGAGTTGCATCAGTTCATTTGGAGATAGTTTAGGGATCCCTGTCACACCATGGTAGACACTTCTGGTGGGATAATTTCCTGTGAACTGGTTAACTTAAAAAAGAAGAATCTCCTGGCTCTTGATGTGTGTTTCCTTGTAGCAAATTAAAACTTATTTTTTGCCTCAGCTATTTGAACTTCACCATCTATTAGGACAAGCTTCACACCCTACTCCTCTGCACCTTCTGGATTATAGCCTGTTCAATGGGCTCACCACTCAGAGTAGCATCACCATCATCCAGTCCAGCAAGATACTGAAGCCTACAGCAGCAAAGTTTTCATTTTACCTAATGTTTAAATCTGTGAATATGGCTTATTCATGTGGCTGAATGATGAAGGGGATGGTTATCTATTGCAAGGGCTGTTGTTGGTCCTCTGTGCTATCCTAGTCCAGTCTGGAAGAAATAAATGCTGGAGCCTGCTTTTCCTCTAGCAGAAGGAAAGGAGCCAGGGACAATCACCCTTTGTCATGATCTCTAAGTGATGATGAAAACTAAGCAATTAATCTAATCCCATTAACTGAGTCATGGAAATGTGTCTTCTGAGTTTATTTATCTATCTTTCTGTCTCCACAGAGGCAGAGGAGGGCAGTCAAGACCCCAGGTTTTACTACCCTCAAGATTCTACATACGAGTCAATCCAAATGAGGGGATCTAGGATTTCACAGGACAGGACACACTGCTGCAGAAATCAGAACAATGAATGGAAGGAACATAAGAAGAAAGAAAACAGGATCAAAATATGTTCTGAATCAAGCTGTTCATTGTGAATCTGTAGTTGTGTCAGCGTAGTCCTATGCTTGATCACCTTTATACATAATTTTATACAATTAGCATTAGGAAGTCAAAGAAAGAAGGTAAAAAAGAACTTTTTTTCCTTTTCAGTGTCATGCAGTTTAGTTATTGCATTGATTTGTTTTCTGAAAAAGTCTACTGTCATACTAGAATGTTTAGTGGTCGACATCATAACAAAACTGTCTGCTGAATGTTCTCAATTACCTTACTAACCGGGGAATCAGAGAGTGTTGAGGGAGCAATTAATCTGTTGATGTTGAAGTCAGATATGACAGTGCAAAGTATTTTAGTGTCTCCAGGTTTACCTCTTATGACTGTGGAGACAATCCTTGACTGCAGAGCAAAGCATGATATTGCACATGCTTTCATAGTCCCTCTTTGAGAAATCTCATTGCTGACTTAAAAGGAGACTGACCAGTGAACTTCAATAACATATCATCTGAAAGTAATGAACTTATGCTAATGCTTCCCAGGTGGTAGAAAATTTTTCTAAAGTGGATTTGTAGATATGATTGATAGGTCTACTCTATGGCTGGAGCATGTGTAGGATCTGTTACCTTAGGGTGTCCTAGAGAGTACTTCAGATAACGTGCAGCCAATGCACTCTCTCCTTCACTAAAGTTGTGCCCCAAAGGGTCCATATTTATCATTTCTTTCTCTCTTTTTTTCCCCCACTTCTTTTTCTTCCTCTTGAGGAAATATTTCCTGTGTATAAATTAAAATCCTAGATTCTTTCATTCCGCTAAATAAAGACAAGGATGGGGAGGTGAGCACTGAAAAGAGAAAAAAAAAATTCTTATTTCAATAATGGTTCATGAAGAGAAAGGAATTCACATGGTTTCTTAGACCCTTACCATCTAAACTGAGAAGCAGAGGAAAACATGACTGAATGGAAATGTTTGTTCTAGGTTTGCAACTATGCTATTCAAGCATTTTTCCCAGTCTTGAGATGATACCAGATTGACCTTCAAGGCAAAACAGTATATCTGTGTAGAAAAGTTCTAATGACTGGGGTTTATGACTTAGCTTCACATTTTACTTGAGATTCTTATGTACACCTGATTTATATAATTCTCACACTTGAGAACTTTTATATTTTAAATGTCTCTGTAAAGAGACTGAGTACATGATCAGAGTATGAATGGTGTCATCTCTTTGATTTTATGTTTTCAAATTAATGAAGAAATTTCTCAAATTATCAGTGAGAAATGTCAGAGATGCCAACAACATAACTCTGTAGTTGTTTGTCCCAGTTAATGACACTATTGCTCCAGTGTCCTCCAAAGTTAAGCACCTTCATATGAATTTGACATTTTTCTTTTGTACAGCACATTAATGTGACTCACAGTGAAGAAATGGGGAACTATCACAAGTTCTTCTGAATCAGGGCCCTGAGAGAAAAACAGCGGAAGCCTTGCGGTTACTGAGAAGATCTACATTTTGAGGACCACTGGATTGTAAAGATAGTTCTATTATATTACACATTTTCAAGCTATATATTCAGAGGACTTAACCTACTGCATGCTTTATGACCTACATCAGATTAGTGTCAGTGCTCATGTGAGGTTCCCTAACTTTGTGTATGAAACAAAACCAAGGCACAGTTACGAAGGAGTTTAATGGCAGGCCGCAATTACTGGTTTTTTTAAGACAAGCCCCAAGTATTTACTCTCACAAATAATGAATTTCAAAGTAAGATTTTGTGATGGTTTTGGCCAAATTTAGGGGAAACATCCAAGGGGAACATCTCCTACAAAGGAGATGCCACCCCTCCCCCCCAGTCAGGTTTGGGAAAAAAAGAAAATTCTCCTGGGAGGAAGGTGAAAGAGAAGGTGAAACTATTTATTTAACAAACAGACAGGTTAAGAGTAATAAGAAAACCACCCACTGAGGGGAGAGAACCTGAAAGATTTGAAAGTCCTTCTGTGGGTGCAGTTTCCCCTTCTCTCCCGTGAAGCTGGAATCAGAGCTGGCCAGCACAGGGTGCGGGGGCCCCCCGAAGACGGTGGAGCTCAATGGGTCTCTGATGCTCCTAGTATTTTTGGTGACAGGATTCTCTAAGTCAGCAAGCCAGTCTTCTTCAAGGATTATAGCAGGATAGCATTCCTCAAACTGCTGGCATGCCTTCCCTTCTCAGTAGTAGTTCTCTCAGTAGTCCCCCCTGGGCTCTTCTCCTCTCTCTTATGTGTTACCTCCCCGAGGGTCAGCTGGTCTCTGACCCTTAGTGGAAACACCTGGCTCGACACAGCTGTAACTCATCAAGGTCAAGTCTGCCTTGTGTCCAGTATAGTTCTTTCAAGCATAAGTTATGTACAATTTAAAAGCACAGAAAAACACAGGAATCATGGCTAAGTGGGGGCTGAATAATGTGGGATATAGCACAAATCACCCCATAACAGATTTTAAAAGCTATTCTCCTTCTGACAGTTCTTTTATTTCCTAGAGATGTGTCTGTAAACTGTGAGAACAGCCTTCAAGTTCTAAGAAAAATTTCAGCAGTATTATCTGCTCTGGCATGATATTTTGTTTGCCATTTCAAAGCATTGAATGTTATACTTTCAAAACACTCCTTATACCAATGAAACTAGAGTGGTTTTTGTCCAAATGAGAGAATAAAGAATTTAGCTTAGGTAAGTGATAGATTGCTTTCTTTCACTTAAACCTCACTTATTTCTATCTTAAAAAATATTTTAAATATCTCCATATCCTTTTTAAGTCAGACCATCTATTACTCTATGGAAGCAGTGAATTTAATGGCAAGACATAATGATATCAGTATAAAGTAATGGGGACTGTGAGTCAGCAGCGTGCCTTCAAGGCAAAGGCAGCCAGTAGCATACTGTGAGGACAAGGGTCATCAGACCATGGACGGATGTGATCCTTTCCCTCTACTCAGCATTGGTGACATACACCTGAAGTGCTGGGTCCAGTTCTGAGCTCCCCAGAAGAAGAGAGACATGGACATGTTGGTTTGAGTCCAACAAAGGGAAATAGAATCATAGAATTGGTAAGGTTGGAAAAGATGTTTAGGATCATCAAGTCTGACCGTCAACATAATGATACCACCATGTTCACCATTAAACCATGTCCTCAAGTTTTCTGAACGCTTCCAGGAATGGTGACTCCATCACTTCCCTGGGCTGTCTGTTTAAATCCTTTAAAACCCTTTCTGTGAAGAAATGGATTCTCATATCTGATTCAAACTGATCCTGGAGTAACTTGAGGATATTTCCTGTTGTCCTGTGAAGGTGTTTCTGGTTTTCCACAAAGATACTTAAGGGACTGGAACATCTTTTATATGAGAGTGAGGGAGCTGGGACTGTTCAGCCTGGAGAAGAGAAGGCTCAGGGGTATCTCATCAACATGTCTAAATACCTGATGGGAGGGAATGAAGATGAGGGAGCCAAGCTTTCCTCTCTTGTGCCCAGTGACAGGAGATGAAGTAATGCGTACAAAGTAAAAAATAAAAATTATACTGAAAACAAGAAAGCACTTTTCTTGTTGTGGAGGTGGTCAAACACTGAAAGAGTTAGGACAGAGAAGTTGTGGAGTTTCCATCTTTGGAGCTATTCAATAGCTGCCTGGACACAGACCTGGGAAACCTACTCTAACTCTGCTTGAGCAGAAGGTTGCACCAGATGATCTTGAGACTTTCCTTCCAATCAGAATGTTTCTGTGATTTTAGAAAATGTTTTAAATTAATTTATGCCTTAGCTTTAACTTGCACTAAAAGTTCTGACAAGTTGTCTCAAGCAGTTTCTTTTTAAATATATATCATTAGGAATGTGCTGCTTGTAAGCCATCTGATGCAATGCAAAAAATCTGAGGATGTCTCAACATCTCAAGTTTTCTGAATGAGACAGTTTAAAATTAACTACCACTTTCCATTACTAGTCACATTCACATTCCAGAAGAGATGGACAACTTTGCTCTGCCAATGGAAGAGAAAAACATTGTCTCTTTAAAGAGACTATGCTTTGCATGGTTAGATGACTGGAGAATCCTGGCCATTTGTGCAACTATTTCAAACAAACGATGCCAGCATAGCTGATTTAAAATGCATTAAATGTGAAAAGCTGGAGAAACAAACACAGCATGAATATTAATTTCAATTCCTAATCATAATCAGGAGGAATCAAATCCAGTAACATAATTTTGGCAGAGTTCCACAAGTTTCTCTTTTTTTAGATCTTCCTGTGAATTGAATGTGCCAGTAATTAAAACCAAAAAATCTGGCACCAGCACAGTGATTGAAAAGTGTCTTGTACCCCCAGACATTTAGCATATAGCAGCAGATCAGTGTAGCATCATTTTCAGGGGAAGCAATCTCTGTTTAACAGCCTTAGTTATGAATCTGAACAATATCTAGAACAATCTGTATTATCATATGCAGCATACAACTAATTTCTATTAGATTTAACAACATTTTATTTTCTCCGGCTGAAATAAATAAATTTATTTCATACCTAGCACCATGGTAAGGATGCTTGTATCTCATCCAGCCTGGCTGAGAAGGGAGAGACCCTATTTTGTGGGGTTCACAGTGATATGGTGTATCAAACCCTCCCTCAGCACAGTTACTGATGTGTGATGACTGAAACAAGTCTTGCATATGTTTGAACTAAAGCTTTAATACTTTGAAACTCACAGGTCTGGTCCCCTACTCTCTGCTCATTGAGCAAGCCCAAATGTGTTTTTCCAGAGCCTTTTTTACTCTTGGCAGTTAACCCATCCAATAGGGAAGCCATTATGGGGCCCCAAAGTATTTCATCACCAAAATCTTCATCACTCAGCACTGGGGCAAAGCTGAGCATTACGGGCAAAGGAAAGAGCTAATGTTTCTGGAGCTGACCAGTGAAAGATGAAGTTGAGAACATCAGCTTTTGAGCATAGGGTCTCAAGCTTTATGGGGTCTTGTAAACCTGAATGACTGAAGATGCCTGTTGCCAGCATCTTCTTCCTAGATCTATTCAGGAAATCCTAGCAAGTACTTGTTTTAACATCAGAATGCAATGGCACCCTAAAAGCTTTCTGTAAGAGGTACAGGGGGCTCCTGTATGACTACTCCATTTTAAAATACCTTTTGCTGCTGCTATTCCTCTCATTTAATTACATTTTTAAATAGAAGTTGTTGGGGTTTTTTTTCTGTGACAGGACTAGTTCTTATTTTAAGTGTCCTGGCCAGTCTGGGTTCTGGGATCTGACATTGGTCAGCGGGTGGTGAGCAATTGCAGCATGTACCACTTGTTTTTTCCCTTTTTATTATTGTTATTACTGTATTTTTTTTTCAATTATTTAACTGTTCTTATCTCAACATACAAGTTTTACTTTTATTCTTCTTCCCATTCTACCAGGGTAGGGTGGGGTGGGGAAGAGCGGCTGTATGGTGCTTAATTTCCAGCTAGGCTTAAAACCATGACAATAAGTGTGGTGGTGCCTTTTTATA
>WEIT01007536.1:0-31311 GCA_013389985.1 Dryoscopus gambensis
TATCACCAAATCTTTTATTCCTCACTGATTATCCAGTCCTGCTGCAGTTGATTTTATTGCACTAAATAAAGGCCATCAACAATCATCTTGTTTTATCCTTTTCGGCATAGAAGTTATAAATGTGTTTGAAGCATAAAATCCAAAATTACAGATGTCTTCACTGTGAAAATTAAGCATTTTTGTCCCTCTTTTTCTAGTCTTATATTTACATTTCCTTTGATGATGCTTCATTCTTAGTTTGTTAAAAGAGATCTTGGTGAAGGATCTTTCCAAATGCTTCCTGATGTGCAAAGTAGATGGTATCAGTCAGGTGCCTTTTGTCTGTATGCTTGTTGAGAGCTTGTGAGCAGTGACTATTCCTTAGGAAACTGATATCAGCTCCTCTGCAGTCTTGTTTTTCCATCTGCCCATGAACTCCCTTTTCTAGAATAGTTGCTATGGATCAGTAAGAGAGATACCTGTACTAGGGAAATTACTAGGACCAGTCTTTAGCACCTTATTACTTGAAGATTAAAGAATGTTCTTCTCTGGTAGTGGAGTAAGTTAAGAGTTCAATGCTAATTAGCTATTTGACCTTTTGCCTATTCTGTGGTTTACTGGAATTTTTCATTTGCCTTTTTGTTCAGTATCTCCTTCAGACACTTGTTCAAGACAAACAAGGGACTGGTACTACACTGCTGTAAAAAGAAAAGCATGTTTTCTGCCCTCGTGTGATTATTTCTGCATATCCTTTCTAAATCTTACTTGATTCTTCAACAGAATTTCTGCTTTTGATGCTCTGAAAGACAATCTATTAATATTTATACCCTCTGCAAGCTGCTACACAATTTCTTTTCTAGCTTATTTTGTGCTTTTATATAGGCTCTACTAGACTGGCGTCTTTTCTGCTTATTTAACTGTATCTTCAGGCTTTCAGAGTTCTTGATTTGCTGTTAACAACTTATTTTACTCTGCTGTTTAGTGATTATACTTCTGTATTTAATTTGCATTCAGTCACAGTGGTAGTTCCTTTACAGCCTTTTCTGTGCTCTCTGTCAAAGGTTGGCTTTTTAGCTTTTGATACCACACCTTTTAAAAAAATTTCCTCATTTGTGCATAGTTTATCTAATAGAAATAGGCAGATCAGTTGTGCATTTTGGGTATTGGCCCTTCCTGCAAGAATTTTACATTTGTTTTTTGAATGTTGATCTCATTTCTGGTGTATTATTCAGTATTCAAAACCACATTAAGGAAAATACTTAGAAAACCTTGTCACATATGTTTCCTTTACAAGTATTTTTATATTGCAGTATATAAAATAGATTTTTTTCCCAAATATTTTCTTTACAGGTTTTTACAGTTGCAACACAGAAATTATGCCTGGTATAAATAACTGGACACCAGAAATTCAAGTAAGGTTATTCAAAACTGAAACTTTTTATTAAATTGTATTGCAATATGCTGTAGTAACTTAAATGTATGTTTTGAAAGATAAATTCAAAGAATACCCTTATGACAGAAATAAAAGTAGTATTTTGTTAAGAACAATAGGGTATGAGAACCTGTTTCTTTGTCGGTTTTTTTAATGCGGTTATGTAACAAAGAACCTAATACAGAAATATGAAAGAAATTACAGTAAATATGAACTTCAAGGTTTCGGCTTTTTAAAAGGTTTGGCTAGGTTTGAAGCCCCCTAAAGGAAACAGATTATTGACTGTGTTGCTTAGCTAACATATTTTGTTACTTAGTTACCATATGTGTTAACATATTTTACATTATTTTCCTTCTTTATGAATTAGCGTTTAAGACACTGGATAAAATATACTGGCATATGTTGGCAAAAAAATAAACATGTTTGTTTCTAATTCAGATGTTCACAGCAGTAAGAGTGTCCAGATTAAGCAACATTAACCCAACGAATCAAACACTCAATAAGAACTTTAATGATCTCTGTGAGAATCTGTTGAAGGTAAGAATCTTAGTTAAAATACTTTTTTTAAGTGTTCAAATGGAAGCTAAGTAAAATTCAGCTATACTGTGTGCCTCATAATTTTGAAAATAGTCTGCAAAGTGTATGTAATTAGTTTCTGAGTTGCTATAAAGATAGGTTCAGCCTTTTTTAGTATATTAGGGATTTCTAAAGCTTTTGCAATTGAAGGAGTCCTTTGACTGGCAGTGTACTCTAGAAACAGAAAGACAGCTCCACAGTAGATTGCATTCTGTCCTGACTTTTCACACATGTAATTCTTCTTCAAGAAAAAATTAATATCATTAGATGACTTCTACTATGAAGAGAGTTTTGATCCTTAAGTTCTCTGGAATAAACCACACTTTCTTTTTTTCTGAGTAACACAAAATAATATCCTGTCTTCAACAGAGTTTGTATTTTAAACTCCGGTCTATGATTCCCTGCTGTCTTTGCCATGTAAACTTTACAGTTGCTCTACCAGAGGATGAATTAGTTCAGGTAAGTAAATTGCTGCTTTTAACTTCCAGCATATAGGCATGGCCCTAATTAACATTTGCTGCTCAGGGTAAACTGGGCTAGGACTTGATTTACTGCTATGTCTGGTGAATTCTTAGATGTCTTTTTTCCCTATTATATTTCTATGCAAAGAACTGCTTCTTTGTGAAATTATTTTTCAGATTGCAGAAGAGATCAACTTACCTAATATGCCAAATATTTCTGATTTGCAGATTGCAGTCACAGCTGTTGCCATTACATACGACAAAAACCAAGCACTACAAGCCAATAAAGCACCTACAGAAAAATCACAGCAAAGAGGTAAATATTGTGAGGCATCTTTCCTTTTTTATCCCCAGTGCCTAATGAGTCTGGATTTTAATTTCAGTTACGTATACAGACCACAGAATATTCTGAGTTGAAAGGGACCCACAAGGATCATCAAGTCCAAAGATATATATTTTTGCAGGGAGGTTCTTTAGAGTTCATGTACTTGACCTCCAGCAGGATGACTGACTTATCAGGTATTAGCTAATTATTTTACATAATTGACAAATTTATAGTACTTTCTTATTCTATCTATGATACTACTTTGATTATTTTTCTCTAAAAGGTTGGTGTAACAGATGATGACATTTCTGTTGTGTTTTAGAACATGTGGTGTAAATCTTTAGAGAATACTTGTTCTCATAAGTAAAAATTTTGTCCATACTTCAAGAAGGCAGAAAATAAATTATTCCTAATACTTGAAAAAAAACCCCAACCTTCTTAAAATCCTTAAGCAGGTCAGTAATGGTTTTGGAGCTCAGTGAAGCATGTGGAGGGAATGGAAGAGACTACTGTGATCTGCCAATGTCACCTTGCTAATGAAGTACCATCTTATGCTAGAAATGTATGTGTGCAGTCTGGAAGTGGGAATTCAGACAGAACTCTGAGGATACTCAATTCTTCAAAATGGAATTAGGTAGTAGAACAGAGCCATGTGTTTCTAAAACATTAGTTATAGCTGACTTCTTCAATAGTAACAGTAAAGTGTTTTTTTCATGTGAAATAAGTGTTAATTTTTATTATAGTGGCTGACTTAGATCCAACTGCAGAATCAAATTTAAATTGATGGATGGACTTTATTTTTTCCTAAAATCTCCAAATCCTTTTGAGTAGAACACAAATTCTGTTCAGTGTTGCAGCTGGATGTGTTGTCACTCACCTCTTTCTGCAGAACTGCATCACTTTATGCACATGCTGAAAATACTTGTTCAAGTCAGACCTGACTAAATTGACTCTGCTTGTAATTACTGGCAAATCTTATTTTGGGGTTAATTATCAGTTGGCCATGTTTTCTTTGTTGAAGCATCTACAGACAATGAAGAACAGCTACAATTTCCCTTGGAGCTTTGCTCTGATCCCCTTTCTTCTCAACCATTCTCTCCAGCTAAAGGTCAGTTAAGGGGACGAATGTTAAACTGTTGTTTTTTATTGATTTTGAGTTCTGCTCTTTCATGGTTGCAGAGGCTTTAAAATATTTGTACTTTCACAGGCTTTAAATGTGCTTTACTGCCTAAGCATAATGGGTATATTTACTCATGATATCAAATTTTTTGAGAGTCACTGAAGATGGCTTGGCTGATCATTCTGTCTGTATTTCCTGTAGCAGCTCTGTCTTTGCATTTAGAGTATTGAAGATGCTGCAAACCACTGGGTGTTGGGTATCATTTGGCGTAATTACAAATTACTTAATAATTAGGCTTGTCTCATACTGTAAATGGCCCATATAAAATACCTCCATGTTTTCTCAGCCTCGCATAATTAATCTCATTGTTTTCATGATTGGAAATACTTTATCTACCAAATACTGGTTGCATGCAAATTTCCTTTAAGTGAAAGGAGCCTAAACTTGTATAGTGAATAATCTGTACAGTGCAGCACATTGTAGCTGTTAAGCAGCTGCTTTATTTTACCTGAGATAGAGCTGCATTTCAAGAATGGTTGTCACAGTTCTTCTATGATTGCATTAAAAATTCAGTTAATTGAAATCAGCCTAATTCTTTCTCCCTTGTTGGATTATCTACCAAACTGGTTACCGAGAGGAAATTAAATATCTGGGAATTACTGTAAATGTTTGAGCTCCCTTTTTTGCCTGTTACATCAGTTGTGTAAAGAAGGGTGCCTACAACACTGACTTGTATTTTCAGTGGCCAGATTAATTTCAGCAAAAGGATTTTTTTTTTTAATGCTTAACTTTTAATTGGCGACATTTTTTATTTTGAAAAAGAGAAGCTATCCAGAAATTTCTGCTGGTGTCTCTCCACCCATTACTGGATGGAGCTCCCTATGTGCTGGGCACTGACCAGTGGAGGGCAGCCTGTTCCCATGTATCCCTTTTCCTGATGTTCTCCACATTCCATATCACGCTGTAGACAGAGCCTTTTAGCCAGAAAATTATTCCATCTATCATTTCTTCACAACTTCATTTTAGTTACATTTACTTAGCAGGTTATTTAATGTATTTTTACTTTTCTGTAGGATTGTTGTTTTAAAAATATTTTTAAATATTTGTTTACAATCTTATACAGTTATTTAAAAAAGAAACATATTAAAATTGCAAGGTAGATTTAGTAATGTGAATTATTTATACTAACTCTGTTATCAAAGTACACAGTATACTATATAGAGGGGGGGATTTTTTTTCATATTTTACTCTAAAATCTTTTATAAGGGCCATAGAATCATGGAGTAGTTTCAGTTGGAAGAGACATTAAAGATCATCTCATTCCAACCCTCTGCCATGGGCAGGGACACCTTCCACTAGACCAGGTAGCTCTGAGCCCCATCCAACCTGGCCTTGAACACTTCCAGGGATGGGGCAGCCACAACTTCCCTGGGCAACCTGTGCCAGGGCCTCACCACCCTCAGAGGATTCCTTCCTAATAGCCAATCTAAACATACTGTCTGTCAGTTTGAAGCCATTACCCCTTGTCCTGTCACTCCAGGCCCTTGTAAAAAGTCTCTCTCCATCTTTCTTGGAAGCTATTGTCGTGTGGTACCTGACTCTGCTTAATAGACTATCTGAACGGAATTAATTTTGTTTTATTAGAAGTCCTGGAGGGTGCAAGTTCCCACACAGGTATTCCTGCTGCTCAGAGAGGTGAGTTTTCTTAATTTAACCATCTGCCAGAACAGAATGAGCATTCTTGGGATATTGGTATACCCTTTTTGGATTGTGTCTTAATCCAGGAAGTGTTTACTACTTAACTGAGAATGCATGCTCTGGTGTGGCTTAATAGTATCCTAATATTTTGACTTGGTTTTTGATTATAAAAGAAGTTAGATTTGTTAATAATAACAGCCTCCCTGTCAGATACATCGATATAACTATCTGACAGAAAATTAGTCCCCAGGAAGAGAGCTGTTTTGCCTGTGTTAATTTCAAGTTAGCATGTGTTCCTCCCGTTTCTTCAGTATAATGAAGAAACAGTGTTTGTAACCCCCCCTTTTTTTTTTTAAAGATATGCAAACACCCCTGCAACTAATACCAAAAGTCATAGCAGAAACAACTCTTACTTCTTATTGTAATGATAATGGGAGGGGTGTTGGAGGGAGGATGCTGGGACAAGGAAGACTGTACTGTAAGGAAAATTCATTTGTGTTTAAAACAGAGGTGTTGTTTCAGCTTGTGACTCTTATCCTCATCACCAAAGCTTTTTTTTTTTTTAGTCTGTAGGTTAGTTATTGATAAAGACAGTTGGGAAGTTTAAATCCTGATCAGCAGCTCTTTGTAAGGAAAAAAAAAGCAATGAAAATGAAAATTTAAAAAGGCTTAAATAAAGTTTAAAAAAACATAACTTAAAACCTAAATTGAGATTAAAAAAACCTAATCTAGCATAAGTCCTTAATGACTGTATTTGCATGTTTTTTCAGTGCTGAAGTCCCACTCAGGCAGTTGGTTCAGAGCTGGGACATCACCAGAAACTGGTACTTTGGTTTGGACAAATCCAAACCTATCCTGTAACTTTTCCTTTTAAACAGACCTGCAAAAGGATGGTTGTTCTCTCTCAGACATGAATTATTGCTTCCTCAAAAAGGAGCATTGAGATGAGCAAGAGACATCATCCATATATTTTTTTTCTGTTTTTTTTTCTTTTGTTTTTCTGTCTGTGTTTCCAGCAACGTCAGTTGATTACAGTTCCTTTGCAGACAGATGCAACAGCTGGATAGAGCTCATTAAACTGAAAGCTCAGACCATAAGGCGCGGATCAATTAAGACAAGTAGGCGGCTGTTTCTACCACGTTCTGATAATCTGAGACGTATCTCTGATTTCCCAGTGGTGACTTAGTGGAGTGCCCTGCCCAGCCAGTAGCATTGCAGATCACATGTAGAATGAATTCCTGAGTGTGAAAACTGCCGACATTGTTCTGTAAGCTTACGTAGGGTTGATGAACCGGTAGCATAAAAAGCAAAATAAAGTCTTGCTGTAATTAGTTCTCCATACATGTGTACGCCTACTAATTATATAACATCCACTGCATGGATGTAGGTGTATGTATGATCTTGGAAAATTGGGGGTGAGAAACAGGAAGCAATCACCAAGGGGACAGTCAAGGCAATGGTCACTAAATTAGCAAGTGGTGAGTTGGTTTTTAGTAGTTCTTTGGCCATAGGTCTGACTATCTTGCTTGAATTAGCAGAGATTAATACCTGTTTTAATGGAAAATGCTGCACTGGAGAAACACAACAACTTTCACACTTCCTATAATTTGTTCCTCCAGCAGAATACATGTTTCAAAATGTTGGCACTTTTTTCTTTACCTTTGCATTATAACTGATTGTTGTATGTGCAGCTGCTCGCCTCAATGTTTTCCTTTTGCAGGAATGCCACTCTTCCAAATAAATGCCATTTCAGCTTCTTGTCTCCTTTTGCATGCTTTGCATGATGATTTCCTTTCTCACGTATATGGCTGAGCATCACAGGCAGCTGAATGTTGTCACCAAGCTATGTGGAAAACCAAAAAGAAGAGGTTTTGTGTTTTGAGGAACAATGATGGATCTTGATAGTTATTTTCTCCTGGTTTTTTCCCATTTTTCAGCTACTTCCCTTGAAAAAGCAAGTCCATTGGCTGAGGGATACTTACGGCACCGTTCTGTCCCGTCATGCACCAATTCCACTGTCTCAGTTGTTAAGATGACACCTCTTTCCTTTCTCCCTGGGGCGAAAATAACCAAATATCTCGGGATAATCAATATGTTTTTTATACGAGAAACCACTTCTTTGCGTGAGGTGAGCTGTGTGGCAGCGATTCATGTTATGTCAGGGAATAATTTATTGTTAATTGTAAGAATCAGAGGTTTGAGTTGAGGTGTGGCACAGCCAGGGAGGAATTTATGTCACTTGTGGGAAGGTGCTGAGTGTGGAGCAAGTTCCATTGTACTGCTCTTGTCATGGAGCACACAAAGCTGTTGTGTTTGCACTGTTAGGAGGGGGTTACTTAACAATTGCCATTGCTGTTGAATTGGATAGAACACAAAATCAGTGAGGTCTTAAACAGAACTATATGGAAAAAATGGGTCTTTGACCAACAGTGGTAGAAGTTGGGATCATTTGAACCCAAATTAAATGCTAAAGAAAAAAATAAGTTATCCATTCTTCTCTCATTTAGCAAGCTCAGTGATGAACTTTCACAGTGTATTTGGATTTTTAAATTCTTTGGTTAATATAACATTGCCCCATATAATTGATAATGTTATGCTAATTTTAAACATTACATTCTGTGCATTCTCTGTAACAAAACTTTGTGTGATGAGCATCAAAAATTCCACCATGGAGTCCATGACCACATAACCAGCTTAGAGGTGATGTTCAAACCATGAACTCCAGTCTGCATCTGGAAGACAAATAATCCTCTGAGCATGCCAAAATGCAAGCCATGTTCCTTGTAATTTTCCTGTTCTTTTGGGAAGGAGCTGCATCTTTGCTTTTGGCCACAGAAATAGAGTGTACCTCTTGCCTGGTTTGTCAGTGCTGAAGAGTGCTGTTTTTTCCTAATTACACATTGCTAAAATTACAGAGCAGATGTTAATAAAAATGATCAGGCTTCCTGAAAATGGGCCGTGAGCTCTCTAGAGAAACTTGGATCAGACAAACATTTTGTTTGCATCTTGCAAGTTACTTTTAACTTTCCCTTTTAACTTGAGAAATCCATTTGTGAAAAGGACCGTGTTCAGAAGGATGTCAGAGCAGGGAAATGGTTACAGGACATTTCTGGACTAAGTGCATATTCTGTAGGTACAAATTCAATAGTGATAAGCTTTGGTATCTGTGATAGCAGATCCCTACAAGGATAGGTCACTCAAGTGTTTGATTCAGCTCCTCCATGAAGCTGGAATGTTGCACAGTCCCTGGGATGCTGTCACTGTGCTCTTTCCAGCACCCAGGGGAGCAAATTTAAATTATTTCAGCTACATAGGCTGAGTCACAAGCTACTCTTACTACCTGATTGCCTTGAGTTACAATGGAGTCAGAGTAGTCATTATATCCAACTCCAGTGATGTGGTTCAGGTCCTACAAGAAAGTAATTATCAGCATTTGTGTTTGTATTGCTTTATGTTTTGCTTGTGGTAGTGCTGAAATATATACCAGAATCAAAAATTAATGATAATTTCAAGTCAGAGTAATCCATTGTTCTTAGGATTTGCTGTTTACAGGTGGGTGTTTACAATCGTTTTGTTCCCTGTTGTCATCCAATGTTGTATTAGGTTTATAATGCATATTTTTCCCCATCAGTTGCTGTACCTTTAAAAGACTTGGACAAAATCAAAATTCCATGAGAATTAGGAACTTGTACTGAATTTTGATTTCTTGCTGCAGTTGACTTCATTCCTGCTTTATGCTGGGTTTCATAGAATTATACCTGTCCTTTTTATTTGTAAATTTTCATCCAAGATATGTTTTTTTATGCCTTTATGAATCTGTTCAGGGTACATTATACGTTTTGGAATGAGCACAGCCCTTAGAAATTCAGCTTAGTTCAATCTCTTCTTCTGGCTGCCTCTTCCATTTCTTCCGGTGGCACATACACACAGAGACATGTGGGAAGTCTACTGGTCTTGTCTTTCACTTGAATTTTGAAATTTTATATGTATTTTGAACAAATTGTGAGTTCTGTTTTGATCAGTTTCTTTTCTCAGCATTTTCTGTGGATTTGGTTGTCTTCCTTCCCCTTTCACATTAATTTAAATTCTTCAGTTTCACACCAAAGAAGTAAAAATTACCCACAAGCACCATCAAGTCAAAAAAATTAATTAAATGAGATGGCTAGATGTTCCTTTGGCCTTCAAGGGAAAAAATAAATAAATAGCTTGAATAGCTCAAGTCTCTGCTCTGTCCCTTGCTTACTTGTTATTTTGAGGGATCATTTCTTTAGTGAGTGTTGAGAACTAATGACAGTCATTAACATACATGAAGTTGCAGTGATCAAAGATAATGGTCACTCCTTACTGGGAATTTCCAAGAATTTCATAGAACCATAGAACGGTTTGGATTGGAAGGGACCTTAAAGACCCTCTCGTTCCACCCCCCTGCCATGGGCAGGGACACCTTCCACTAGACCAGGGTGCTCCAAGCCCTGTCCCTGGCCTTGGACACTTTCAGGGATCTAGGGGAAGCCACAGCTTCTCTGGGTGGGCAACCTGTGCCAGGGCCTCACCACCCTCACAGGGAAGAATTTCTTCCCAATATCCAATCTAAACCTGTCAGTTTGAAGCCATTCCCCCTTGTCCTGTCACTCCAGGCCCCTGTAAATGGTCTCTCTCTATCTGGTTTGTAACTGTGACCTATTAAACAGTGGATGGCTTTAGAGTTCTCCACACCATTTAGGATTCACTAAATTATTCAGCTGATAAATATGTAAGAGGAGCACTCAGCATCTTGTAGCTAGACCTAATATAACATGTAATGTATATTTTTTCCATTTTAGGAGGGTGGTGTCAGTGGTTTCCTCCATGCTTTTATTGCTGAAGTGTTTGCCATGGTGAGAGCTCATGTTGCAGCCCTGGGAGGGAATGCAGTTGTGTCATACATAATGAAGCAGTGTGTTTTCATGGAGAACCCAAACAAAAATCAGGTACATTAGGATGTGAAATAACAAGTGCTGTTGTGGTTAGTATGATACAAATAAGCATTTTACATCTTTAAAAACCAGCAGTGTTGTAGAGCCATATCTGCACAACATTTCTTGATATTTCGGGATAATGTTTGAAGAATCCAAGAGTGTTCTTGTATTAACACAAAATTATGAAGATGCTTCATAAATACCCAGATGAGTAAAAGAACTGAGCTTGCTAGAATGAAGTAAATTGCAGGAAATAGTTGCACTGTAGTGCAGAACTTACTGGGTATTTCTGATGTTGCAGTGTAGGGTTGCCATCCTAATTCCATGTAAAAATACCTGGAGTTGCTGATGTAAAATGCTCCATTTTGTACATAAAGTGACAAACCTTAATTTGTAAAGACAATAACAGAATATTCAGTAAATTAAATATGTTCAAAACAGTAATGAAAGCAAGTACAGATATCCAGATATTTCATCTGTGGTGGTCTTCCAAGAATCCATCTGCATGTTTGGTAGCACACAAGTGAGCAGATGGAAAAGAAAACGTGGTACAGGTAGGCTTACTGAAATTCAAATAATTTGTCCTTCTACCAATCTCTGTTGATTTTTCTATGTAGTTATATCTAGCAGATATAAGTAAACATAAAATATATAATTGTTTAATGTTTGGTAACTGGATATTTTCTTTTTTTCCAGGCTCAGTGTTTGATAAATGTCAGTGGTGATGCTGTCATCTTTGTCCGTGAATCTGAGCTAGAAATGCTGCCAGTGCAGCCTTCTACAATTGCTCCTCAGCCCACAAGTTCTGCAGGAGATGTCACAACATGAAGGCAGAACAAGTGAAGTAGTCTCTGCTAAATATAAAGATTATTTAAAATGTGGGAATGTTTAGGTTTGCATCTTCAAAGTCAGTATCTCTCCAAGACATTCATAGCCAAAATCCAAGACAATCACTTTTTTTGTTGTTGTCATATAACTTATGTAAGTCAGAGCAGTGAACTGGCAGTTCCTTTGTTATTATTCCTGGCCTCTGTGAAACCAGGCAGCAGGTGAAGCACTGGTAGGAGAACATGGATTAGAATAGCAGGCATCACATGGAATTGTGGAAGGAAGGAAAAATTCTGTTCCATTTTTGAGCTGTTCAGTGGGACATGATAAGTTGTAATTCAGAACCATGTCAGAGTTTAAGTGTTGTCAGAGCTGATTCTCAGCTCAGGTCAGGGTGGGAGGGAGGTGACTGAGAAGTCTGTGTTGGAAACCTTTGATGAAGAAGGGAGTGATTTGTGTGCAGGCCAAGAAAATATGGGCTGGACTCTGAAATTCCCTTACATCCTAGAGCGTGAAGAGGAAAAAGCAGTACTGAAAAGTTACAGTTTGAATTTCTGCACATTAAAAGTATTTTTTCTTGTTTTGTTGTTGTTTTTATATTTAGGGGTGGGGGGTGTTATTTGTTTTTTTAATTGTCTTTTAAAAGCTGCCAGACCACAATGCTGTGATCCTGGGCATCTCTGGTGGGAAAAAAAAAAAACCCGGAGCACAACAAAAAGTTTTAGGGTGTGTCTGGTGCTATTGCAACATGTTCACTTCAGTAATGACAAAGCAGGTCTTTTTGTTATTTAGGACTTTGTGAAAGAATTGTCCTGAGGTTCATTTTCTTAAGGCAGGATCTGTTTCAAGGATGACATAAACAGTCCCCCAAAAATCAGTTGTGCAGAGGTTATTCTGCAGCCTCCTTCCTGTTTAAATGGCTGGCTAATTGGAGATTGATGTATGCATGTGATGGTGGTTCCTGCAGGTTGCCTTTGTGTTTGGGGTTTTGTTTGGGGGTTTTGTGGTTTTTGTTCTTTTCCAGTGCTGTAGCTGGAAAATAAGGGTACTGCAAAGACAGGAAATCTGTCATTTCCAGTAAATGTCTGAAAGGTGGTGATACTCTATTGTGGGGGGAGAAAAAAGCAAACTTTGATTTGAAGATGCATTCTTACTTAATTCTGACAATATTGTACATGGAACTTGAACAAAGATGTAAACTTGAATGTAAATATTATGTTTAGTGTTGAAATTAAGCATTGGCATGATTATTTGTTAAAACTGATTCTTTCATTGTAAATGAGCATGAAAATCATTCTTGCACAATAAATCTCTTTATAAAATTCACTCTCTTAGTTTATGTGCATCAGGTAGATGTGTAAGCTGAATGTACTAAAGATGTCCCACCCCCATTCTTCTCAGAGGAGTATTCTTTGTATAGAATGTTACAACCTCATCTGTATCTTGGGCTGAAATTTGTGTCCTGGGCTGCATCCAAAGACCCGTGGGCAGCAGGGGAGGGGAGGATTTGCCCCTCTGCCCCACTCTGGTGAGACCTCACCTGCAATGCTGCATCCAGCCCTGGAGTCCCAGAACAAGAAGGACATGGAGCTGCTGGAGTGAATCCAGAGGAGGCACCAAGATGCTCAGAGGGCTGGAGCACGCCTGCTGTGAGGAAAGGCTGAGAGAATTGGGATTGTTCAGCCTGGAGAAGAGAAGGCTTTGGGGTGACTTAATTGTGGCCTTCCAGTGTCTGAAGAGAGCCTCCAAGAAAGATGGAGAGAGACTTTTTACAAGGGCCTGGAGTGACAGTGACAAGGACAAGGGGAAATGGCTTCAAACTGACAGAGAGTAGGTTTAGATTGGATATTAGGAAGACATTCCTCCCTGTGAGGGTGGTGAGGCCCTGGCACAGGTTGCCCAGGGAAGTTGTGGCTGCCTCATCCCTGGAAGAGTTCAAGGCCAGGTTGGATGGGGCTCTCAGCAACCTGGGATAGTGGAAGGTATGCACTCCCAACATGCACCAAACAACCCCTGAACCCCCTCCTCAACACCTCCCCTCTCTTTCCAACAGATTAACTTTAAAGTCCGTCCAACCCAAAGCATTCTGTGATCCTCCAATTCTGATATTTTGGTAGTTAATTATCCTTTATATTTGAAGTGTTTGAATTTGGCCCGTAGCAGAACACATCCCTAACACTTCCCATGAGTGACACCACCAGTGTTTCACAAAATGACTTAATGGCATTTCTCCATTTCACAGCTACATTAACTGAGATGGAGAGGGGAGAATCAATGTGCCAAGGGTGTATTGGGGGCTGGGGGAGAAGCTAGTCTTGCTCCAGGCATCGAAACAACATCCTTGTGAGTAGTGTGTCAAAGGACAATCAGCCAAACAGATCTGTGTGGTGCTGGGTCTGCTGTCATTGCACCTTATGTCATGAACACATATGAAAAAGTCTGCACCAATACAACTGGAGTTAATGATGTACTAATAATAATTTACTCTGTGTGTCAGTCAATGCACAAATTGCTGAGTGAAAGGTGGAGTCTGAAGTTTTTAATTTTATAAATGGGAACAATAATTCATTTGCACATTTTTTAGCATAATTCACACTCATTAAATGACACGCATTTATTTTTGTTGCAAAAACATTTCCATTAATATGTACAGATATTTTTCCTTAAATTGTAGGAAGGAGAGGAGCTGGGGTGATTCCAGTTTTGGCTTCATTTTCTTAAAATCTTATGTTTGTAACACTTCGATCAAGGTGAAGCTTTGCCTGGAAACCTTGTGATTTTTTGAAATGTCAAGGTAATTACAACATTGTGAGCTGAATAATAACCCCTAAAGAGCTCTTAAACTTTGGAGGAGTGCAACAGAAAGCCTGAGAAGCTTTGGAGAGATAACATTATCTGCTGGCATGCACTGTAAAAGCCAGAGAAGCAAGTGAAAACACTTTGAGACAGAAACCCTTCTTCTTCCTGCCTTCCCTCTCTACCCAATTTATCCATGCCTGTCCTCTCCCTACCAGGCACCTTCCCTTCCCAGGATTATGCCCTGTGCTGCACTTCCCCTTCCTCCTGTCTCTGGAGAGTTTGGTTAACCACAATTAGGCAACAACACATGCACTTACCTTCTGCTTTTGCTTAGCACAGGAGAGAGGAATTTGCCATGATTCCATTGGGAAATGGTGGATTCTGTTCACACCTCGTGTGGAAGAGCAGAGTTCTCTGCATTGCGGAGCTGTAATTCAATTCCCAATCTTTTATGGAAATTGGTGATCTATTTATACTTTGGCCTCAGTCCAAGTGCAGTTCTCTGTCCAGGTGCTGTTCGCATGAGTGGGAATGGCTGAGAGGAGGTAAAATGAAGAGTTGCTTGTTATTAAATTGTCATTCCTCTCTGTCCCCCAGTGCTCAGCTCCTGCTCTGGTGCTATGAGCTGTGAGCCTCAGCACCAATTCACTTTATCACTTGGAGCTCTATGTGCAAAGTGGTCAGAGCATGTTGCTCTGGAGGGATCTCTTTTTCATGTCAGAAACCTGCAAACAGTCACTAAATTGTCACTTCTACTTTACATATGTGTCTTGGTTTGAAAGACAGGTGTCTGCTAAGGAAAGCAGGAGCCTCCCTTGGAATGGAAAATATGACCCCCTTCCCTCTGAATTATTATAACTTTGAAATTAAGGGCCTTTCAGGCAAAGATACGGGAAAAGGAGTAACAGTTCGTTACTAGTATGTGTATGTATAACAAGGCAAAACAAATAACAATGGCAGTGACAACAAACAGAACAAGAAATTCAGTGACAGCCCTCTCTTGGCTATCAGGCACTTTCCTCTTTGGTGCAGTGACAGTCACAGCTGGCAGGGGGGCTGGTGGTGATGCCATGATGATTTTTTGCTTTTTCATATACCCCTCTCATATCCCCCTTCATATACACTTTTATGCAACTTTTATGTGTCCTCAGTGCTTTTAGCCCACATACTTGTAATTCCCTAAGTTTGATAACTAGCTCAGACCCAAAGTTCTGTTACGCCAAGAAACTAAACATCTTGGAGGCCTCAACATTGGGGGTCAGAATGCCTCAGATGCCAAGGTCCTCTCCAGAACACATTCTGTAAACCAAGATAGGCCCTCTCCAGGGGAGAGATGGGGCTTCTCTTGAGTCCCTCATTGGGGGATCTATGATAGATATGCTAATATGCAAATTCTATAATTGTATACACAGACCATCATGTAAGCGCATTTGCCAGTGCATTCTCCAGGGGTGCATGCTCCTGGATGTGATGCACTCTAAGGATCCTGAATAAATACCAAGGTAAACCCCATGTTCCCCTCGAACCGTGTTTGGCTTTTATTCCAAGAGCACAGGTTAAGGCATCAGTGGCTCCCGGCCAGGCAGGGCAGGTGCAATGATTCCCCAGTGGCTGCAGGCAGCACTGTGGCGTGAGCTTGGGGAGCACACGGTAATGGCAGATGGGCTGAATGACCAACATGGGCTGCAGCAGGAAACTTCGGAGCAGTGGCTGGAATGGCAGGGTGGGCTCACCCAGGGTAGCAAGTGAGGTAGCAGAAACTCCGCAGCTGTAGCTGGAATGGCAGGCCATACTGGCAGGGCAGGGAATGCAGAGCTGCAATGTAGCAAAAACTTGTAGCAGTGGCAAAAAAACCAGCGGAGGCTTGGCAGTGGCAGCCCAGCTCCAGAAAACGGCAGGGAAAGGCTCCCCAGGAGGGGAAAGGGCTTGGGATCCCATGGATTTCCTCTGAGGCACCCCAGCAGATGGTGAAAGTCCTTTTTTAAAGTGAGACACGGCCTTAATAAGGTCCCAGTTCAGTGGCTGTTCTCACGAGCAAAGGCTCACCCCACAGCAGAAGAAGCAGGACTGGGCTGGGCTCTGGCAGTGGCAGCGAATTCCCCCCACAACCAGCAGCTCAACTGTTCTCCTCCGAAGCCAAGAGAGCAAGAGGGAGCTAGCAGCTGCCCCAGCCCCTTTTCTCCCAGCCCAATTCTCGAGGTATCTCCGCCCCTGCAAGACAAACTGTGAGATAAGAGGAGTGCAGCCAAGTGCCCTCCTGCCCTGAGCTTGGCAACTTCTTTTGTCTCTCTTAGTACCCGGTCTTTATTGTCTCCTAGCAACACATATGGGAGAAAATTCCCTGAGAAAATGAACCAAAAGGAAGAATCCTAAACCCCAACAGTATGTCAGTTGTTCGACTCACCTGGGGGGCCTGGGAAGAAAGTGAAATTCTGCAATAATTGTCCATGCCACCATTTGGGGGTTTTTTTTGGCAATGTTGGAGCATAGCTTGTTGAAGGCGAAACACTCTTGTGTGTCAGGAACCACTGCTGCATTTGACTGGCTCCACGGCTATCAGCAGAGTACATCTGAGAGCCAGCTAAAAGCCCAGAAGAGTTTGTTGTCTCCAGATTATTTCCTTATTTCCTCTGCAGAAGATAAAGAAGGGAAAGGCAGGAGATGGGGTAGATAAAAGAAGGTGCTGTGAGAAACCAGGAAAGAGCACAACATGAAGTTGAGTGTCTACCAACAAAAACTGACAGGAAGGAAAACAGGTAATTGGAGACACGGATGCATGATGGTTCCCCAACCAAAATAAGCAAGAAATACTGGGAATAAAGTAGAATAACACATTGTTACAGCAATCCGGAGCTCCTTCTCGCTCCTAGGACTTCATGCTCTATCAAGTTACATGGATTTGGTTTTTTACTGAGAAGAAAATCTGTCTTCCCAAGTACTGGGATCTGGCCTGATCTGCTCCTCCTTACCCATGTTCTGCTGATTTCCTGGCAGGAAATAGTGAACTTAATTATATATAGGGAGACACAGTGTCTTGGTTTAAAAGATAGGTGTCTTGCCAAGGAAGGCAGGAACCTTGCTGAGACGGAAAATATTACCCCCTTCCCTCCAAATTATTAAAATTTTGAAATTATGGAGCTTTCAGGCAAACTTATAAGAAAATGAATAACAGTTCTTTACTAATATATATATATATAACAAGACAAACAACACTGGCAGTAATAACAAACAGAACCAGAAGCCAGAGACAGCCGTCTCTCGGCCGCAGGCACTTTCCCTTTTGGTGTAGTTACAGTCACAGCCGGCAGGGGCGCTGGTGGCTCCCAGCCAGGCAGGGCGGGTGCGATGGTTCCCCCGCGGCTGCAGGGGGCGCTGTGGCACGAGTTCAGTCACATCTCCCTCACGTGGCAATGGCGGCTTGGGCAGCAATAGAGAAAAGTGGCTCCCCGTACAAAACTCGCGGGGAGCAGCTGGTCTCAGTCCCACTCTGGGTGGCCAGCAGGGCTGGAGCATGAACCTCAGAGCAGCAGGCTGAAACAGCACAGGCGAGCACACCTGGGGTGGCAAACAAAGTGTAGCAAAAACCCCGAAGTGGTGGCAGGAGCAAGCAGGAGTCTGGGCGGACACAGCGTGTCAAATTAGTGTATTAAAAAACCTGCAGCAGAAAACAGCAGGACTGGGCAGTAGCAGCCAGGCTCCCACAAGCAGCCGGGAGACACTCCCTCCAGACAGGGGGAGGGCGTCAGGGTCCCGGGCTTCCCTCGAGGCACCCAAGCAGACGGTGAGGGTCCCTCCCCCACCAATGAGGTCGGGTGTAGAAAAGGTCCCAGTTCAATGACTGCTGTTGCAAGCAGCTCACCCTCGATAAGGAGAAGCAGTGAAGGGCAAAACTCTGCAGTGGCAGCAAATCATCTGGGCAGCAGCAGTCTGGCACCAAAACCACGGAACTGTGTCCACTCCGATCCCGAGAGCGAGAGAGAACTGAGCCTAGCCCCTGACCCCCAGCCAAGTCTCGCTGTATTTTTGCACTTTCCAAGAGGAAACCCCTCCGGCTACCAAGCTAACTCCCTAGCTAAGAGACTACAGGCAACTGCACCCCTTTCCCTTCCTCCACCTCCTCTCTCTCTTAAGTACCCATCATTCCCATCTCTTAGGCAACAAATGGGAGAAAAATTCCCTGAGGGAAAGAAAAAAAAGGAAAAATCCTAGCCTCAGTCACCTGTCCGACAAATAAATGGACATTATTTTAATAGTGTAATTAGAGTGGCATCAAATTCAATGAAGTTGTTGTTCACTTCCTTGGAAGAAAGGTTTGTTATGATTTGTCCAAACTCATCATAGAGTTTAGACTTTAAAAAACCCAAGCAGACCCCTCTGAAAAAAAAAAAGGGGGGTTGTACTACCGCAATTACATCAGTGTCCGGACTAAATGTGAATGTAAAAATAGCCTGGACAGAAATTTGCTCAGATCGCAGCACAAGCAATAATTCACATATATATGCATTGATTTAACCTGATATTCTGCAATAAAACAATTACATGGTCTCATTTAATTTAATGAACCACAAAGTCCTTAGTTTCTGCAATTAAAAAGGTGTATGGGACAAGCAGCTGATCTCTCGAGCACCCTGGCTGTACTTTAGAGACAGAATTGACAGGAAATTATTTGAGGCTTCTCAAAGTAGTTGCCCAAGCTATTAGGGCGACTGACAGTAGAGGCTTGGGAGTGATTAATGACTTTGGTGGGTTAAGCATAGATTGGTTTGATATCAAACAGCTGCTCTGGGGAAGATACCAACCGTGTGTCATTAATTTCTTTGCAGCTCATTCTGTTACAAACTTGCACAGCCAGCTGGTTTCAAATACCTTCTGCAAAGTGAATCAGTGTGCTGGATCCTGTCAGTGTGATCTGTTTGCTTTCTCTGAACCCCTCTGTGAGTTTTTTTGACAGAATTTAAGAGCACAGTTCAAGCCCAGTCAATGAAACATCAATATAGATATTATAGCACAATGTAGACCTTCTAAGGAAATATGGGATGCCTTCCTAGGGTGGTGGAACTCAAGAATGTTAAAGTTTAGGTAAAGAGGATATTGCAACTGGACAAATATGAAAGAAGGTGTATGAGTTTAGTGCTTTGTTTGGTTAGAAGTTTGTTCAAGATGAACAGTGTCACATCTTCTGTAAGAGCTTTAAGGAAATCAGAATAAATCTTTTATGAGAAATTTAAAAGATGGCTCTTAAAAAGGAAAAGAGTTTGAGTGTTGCTCTTCCTTTGTGGAGTACTTGTTGATGGAATAACACAGGAGCAGTTTTTTCCACTGTCTGCCCAGGTTTCATCTGGGATGGAGTTATCAGTGGAATGGGGCACTGAGTGAGTGGCTGTGCGGTACTCAATTGCTGGCTGGGGTTAAACCACAACATTGTTCTTGTGATACTACTGGAGAAGGAAAAAACCCCATACACTCCAATGACAACCACGGATATTTTTGGCTGGCGAGACACAGATTTAATTCATGTGATTTGCTTGAACGCATAATTATGATAATAATTTTCATCATGTTTCCCAAATACAAATGCAAGGGCAGAAACAGAAAACCAAATTGGCAGCCAATAAAATGCAGTTAACTCACAGGAAATATCTCAGACTAAAGTTATTTGGAGATTGTCAGAATGGGTGGGAGTGAAGCAGCAAGAGAAAAGGAAAATATGATATATGAAGATGACAAGAAATCAGTGAAATAAAAATTTTACTTCTATGTATTTAACTAGCTATGCTTACTTTTCCCCTAAGAAAATCTCATACTATATTAGCCCTGACTACCTTAATGACAGGGAATTCAAATATTTTTTAACTGTTCTCTGGCATCATGTCCAAAAAAAATTCTTCAGTTGCTAAAATGAGGGGACTGAAGGCACCTGAAGCCTTAGAACAGTCAGAATTACTGAAAAAAATGCAGTCATGGAAAGGATAGAAGTGTGTATGGCTGGAATGAAGAGGGGAACACCCAAGTGCTGATACAACTTCTGAGTAGTGACATCTGAGCTGTAAATCTGCAAACATCTAGAATAGACAGGAAAATTATGATTTTTGGGATTAAGGAAACTTCTGAAAACTAACTCTTAGTCTTAGATGGATAAGGCAGTAAAATACTCACAAAATCTATTTTCTTCCTTAGCTTTCCAGTTTATCAAGGGAGGGGATTCTGCCCCTCTGCTCCCCTCTGGTGAGACCTCACCTGCAGAGCTGCATCCAGCCCTGGGGTCCCAGAACAGGAAGGACATGGAGCTGCTGGACCAAGTGCAGAGGAGGGACAGCAAGGAGGGACAACAAACTGGAACAGCTCTGCTGTGAGAATTGGGATTGTTCATCCTGGAGAAGAGGCGGCTTCAGGGTGACCTAATTGTGGCCTTCCAGTACCTGAAGGGAGCCTGCAATATGGAGAGGGACTATTTCCAAGGGCCTGGAGTGACAGGACAAGGAGGAATAGCTTCAAACTGACAGAGAGTAAGTTTAGATTACATATTGGGAAAAAATTCTTCCCTGTGAGGGTGGTGAGGCCCTGGCACGGGTTGCCCAGAGAAGCTGTGGATGCCCCGTCCCTGGTAGTGTTCAAGGCCAGGTTGGATGGGGCTCTCAGCAACCTGGTCTGGTGGAAGGTGTTCCTGCCCATGGCATGGCGGGTGGAACTGGATGATATTAAAGGTCTCTTTCGGCCCAAGCCATTATGTGATTCTGTCAAATATATTTTTGCTGTTTCTGGATGTACACAATCATGAACATAAATGGGCAGTGCAAACATATTTGTGCTGTGGGAATTCCTACCTAGATGCAAACATGTGCATCTGACCTCATGGGGTTTTAACTGTTGAAAAATTCTAGTTAATGCTTGGAGTTGACCCAGCAAAAATTGAGATGCACAACTGGATGGCTTGCAGAGAAACAAGGGCAAATCCTGCTGCTCCTGAAAACCAGGTTACAGAACTGAAGACACTGGAAATCAAACTCTGGTCTGATACAGAGGTAACACAGAAGCCAATAAAAAAGCAAGTAGCTGATATCACGGTAATTATGTTATTTTTCAAATATTTAAACTTATGCTTGGGTTACTTCCTATCCTATGAGAAAATTGAGTTAAGTGAATTGGTTAGGACAGTGCTGTACAGTGCTCAAGTGCTCCCAAATTAACAATCAGGGGAAAGAAAATCTGAACAGACACAATGAAAATCAACTTAAACTAAAAGCTCCCCATTTTTTTTCCACACTGTGACAAATGTTTCCGTTCCCTGTGAAATAAGTTAATACACTTGGTAGAAGTTGGTCTAAAAGGTCCTTTTTTTATTAGAAGGGATGATGGGTAGTCAGCTCAGAAATGTCTTGCTAGAGTTTCTCTAGGTTTAATATGATCTTCCTATAGTTTTATAGGAGTATTTTAGAGCTACCGAATCATTTGAGTTGTGAGTAATTAACCTCTCTGGAAATCTGACTCCTGAGGGCATCTCATGTTGAATAATCATAAAAGGAATCACTGGAATTAGACATGGGAATATTTTGAACTCATCCCCCAAAAATTTGGAGACACTGTTTGGACATACACTGACTGAAAACCCAAAGGAATCTGCTCCTGCGATCCTTGTCAGGCAGGAAAAACCCCAGTATTTGAATTAATCTAGATGGCACCCAAGGCAGAACAGTAAAGGCTACAGCTAAATCCTAGGGCTGAAATTTTGCCTAACTGTAGCCCTTATCCACCATGCTCCAAACCTAGCAATCATAAAGCCTCTGACCCCAGTGACAGAATATCCTTCGTTACATCAGTTCTTTGCCGATGGAAAGCATCACTTGCAGATTTACCCAGCTGTCCTTCCACATTCATTTCCTCTTCAGCCTCTATTAACAAACTTATCCTCTTAAAACTACAAACAGATGCCAACAAAGCTCCCAAATTTCTATCTGAGGAGTTATCTGCTTATTCAGCATTTACAGTTTGGAAAATCTGTGGAAGGAAAAGAAATGCAAGATGTTTGCAAGATGTTTGATGTTTATAATTATTGTAACTGCACAACACAACACATTATTTGTTCCAGTAATAGGTCTCAGCAGCAAGAGTGTTTGCCTGTCTTCCAGATCTCAGCTGTGGGAAGTATTTTGACAGCTCAGTCCACAGTGTGGAACTACATGTGGGCAGAGTTGTGTTTTCTTTTTGCTGCTGAAGAGAGACTTTCTAGTTTGCCACAAATCTCGGGCATGTGAGCACATTTTCCTACTAAAATATGTCTTAACACTTTTCCTCCCGTCTAAGGGAGGGAAGTTGATATCTACATTGGTGCTTACTAGTATCATCCTCTGGAAATGCTTCCTCTGCTCCTGGTGGGAGCACAATGTCAATTACGGCTTCCTGTCACAGAGCTGTGACAGCTGAGCCTGTAAAATTTGACTCTGAGCCTGGAGCCAGTGAGCCTCCCCGCCACCATTCCGTTGCTCAGGCCCCTTTGGATGTAGGCACTGAACTTGCCTTAGGCCTTTCCAGGGGCACATTCCACCCATTTCTGGCATCAGCTGCTATAAATCATGACCCCTGGAATGGGGAGAGCACCCATCATGTTGCAATGAAACCTCCCTGGCAGACATTTCCCCTCTTGTTTGGGAAGAGAAAGTAGGTGATGATGTGGGCTGACATCCCACACAGGCACCACCCAACCATCACTGCAGGATGTGTGAGACCTCCAGTTTACACTGATGAACTAGAAATAGAAGCCAAATCTAAACCCAGTTCAAACCTAGAAGAAGTTGAAAGCAAGCATCTGGAGAATCCAGGGTCAGCTAAGAGAAATCCACCCTCCATCTCGCAAATCATGGGTTCTCTGTTCACTTGGAGTGACAGGCTCCTTCTCTTATACTCTGCAGAGTCCAGGCAGCTTCAGTTTGAGGATTCACAAATAATGTTTTGATTTCCATTTCCCTCTCTGAAGACAACTCTAGAAAGACATATCCATGTCTTTCTTTTTCTCTCAATTTGTTATTACAGTGACTATAATAATAGCTTTCACCACAATTTACAGCTTCCTCATGTCCTGACATGAAGAAGCTTGGTGGTTTCATGTAGTTTGGGTAAATGGCCTACATTTCAAAGCTGTTTCAAAGCACTGCATGGCACTTCACGATGCATTTTTTCCCAACATTTTTTCAGGAATATCATGTCTGTTTGAATCTTCAAGTCTGCAAAAGTCATCATACTATGCAAGTAAGGACTTTATTTTAATAACTGATTTTTGAATGACACTCAATAATGTGTTACTTCAATTCAGACTGTGTATTTTACACAGCAGCCTTTATTTTGACCCTTCCAGTACAGCAGAAATCATGTTAATGATGATAGCCTTACACCTGCTACCAGGTGACTGATTATTTGCACATCAAAGATTTTGTTATTTGCTCCATTACTCATACACTGGCAATTTTCTGTTACCCTCTCAAAAAACTATTCTTTGTGCATAAAGTATAATAAACTTATGATGTCAAATTTCCCACAAAGTGAATAGGCAGGTTGAGAAGTATGTTGAGTCTCCAGATAAAAGAGCTTTGTTGGTATTTATCTTCCCAACCAGTTTCTGTTACCTATTAGACTCTGTCCCACCAGCTGGCTGAATTAATGACTTGTGGAACTTCCCTTCTACATGACAGACATCACAGTGGGACATTTGTAAGACAGCCATCCATCTCCTGGGTCACTTCTCAAGAGAGAAAACTGTTATTTCCCTGCCTTTCAAATGGTTTACAGGACTGATCTGAAAACACAGTGAAAGCACAGCCCCTCAAATCTTTTCAAAGAGATTCACATTTGAATAAGTAACTTGAGAAAAATAAGAATGACAAAGCTCCAGAACTAAAGATGTCTGCGTGTCTAGAGTCCATGGTGGGATCACATTATTTGTTAAATTAACTCTTTAACAGTTAAAGAGCTGTTGTGGTTTGGGATGAAAAATATGGCTGAAGTTCAGAAGAGGAATATGCATGTTGGTCCCTGGTCCTGCATTTCTTGAGTTTTTAGTCATGGTATTGATGTCATCTTTGGGCAATAACTGCAAATTTCCTGTCGGAGGCTGCTTTCCCTTGGAAACCACACCCAGTCACAGAATATTTCCCTCTTCCTTCACTAGCACTTTGTATTGTCACCCAGCATGAAAAATAATACTCCAGCTGTTTTCAAGTTCATCTGTGTCCTTTGGTGGACAATTTCTGTGCCGAGCCTTGCTTTTATCTTAATTATATTTGTGAAGAGACAGAATAAATTTTTCATTATTGTTTGCCCATTAACCAAACTTTAAATTGTCTGCCTGCATCCTAATGAAGTGATGCTGCTTAAATTTGGATGCCATTAAATAAAATCATTATAATCTTGAAGCACTTCACTAATATTAACTGTTGGTGCATCCAGCAGTTTGAATCACAGCCGAATTTCTCTGGAATGTATGTCCCACAGCACTGCACTAGGCTTGAAGGAGTCTCTGTTACAAATCTAGCTCAGTCATCAGTCAAATCTGTTCAAGTCTCTGTTTTCTCTATTAAATGGAGATAAGGATAATGACAACTTTATTTCAGAAAAATTTAAATCACTTCTGAGGCCTACTTAAAAATGCAAAGAGGTCCTGGTTCTTGTTCTGGTATACCAATGTTGCTGTATGCATATTGCTGCTGCACACATATGTCAATCAATATATTTGGAAAGACTGTTATGAAGCCAGTATGTAAATTTTGCCTTCAGTGTATGGGTTAATGGAAAATCTGGCTAATGCAAACCCGACACTCAATCCGAGCTCTGCACAGAGCTCAGCACTCTGCACTGGTTCTGTGCCTGAGGTCTCCATCTGGCCAGGCTGTTTCATTTCCCATCACTGAAGCCTAGGCTTTTTGCTCAATTTAAAGTTAGATTTCCATTTTTACTGTGGATGCTGGATCTGGTTTTGCCTGTGATCCTGCACCCTTCAGAGCAATAGCTTATGCCCAGGGTCTGGGTGTTTGCCAGAGTAGGCCACTGATAGAGTATTTGTGAGGCTTCTTTTTAGACTCTTGTCTGGCCAGGCTTTGAGGGTTTCAGCCACACTTGCTGAAAGTTGTCTTTAAACACATTTCTGCATCCTCTTTTTTTTGCTTCATCCTTTTCTCTATCACCTTTTCCAGGGTGGACAGCCAAACAAATCACATAATCTAGATCTGCTGTTAATTCTTAGCAGCAGAGAGGTCTCCTGATGCCTCACACAAATCCAAGTTTCTCCCTAGTATGAACTAAGGATCATTTGTTATAAGAGGAAAAGATACAGCAACAACGTTAACAAGCTTTCCCCTCTCTTCTGCTTTTCTTCTATTCACTTCTTCCTGGCCTAGAGGGATTACTTATGGTGAGACCAAATTTATTATGTTCCCCTCTATATCAGACACAACATTCTCATGAGCAGGATTCTTAACCAACACTAAATTATGAATGATGGCTTCCTGACAGCAACAGCTCAAACTGAAACTTCAGCAAATGTCAGACATGAGGTCAGAATCTGTTTGAGTTCCCAAGGAGAAGGAACTGCACTTACAAGCAAAGAGCCTTTTTGCTTCAGAGAAGTGCTTGTAGTCTCTGTGCACGTAGGTGTGCAAGTTCTATTGTGCCTTTTATATGCATTTTATTTTCTTCATAAATCGTGCATTATACAATAGGACCTTCCAGCCACAATATCTTTGGCATGACAGTTCTAATACATAAAGTCATAGAATAGTTTGAGTTGGAAGAGCCCAAAAGATCATCCAGTTCCAACTCTCTGCTGTGGGCAGGGACACCTTCCACTAGATCAGGTTGCTCAGAGCCCTATCAAACCTGGCCTTGAACACTGCCAGGGATGGGGCAGCCACAGCTTCTCTGGGCAGCCTGTGGCAAGGCCTCACCACCCTCTCAGTAAAGCATTTCTTCTGTAAATTTAACCTCATTTCCCCCCTCTTTCAGTCTGAACCCATTCCCCCTTGTCCCACCACTACAGTTCCTGATGAAGAGTCCCTCTTCAGCTTCCTTTTAGGTCTTTTCAGATACTGGAAGGCTGCCATGAGGTCTCCATGCAACCTTCTCTTCTCTAGGCTGAACAGAACTTTATTGATACTAATCCAGCAAGTCCCTTACCCTGCTGAGTAGCTGGTTTTGTGAGTAAATCCCTTAACTTCAGCACAGCTTGCTCCTGTTAACAGTGAGGACAAATTTGTAGAGCTGCACAGGTAGGAATGTCACCCAGAATTTCACTGTACTTACTTATCTTCACCTTACTGGTGCTCCTGCCCATCTATCCTGCCCATCCACGTCTTTCATGGGCATTTTTACATGCATTAAAACACACTAAAGAGGCATCTTGAAGCCGGTGCTGTAGAACAGAAGTCTGGTCTTTATGGCTTCCCTAGAGATACTGTAAAAATGTACAGCAGCAATGGTAAAGTTGTAAAAAGTTGCCTGTATTCCTCCATTTTATGAGAAAACCTTCTTTCCATGCAGAACCAAAAAGCAAAGTACCTGTGGCTAGTGCCTTGATAGGTTCCTTATCACTTACTCCTGCATGTTTTCACTCATTCTTGTCCCACCTTTTTACCAGCCAACATCACTGTTTGCATAAAAAGATGTTTTGAAAGTCCTTTCAACACTGCTAGTAAAAGAGGTTCTCTGTTTTAAAGAATGAGCTCTGTCTTTCATCAGTGAATAATTTCCCCCCTTTTTATGCTTCATTCTTGTGCATTCTGACTCCTCTCTGCAGCTGGAAGGATGACTGTAGATGTTGTCACAGTAATGATACTATTACAGCATGACAGCTGAGGGGAAAAATGTGGCAAAACTGGAAATATTTTTTTAAAGGATAACTGGTACAAGCCACGTAAAAACTGATTAGCTTTTGGACACCATGAGTCTGCAGGAATTAATTTGATATTGTAGTTACAATTCTCCCCTCCCATAGGATTAAACTGTCTGCAAATTAGGGGCTTAAAATGCTTTATCAATGAGAATACACATTTGTGGGTGGTTTCAACAGAGCTGCAGAATAAATTCTGATAGGGAGAGGCATAATGGGAATTTGCCAACAGGGCAACTGTGCATCCATTCATGGAGTTTACAGTGTTTGTGCTGTTCTTACAGAGGGAGATTCAGATGCCAGTTTTTAGAACTGTGTCAACAGAAGGAATTCAGAGAAATCAGCCTGTTCACAGGTGACACCACACAAAAGCTGGTCTACAATAATAGTTCAGACAGCTTATGATTTCTGAATATTTTTGTGTCGTACACTGGGCCAAAAAAAATGTACCAAAGGTGCACTGGTTATTTATGGCAGTGGGGCATAAGGGCTGGGGTTCCACACAGAATGGCAATTTTTCTTTCAGATTCGTTTTCCCTTGGAAAACAAATCCAATTTTCACATAGACCGTACTAATGGAGCATGAAATACTTGCAGAACAGAGGGCACAGCAGAGGGCAAGGAATTTTAGTCAGGTGATAACTGAGTGCATTGGGAAGATAATGGATTTGCCAGGTATATGGCATGGTAACATTTTCATCAACTAAAAGAATGCCATACACTGAAAGCTGATTCCAGTGCAACTCCTCTGCTAAATTCTGCAGAACAGAAAGTATGTGGGATGCTGAGGTGGAGGGAAATTCCCTGTTATTTTGAAAGTGAGCAACCTGAACGAGTGCAAAGACGAGGTACAAGAGGGTGACTGTAGGAGTACACAATACTCCAAATGAAAGCAGGCAAAACCTGGATATTTTGAAAGAGGTAATTCTAATCTTCGCATGTTTCGGGCTGTGAGCAAGGGAAAGAAGAAAACCTGGATTCTATCACTTGGGAAAGGTGTTGGCTGAGCAGAATGTCAGCTCCACCCGCAGAGGCAGCGGGGGAATGCAACAGGGAACGGAGGGGATCCTGCTGGTGTATTTTGGAGGGAAACCGGGAAAATGACAGCACGGCGTTTTCCTTCTGATCCGTGAATAGTCACTCTGTTTCACCTGAGAATTTAAAAGGCATCTTATTCCATGCTATCACTCGTTGCTTTTCTCTGTGCTGCTTTTTAAAGGCACCTCTCAGGAACAACTTTTGTTGTTGTTGTTGTTGTTGTTTTTTGTTTTTCCCTGCGGTGGGCAGACCCTGCCCAGGATACCTGGCCCGTCTGGGATCTTACTTGGAACCAAGTAATGGAGGTGAAGTTAAACTCACCATCAATTCTCACTAAAATGGAGTTCAACAGAGTAGAATCATGCCTGAATATCAACTTTCTGCTTCGATTTAAAGATACGGATTGCTGATCTTGACATCTCTACATCTTCTCAACAATTGCAAAGTGTCACTGAAGTACTTCAGGCTATTTGTTTGTAAGCAAGATTCATTTTTGGCAGTTTATTCTTACCTCCTGTTTATTCTCCACCTGCAGCTGTTATTCCCAGCAGAAAGCAGTGGTGTGCCGCTCTTCAGGGCTCACTGACAGAGGGAAAGGACAGTACTGATAATGCTGCCTGGAAACAGATTTGACTCCAGAGTAACAGACCTGGCTTTGAGCTTGTCCTGGTGTGTCTGTAATTCCCACCTGTGCAAGAGCAGAACAAGGCCAAGCATTTTCAGTTCCCTATGCCAAGTCAGTGGCAACATAACAAGCTCCACCTCATGTCTGTCCTGATCAATGGGGCTCCTTGAGGGCAGCAGGCAGGATATGGTGATGGAATTACTGCCGTGGCACTAGACAGACCATGGACTGCTATGAAATTAGTGAACAGCGTGGGAGCTTCATGCTGAAACAGATTTAGAAAACAAGAGAGGAAAGGCTTAGGAATATCTCACAGGATCACAAATAAAAGATATCCCAATATCTTGTGTGTATTGGTGTACTTCAACTTAGTTCATTGCAAGCAGTTTGGATATTGAAAGAGTAAGTCATTCATACTTTCTCTTGTTCTTTTCTTCTTTCTTGTTTCCAAAGCAATACAGAGTATCTATAGTTTGTCTCTCTTCTCAACCAAAGGTGAGCAAAGAGTCAGGATCTAATTTGGGATACAGTTGTGTACATTTCAATCACTTTTTTTGTTTTACTTTTAATGGCCCATGTTCTGAATTAGTCTCCAGAGACTGAATGGTTCTGTTTGTTTTTAATAGATGTGACTGAACAGATTTTGGTTTATTCTGATGTTGATAAATTGTTTCCTCACCAAAATGAAAATATTTATCTGGCTCTAAATATTTTTTTTTCTAGAGGTTAACCAAAATGCCTTGCTCAGTTTCTTTTCCCATTTTTGTCCAGAGAAAACATCTGTAACACTCCAGACAGCTCTAGCATATCAAATATGAATGAAAAGAATATTTCTTATGCAATTACATGTTTCTGGCATTTTTATGTTCGTTAGACATCATGAAGTTAATGTTCTGTTTGTCAGTGTATATTTCTACAGAGTGACACACCATGAAAGAGAATGTTTCTCCTTCTCTTAAGCACTGAAAGTGCTTTGAGATTTCCAAGTTTATTTTGTTACTGAGAACTAAGTATCTGTTGGGATCTCTAGCTGAAAACACTGTTGAAACACCCAGCTAGTATTTATAGCTATTTTATTGCTGCCTTATGGCCAGGAGATACTAAACTAATTGTGTCAAACTTTCTTCTTGATTTCATTCCTTCACCCAAACCCTTAATTACCACTCAACCCTGAAAGTTGCCCCAAAATAGCCAAGTCTCCATGTGTTCAAAGTCTGGAAAGCAGCTAGCTACTAACTCATACAAAACTCTTCCTAGGGTTATGTGGTAGTCTGCAGTGTTTTTCAGTGGGTCTGAAAGGTATGTCTTGAGATGCTGAACACAAATGGATGGTATCAGCCTGGGCTGAATCTGCCTTTTATACCAGGGACTAGAGACTGGGCTCTGAAACTAGGATCTGCCTCTCAGATACTGAGAGGACCTGAACGTGTCTCCCATGTTTCAGCCTACCTGATTAGCACAGAGAAGTGCTTCCTACTGCTGGAGTCACTCGGCTGGCATGAAATGATGACAGTGGTGATTTAGGAGGGATGAGGGCTGTATATGTGGCCCCCTCATCCTGGTGTGCAGATGGATTCCCAGTGGGAAGCCTGAGCTGGGCATTGCCATAGGTGTGCAAGGTTCATACTGCTGCTCCTTGGTTTGTGGGTGGCTTCTCTACCAACTCTCCCTCACTCTGAGCACTGCAGCAACAACCCCAGAGGGCTCGAACACCCATCAACCACCCTCATTCCACCCGGGGGTATGACCCTCGGTGTGTTCTCTTCAAAGATCCAACCACACTAGTGAGCACAGAAAATCATAGAATATCCTGAATTGGAAGAAACCCCAAAGGATCATCAAAATCCAACTCCTGCTTCTGCACAGGACAACCCCAAGAATCCCACCATGTGCCTGAGAGTGTTGTCCAAATGTTTCCTGAACTTTGTTAGGGTTAGTACCATAAGCACTTCCCTGGGGAGCCTGTTACAGTGCCCACCACCATCTGGGTGAAGAACCTTTTCCTAATATTCAAGCTAAACCTCCCCTGACACAGTCATTCCCTCAGGTCTTTTCACTGGTCACTAAGGAGATGAGCTCAGTGTTTGCCCCTCTGCTTCCCCTCACGAGGAAGTTGCAGAACAGCTATGAGGTCTCCCCTCAATCTCGTCTGTCCCGGTTGAACAGAACAAGTGCCCTCAGCCGCTCCTCGTAAGAGCTGCTGCTTTGGAATCGGTATTGCTGGCAGTGGCACGCTCTGATTTTGGGTTTGCCGTGCCCCCGGTTTGCTACATTCTCCCAAAAGTATCTCAAGCCACAGATTTTTCTGTGTACTTTATGCAGGGTGTACTTTGTGCGGGATGCACTTTGACTGGGCGGGCGCGGTGATCCTGGCCTCGGGGCTCCTGGCTTGAACCCGGGGCAGATACAGACCTCTGGGGACAGCCCGCGGGGAGTCACGGTGCGGGGACGGAGCGGGTCGGCATCGCCGACACCGTCGGGCAGGGGTCGGTGCCCGCCAGGGCGCGCTGGAGACCGGTGCGGCCTCTGCTGGGGAAGAGAGCCAAGCGCCGGGAGGGAGGGTGGGTCTGTGGGTGCCGGCGGCGACGCCCGGAGCGGGAC
>WEIT01007536.1:31642-49560 GCA_013389985.1 Dryoscopus gambensis
GGCGCTGCGGGAGCAGGAGGAGGATGGCGGGGCTGGCGTGGAAGTGGCCGCGCACCCGCCTGCCCATGGGCGCCAGCGCCCTGGGCGTCTTCGTCCTCTGCTGGCTCTACGTGTTCCCCGTGTACCGGCTGCCCGACGAGAAGGAAATCGTGCAGGGGGTGCTGCTGCAGCAGGGCAAGGCGTGGAGGAGGAACCAGACTGCGGTCGCCCTGTTCAGGTACCGCTGTGCGCGGCCCAAGGGCAATGGGGACGGGCAGCCCGGGGCGGGCAGCCGCACGAATCCGCGGCCCAGAGCCCACCCGGGTGCCCTGCTCAACCCGCCGACCCCCAAACTTTATTCTTTCTTCACTGACCCTTTGTTTTTTCCCAGCGGGTGGCAGGCAGGCAGGCAGGGGCCTTCCTGCCGAGCAAAACTTTTTGGGGGGTGGCTCCGTTCACTGCGGGGAGTAGAAGAGACTCGGCACGGCAGATGGAGGCTTATCCTCGCAGGGATACCTTTCCAAGGGGGATGAGGTTTCGGAGGATTGCGGCGATTGCCCGCAAAATGGGATGCTTCTCGCTTCCCGGGTACCAGTGGCACCAGCAGCCCCTGTGGCTGCTAACAAAGCTCAGGGCTGCCAGCCTGGCTTCCTTCGGTGCTGGGGACTGCCAGCTTGCTGCCAGGAGAAAGCCCCGCTTGTGGATCTCCCCGAGCTGCGCAAGGGAAGGCTTGCGTGGATGCGCATTTGTGTCAGCATGCCTGCTCTGAGCAGCACTTGAGAAGCTCCGCGCTGATCCTTGACTGTATGCGGCTTATTATAGAAGCCACGTGAGAAGGCACCTTTTTTCTCCTCTTCGCTTTTGACGTGGCTGAGCTATGGCGATAATCCTTGGGGCCCATTTCATCTTGCCCAGCTGTACAGGAGAGGAGGGATGTTGCAGCCAGGCTGCCACAGCTGAGGGCGGTGGCGAACCGATAGGGTCCCTGCGGCGGGGAGGATTTTTTTTTAATCACTCCGCTTTAAAAGCGTGTGCAGTGGAGATTTGCATTCCCTCAAAAATTTCTCAAATGTTTGGGTAAAATACAAGGAATTGGAAGAGAGGCAGATTTCCCTTTCTTTCCCGGAGGGAAGCTGTTTTGTTTCTCCCCGTCCTCAGAGTGAGTAGTAATCAAACTGCTTCCAAAAAAACCCTCTTTAGTAAAATGAATCAGATCCAAAATTCAAGGGACTTATTTTCGCTTTAAAAAATATTGTGTTTGGTTTTAAGTGGTGTACAGTTTTATTTGAAGTTCTTCAGTATTTTCTGAATGTATTCGCCTTTGTCATAAACTGGAGCTGATGTGGTCGCTTAATACCTTGTCTGCTGGGATAACAGAAACTTTACAGTTCTTGAAAGGCACATTCTTCCATTAGCACCCAAAGCCTGCAGGAAATCTGAGCAATGATAGGTGATAAGCAGATGTGTGTTAATATTATTAGGCAGGCCTGGAAAAAGTCCTCCCTTTAATACACAACTAGAAACAAGGTATAGATGCAGGATCCCTCTCCTAAAGCACTTAACTAACACTAGAAGCTATGTTAATCGTCTTGAATATTAATTGATCTTGATCCTGTGCACCATAGATCCCCATTTTTGGGGGGAGATGAATCCAGCTTTTAAAAAAATTACTCCACAGGTTATGTAGGAAAGAGTTCGGTCTATTAGTTGTCATGTTTGTAAACCAAATGTTGTTTAAAGATTGATAGTCATGCTGCAGTTTCAGTTTACAGAACAGTTTTAGACCATTTCCACCACATGGTTTAGTGACAAAAACTCTGTGTGGCTTATCAGCTATTCCAGTTGCCCATATGTTTTTCTACTCTCTAAGTATAGCGATTATCTCAGAGATGCTATTGAAGAGAGTCTCATCCAATAAAAGGAGCTGTTGTTTCTTATCTGTGTCTCTTGTTTGTGATGAGTTGGTGCAGCACTAAATACAACGAGCTTTAAATGAATCTGCTTCAAAAATAAAGTTTTAAAGATAAATTGTATGCTGGAGATATGTAGTGAGTATAGTAAACTGTATTATTCCAACAGCTGTGATGTAGAAGTCTATTTTTGCTGCTTAAATTTGCTTCTCTTCATGATAGAAGCTTTTGAAGTTGAAGCCCATGTCAGGCAAGCTGCTGTATATTTGAGGTTAACAGAAACTCTGCTCTAGTCCTGCTGTCCCTAAGCAAGCTTGCTGTAAAACCTCCAAATTTCACTTTCTGCTGGAAAATTCCAGTGAATGTCACTCTCTGTTTGAATGGGAAAGGAGGGATAGAGCTTCACAGAAAACCTGCATGTGAACTTTCAAGTAATATGGCTTTCCCTAATAGTCTAATATTAAGTATGCTTTAATGTATTATTAATAAAATATTATTTAAGAACAGTGTTAATTGCTGTTCTCCCTAGCCCTCCTGACATGTTCTAGTTAACAAACAGTTTTGGTTTTGCTCAGTTTGAAGCATAAATTGGAATTCATCTGTGCTAAAAATCCACACGCAAATATTCATAGTACTGCTTTGTGTAATACAGTGGCATTTGTGGTATTGTATAGCCAGGTTCTTGCTACACAGGGCAAACACCTGATAGGTTTGGAACTTTCTCCTCCTATAAACACACTGGACTTCTATTGCTGAAGTAGATGTTGGGTAATTAACTTGATGAAATCATACTTTTCAAACCTTGGAAGGGCTATCACCCCTTTGCCTTCTGTACCTGGATCAAGGACAACTTCACTAAGTGGCTTAGCAAGGTCAACAAAACCATCTGGGTGGTTTGGGGTAGTTTGGGTTGAACCCTGGCAACCAAGTGCTGGTAGCTCCTCGATTTCCACTGCTGTTTCTTTTTCCTCTCTGTACAGCCAGAAACCTTATGAAAAGATCTAACCCCTGTAAATCCTTGCTTATGCAAGAACTCAAACTGGCCTGGTTCTTGTGGAATGATTCAATGGGGGTTTTGTGTTTGAATGAGGATTTTCAGAACTGGTTTTGAAATATAAATACCTGTATAAATAGCCATGGACTCCTTTAAATTTCAAGACACTAGTGGTTCAGGGTAGTCAAACTGTGAGAGCATCTCCTGACAAATGCTGAATATTCTGTCATATGGTAAAACTGCTCGATTTTGAAGTGCAAAGTGGTCAAAATAGGAGTAAGATAGCCATTAGTGGCTCTAATGATGGATGTGTCTAATCTGCCTACAATATAATGGCTTGTCATCCTCTGAGCTAGTTAATGTTATTGAGCCATAACTGTTTTTACAGATTGCTTAGGCGGTTTTTTAGGGGGGGTTTTAAAATTATTTAGGCAAAAATGTTTTTAATTGTCTGTTATTTGCTAAAGTAAATGACATACACTTAATACCTTTAGGATGGTTTTATTAGAAATACTGCAATTCATTAAAGGCAGAATTGGATCTTTTTATGTGCCTTATGAGCTCCATACAACCACGAATCCCAAGCACTGTGTGTTTATATGACACTTCTTTCATTTGTTTGTAGAGGGTGGACCTCCTCTAGGGAGTGAATATACTTGTGGGGGGCAGCGAGTCTGCCTGTCAGGAGTCCCACTGAAGTGGTTGGATGATGATTAGTGTCTTAAAAGTTGTTCAGGAAGAGATGGGACAATCCCTGCAAGACAACAGAAAGGCTTTCCTTGAGATTTAGCTTGTGTTCTTGCTTCTGCTGCTGCAGTTTTGCGTGATGCTGAAAGGTCACCAGGGATTATTCTGGTGGTGACTTGATTAAACTGATGGCGGATGTCCCCTGTGAACTCACTGTTCATGACCTGACTCCAATACAGAGCATCTGCTACAACTTGTCTTTGCTCTCCACTGATGTCCCCTCTGACATGGCCGAACTGGCTATGCTCACCTTGGCCGGTGGCTTCTCCACTCCTTTCCATCAGATTTGTCCTCTTGTCCATTTTCCATGGACAGAGCAGAGAAGCTACTGCCCTGAAATCACACTGCAGGGTTGGTGGCTGAACTGGACAGAATATCCAGACTCTGGTGTTTGCAATATCAATATGAAAAGACTCTGAAGCCTCTCCTGCTGTTGGCTTTCCATGCCTTGCAAAAATCCTGCTCTGTTCCCAGTGTGCCAGAAGGGCTTTCTCCACTGTAACTTCCTCTGTCAGCCGCTCTCTGCCAGCTGTTCCTGTCTGTGCCTGGAGTGCAGTCACATGAGGAGCATCCCCCTGTGCACATAACTGTTCATTTTGTATTGCATTAACACAGAACTAGAATTCCAGGTCACTTCCATGGCTGGCTAAGACAGATGCTATTGCCGAGTCAGCAAGGTTTTCCTTAGTTCAGGTGGCTTTTTTTCCTTATGTTTTTATGTCAGCGCTGCAAATTACATGAGTGTTGGGATCCTCACTGTGCTATTTCAAGGGAAATCTGAGATTAAACTTTGTATTGCTGTGGTTGACTTTAGATAAGAGTTTTGCCCTTCTTAAACAGCTTCGTCAGATACAGAATTATTCCTGCTTTCATTAGACACATGCAAGGATGGAGTTAGGAGTCGACCTGGGAGATGCTGGATTAGGTTAGTTCTGCCTCTGTGGCCTAAGAAGCCGTGCCCTGAAACTAATGGATATGCCCACATGTTAAGAACCAAATCCAGTTCATTTTTCTGTCCTGAATAGGTCTTGCTACTGCCTGGCTGTGTTTTCATCAACATTTTACTTGATTTTGTTGTTGTTGCTGTTGTATTTGCTTCATTGGTGATAAATGGAGTATTTGTAATTTGTGGTTTCCAGCTAAGATGAAAAGTTGTTTTGGTGAAGAAGTACAATTTTGAAGAGCAGGTTAAAAGTGAGAGGAAAGAAATCTTCTTATTCCATGTTATTATTTGGAGGCTGTGATGAAGAAAGCAAGCTGTAGAGAGGTTTGGCTCCATATATTCAAAGTGGATACCTGAATGACATGAATACAATGAGAATTAGTTATCTGAGTTAGCTCACAGTGTCTTTGCAGATGAGAGCTGTGCTGGCAAGATAGGAATTGATTTAAATTCCTGAGTTCCAGCTCCTGCTCTCATCCTTCCTTGACCCTGTGTAGCATTTTCTTATATAGACTTTGATTCGCAATCCTAATGAAACAGACTGTTGAGATCCGTAGTATCTTGCAAAGTGTTGGATTGCTGGTTTCCTTTGGATTTGTAAAAACCCCAGTCTGCCAGTATTTATGGGAGGATGTAGCCAGCTCCCTGAGGCTCTTTTCCTGTTAGCTGGGAGCAGCAGAAGGCCCACAGCCAGGAACTGGGGAACAGGAGGAACAGAGACTTTGTTAGAATTTAGGTTACCCAGCTGGGGCCCTGAAAGTCTGGTATGTACACACCCAGACACTGCTGGATGTATGTATTTTGCCATCTGTTTTCCTGTTCTTTGCTCTGTAGTGCATGGGATGGGCACTGAATCATCCATACAATGTAGCAGAGAGTGATTTATTCCTCTAGTTGTAATTTTCATCTTCAGAGCAGCCAAGAGTGTTGCTCCCATTTGATGTGTGTTCAATGACATATATGAAAATTCCTGTTTTGAAGCTAGTCCGTTGTAGGTAAATACATGGAAAATAAATTATCTTTTTCCCTTTAGAATTTGTCTTTCCTCAGTGTGGATGAACCTCACTGAAATGAGGAAGCTATTTAGACTGCAGTCTTCTGTTGTTCCAGTTTTCTGAGCACTAAAAAATAAATTTTAAATCCCTGGAGATACATTAATCTTTTTCTGTATGTTGCCTGGGGTTCTCAAAATGCAAGGAAATTGCTCCTAATGCTAAATCATTTTAACATAGCTGCATGCAGTTAAATTCGGCCTGAAGCACATTAATCCAAGCTAAGTAGTGTTTGTAAACCTCAGTGCAGATTCAGGATTTGTCATGTCACAATTTTTACATACAGTAGACCAGAGATTCTTCTCCCAGGTGCTGGAGTTTAACCTGATTAGATAAAGAGTGGGTGCCATGGGACAAGGCACTGATAAGTCCCTGGACCCTGGAAAAGTGTTTTTTCTGTAAAGTAATTGCTACAGAAGCTCTGAGTTTCATGAAGAAGCTGTGCCTGTTGCCTTGACCTTAGTGGTAGTTGAATTTTTTAACAAGGTGAATTATATTGTGGAGAACTAAATCCTGGCTTTCACCAGGATTCTGGAGGTCACTTATCCACTGCTCCATTCAGGATAAAGGTGAAAGTTGTGAAATTAGATTGTTATATGTTGGGTCTCCCCGCCGTTCCCCAGCGGGGAGGGGGCTCTGGGATGGCCGCAGGACATGGCACGGGGTCTGCCCCTGCCCCTGATGCCTGGTCACATGTACCCCGATTGTAGGCTCAGATTGGTCCCAAAATGTCCCCCTGGCCCGGGGTACTCTGGGTTCTGGGAGGATTCTCCTGTCTGTGTGCTGGCTTCAGCCATGCGGCTGGTAATAAACATCATGCTGAAATATCTACAAAAATGAGGCTTCCCTGATTTCTTCTATGGGTCAGCTGTCTCCAGAAGGTTGCAGAGAACGCACTGCAACAGTTATACAATATTTTATGGCTAGCAGAATGATCTGGGGTTTTTGTTGTTATTGCATTCAATCAACAGACTTTTATTTTGACTTCTCCTGTTCCGTTTGCTGCAAAATGCCCTCCTGAATTTCTTGGTTTAGAGATTCTCTTTTCAAATGGACATATGGCTACAGTGAGGCTTTTAAAGCTGCTGGGAACAGCTGAATAGAAATGGTTAACTTTTTTTTGTCTTCCATGTTTGCTGAGAGCATCCTGAATATTTCCTGGACAACCACTGTGTTTATATTTTTTCCTTCTTTTTTCCCTTCCACCTCTTCAGCCTATTCCCATTCTTAGGCTGCTTGAGGCCCTCCTTACCTTTGAGGGAAGCCTGACTATTTGCGTGGCTCCTTTTATAATTATTCAATTAACATTCACAGCAGTGATACAAAGAACTTGTGTGAAATTATTTACTCCTTTATCTCCTTCCCTGTCTGAACTAACAATGACCTTCTCCAGAGTCTTGCAACTCCCACTGATGCTCAGGGCATCTGTTGTTTTGCATCCTTGATGTTCCAGTTATTGGCTATCAGGCTTTACAGGTAAATTGCAGACTTTGCCTTCGTGTATTAGCAAGATAAAGGCTTTATTTATCAGGTTGCCTCTGCCCTGAGGAAGCACCACCAGCTTTAATTTAAAAGTTGCTGTATAGCTATCCTATATTTTAAGGAGCGCTGGTAAAACAGATCATCAGCTATTTTCCTTGCTTTCTTGTGGGAAAAACTTGCTCTGCATATTTCTGGAATGCCAGGAGTGGCTGTTGCTGTAATAGAGAAATAACAGCTTTGTATTTCCTGTGAGAGATGGAAGACAAACAAATCAATTTTTTTTTCCCCAGTGAAAAGATTTTAATATTTTCCTGTGTGGTCCATCTGGGCCAAATGTCAGTTCTGGGAATTCTATTTCATCTGCCTCAGTATTTGGATGTTCCTTCGTTCTACTGATGCTGTTGGTCCTGCAGCATGGTGTGTCCCAGGGCACTGTGATGAGGGACCTACTGCTGTAGGTAGTACTCAAAAGTGCCAAAAGAGTTGAGGAAACCAGTCCGAAAAGCTGGAAATGTGCAGTGAGGGGGTGATGCTGAACCCAAAGCTCTCTGATTGATGCCTGCCTTTCTCAGTGAGTCAGTAAGATTAACGCCGAATGGTGAATGGGATGAGGACTATCAGGTTACTCATCTAGGCTTCAATCCTCCTACTTTTAACTGCCAGGGGACACTGGATTTTGGTTCCTCATGTACTTCTATACAGCAAAGGAAGCAAAGTTATAAAGGAAATTAAGCAAACTATGTACATGACATGGTTATCTCTTGTAACTGAACTTCAGGTCTAGGTAACCACTGGAGTCGGTTGGGAATTCTGTGCATAATTATCACCGTCCAGAAATTATTATTTTTACAGTGCCATAACCTTGCAGAGAGACATTCTTTGCTCTGAAGGATTTTCTTTCCAAGAATGTGTGTAGTGAGATCCCAGCTATGCAGATGAGGAATTTAGATTAATGGGGTGGGTTTTCCATCTGTTAGTGCAGTTTTTAATGTGAAGGAATACCTGGGTAAGTGACAGGCTGTAGGAGCGTTCCCTGGGGGAGTGATCCAATACTTGTGCTGAAGGTTTGGTGAGTACTGGCTCTTCCTGCTGCTAGAACCTGGGGGTACCAGCTTACTACTTGTGAACCGTGCAATGCTTTTGTTTTAGGTTTTATTTTTTTCTTTCCGTTCCATTCCGTTCTGACTTCCATTGAAGCATTTCTCTATTTCAAAGGGAATAGAAAAGCTCTTTATTCCATATGTAGCATTCACTGGAGATACGAATCCCTGTTCCTGGACAGTAACTTCCTTGCTCATTGTGGGTGATTTACTGCCATCCACTCAAGCAACATTACTTTCTTATTTGTCTAAGTGAGGTTCAGACTCTTTGCAGTCGCCTGTGTTGTGCCATTTGCTACTTAATGGCAATGTAAAAAGCATGAGAATAAATCCATATAGGGTGCAGCCATAATATGGGATAGAAAGGAGATGCAATGTTCATGAGGCAGGAGCAGAGGAATACTGTTGGATCAGATGAGAATGGGAATGATGAAGTGAACTCTGTCTACAGCTTACTTGAAGATCAATTTGAAAAGTAATTTTGATATAAATACATGCGGTATTTAATTTTTATTTGCTTTTAGACCTCTGTAATTTTTATGATATAATTAAGAAATGGGTTGAGAAACTTCAGTCTGTCTATATATGTCATTAAAGTAGATAGCTCACCTGTAAGTTCTCAGAAAGTTTATATATCCACCACTGTTCCTCAGTTATGTGGAGAGGAGTTTAAGATTTATCACTGTGATGGTCTTAATTCAGGAGTATGAAGACACCTTTTGCCAAGGACCAGGATTCCAACTGTTTTCAGGCTGTGGAGCTCTGAGGTTCAGCAGGCCAGGGGATGTCCACCTGCAAAATTTCACCTGGCTTGGTGATGCTTACTGCTCTCTCAGAGCAAAGCAGGAAAGGATGCTGAACTACATATTTTGAGGCTAGGGGCACTTAATATGACTTGGAGAATGCCCACCCTTGTAATAGCTGTGCCAGCTCTTGCAATCAAGTGAATTTTTGACAGTCTTGCTTTCATGGGATAGAAATGAAAAGGAATGTTTCAGTCCTCATAGCTAAAGGGAAGTGCTTGTAAATGTGAATGGTGGCTTGGCCCCCAAAAGGCAAGTAAAAATCCAGTGTGGGTTGTTGTTATTCAGATGCCTAATTTCTGTGCTTAATCATCATTTTGGGGGTCTGACTCACAGTTTTTAAGTGCTAGGGATTGCTATAGTGAGAATTATATATCAGCCTATAATTAGATTCATTTTTTAACTAAGGAAACTGCAACAGTGAAGGGAATAGGAGAAACAAAACCAATTTGGGCATTCCTTCATGGGTTATATTATTGAACATTTTGTCTTGGCAGCCAGCAAGCATCTAGCACAAACACACTTGCTGAGCCTTATGGACAAATGCTGTACATCTCCAGGTTTATGTATGCCCAGTTGGATGAAGCTGTAAAAGTGCACATGAGATATTTATTCTTTCTATCCTGTTTAAGCCATTGCCTTTAAGTGTATCCAGAAGGGAATGTCAGAGTGTGCAGTTTGAGCTTTCTGATCCAAAAATGGTAACAACAAAAAAGTTAACCTATCATTAGAGAAATCATGTGTTTTGATAGATTAGACAACAGAACAAGTGAAAAACACTTATTTAGTGTAGTTCAGTAAATGCTAATGGGTCCAGCATCTGAGAACATGCTTATTTTTGCGTTGGGTCTTTGATGCTTTCTCTCATTTAAAAAAACCTCAAACAAACAGTTTTGTGCTTCACTTGTCTAACAGGTCATTGCTACTGAAAGTCTTGTACTAAGAAGGTTGAGTTTGTTGGTTTTCCCCACCTAATCTGTGGGAAAACGTTGAGTTGGTTTTACAAGTTTAGTACAGCAGATCTGCATCATGGAGAAAATCGAAGTTCCCTCTGCTGGTGTGAAGGGAAATGGGCTGCTGGGCTTCCAGTGGAGTGTGGGCTCTCTTCTTTGTGGCATAACCAGGAGAACATGTGCAGTGTGCTGTCACTTGAAATCAGGGGTCAACCTAGATGAATATGAGCTTGCGCAGTAGTTTAGAGCTTAATCACTTCTTTCCCAAAGAACTTTTGGCTTAATCATTTGGTTTCAGGTGGTGTCCCGTGTGGCTCTGCAGTCTGGTGAGAATCTTACTCCTTTCCATTTAAGATCAATAACTTGTTTTGCATTAGAGAAATTAAAAAGAAACCCTGAAGTCCTGAGAAATAAGTTGTTTCCACTTATCAGTTGCTGCCAGTGTACAGGTATTTCTCAAACACCTGGATAACTGCTAAGAGCAGATTAGCTTTAAACAAGTTTAAGGAAGAAATAGCCAGGCATTGTCATTTCATCATCACCTTTTTGGGTCTAAAGTGAATGGGCTGAATATATTGCAGAGGAAGATCTCTGGATTGGACGAGTCATTGAGCACATAAACATGATTTTAAAAGTATTTTTAAACCAACTTTCAGGCAATATTTCTGTCTTAAGATGCCTTAAGGCATCTTAAGACAGGCATTCTTGCAGGACTAAGTAGGTTGAATGATTTATTTAGTGTATTTTTACTTTTATCCTCATACTGAGTAGATATCTTGGTTTAATTTCTTAAAGGATGTTTAGGATTTTTGCTTGCTCTTTTTAGCAGCAGCTTTTAAATGTTGATACTGTAAAAGACCATAAACCTTCAGAAAGTTAATTCACAGTGAAAAGCACTCTGGCTCCTCTGGGCTTATGCTTTCCCTGAGCAAGCTGATACACCTCCTCTGAAAAGAGGAGTAGGGAGGCACCCTTGGGATTTCTTCCCTCCTTTCCCTGGTCCTGCCCTCGCATCCCTCCCTGCCTGGAGGTGGTGGCTGTGCCTGCTGTCCCTTGGGAATTTACAGGTGACATCATAGGCACACCAGTTCCCACCTCTGGAATAACTTGTGCCCTGGTGTTTTGGAAGAAGATTGCCTTAATGCTTTGAATCATTTCCAGAACTACCTCAGCTGTCACCAGGAACTCTTCCCACTTCAAAGAGTAATATGTTCCATAAATAGTGGTGCAAATTAGGCTCTGATTGTGTCCCAGATCCCTGAACTTAATGTCGTCTCTGGCGCCAGGACTGTGGAGTGAGAGGCAGCAGGTGTCCAGCTTGGAGAGGGCAGGGGGCACAGCTTGGACAGCATTTAGTCTTGTCCTAGTTGCTTGCTGCTCTCAGGAACAGGGTCCCTTCCTTCATATATTCTTATTCTTACTTAAAAACTAAGTTTTCTCTTGGGAAAAGTGTCAGAACCCTCTTCTTGGCTGAAAGGAAGGGATTGCAGAATGGAACACTCCAGAAGGAAAGAAAATGCTCTTGGAGGGCAGGAGGGAAGGTGGTGAGATGGAGAAGCCTTGGGAGGTTGTAAGGGAGGTGGAAGATTGCTAGGGCTTAACACAATAGAGGCCAGGAGTTTGCAGCAGCGGGGGCATTGAAGAAGAAGAAACATTAAAAGCAGAGAGTAAAATAAACATTTATGTGAAGCAGAATAGCAGAGAAAGACCATAGTTAGGAAATTTGAGAACAAGTATGTGGCTACATCAGAAAGGCAGTCATTTAAGGGTAAAACATTCAGTGAAGCTGACAATTTAAGGACAGCTCAGTTGATTAAACAAGATAACCCAAGGAAGTAACAATTAATTAAAACAGCGTGAGGTAAATTATAATCTCAGAGAAGAAGCTCAAGTTTCAAATGGAAGCAGATCACTTGAGTAAATTGAGGGTCCAGTTTCAATGGCCAGAGGTATAAGAGAGGCCATGAAATTGTAAATAGGAGAGGGTATTTTCATGTCACAGGATAGGAGAATCATTTTGCTCTATAGATGACTGTTGAAGTGGTGAGATTTGGAAGTGGAGTGATGAAGTATGTGGAGTACAGCCCACTCACTGCAGCTATCTCTGGTACCTGTCCTACTTAAGAGCTGTGGTATGGAAAATGTCCATACAGTTAGAAAAAAGACAGGAAAACAACATTTGTTGCTCTGGTTTTTTAATTCTCTGATTGCATTTTGCCAACTAGACAGTCCACAGGCTTGACATCTAGTAAACTTTGTTTGCTGAGGGTTAGACTGCCCTTTGGGGCACCATCAGCTCAAGCTGACGGATGATGAATTACAGCAGGCAATTCTTTGACTTCTCGTATCTCAAACTGGGGTTGGTTACTATGGTTTTGGGGTAAGACTTTAAAACAAAGTCTTTGTTCTGTCTGGATGCCATCCATAGCATTTCTGATGAGATGACTTTTCACTGTATGTTCTAGTAGGATCATACACATTGTTGGCATTAAATGGATGCATACATAATGTGTATTTAGAAAGAACTCCAAGCTGCACTGTTCTGGAGATACTCAGCTACTTCAGAACTCCTTGGGCACATGCACTTGGCTAGTTTTGGTTCCAAGCTTTGGAACAGATCTGGGAAGGTGAAGGATTTGTGGGGGCAGACATGGGGCTTCTATACTTCTGGTTGTCAAATGCCAGCATCTTCTCCAGAGTGATCTTGCTGTGCGGGAGGCAGAGTGCAAAGCAGTGCAATTTTGAGTCTTGGGTGTTGTCTTTCTCTTCTGCAGCATTTCCATCATGTAGCTTCTGCCCCAAATGTGCCTGCTTCCCAGTGATTATAGGAATACACCTGTGGAGATCTGCAGGAAATTTGTGAAAGGTGTGCAGCATAAATCAACTGAAAATGGACTTTTATTGCAGTGCATAAAAACACAGAAACGTCTTTGGCAGGACCAATTACTACATCAGGTCCTTTTAATTTAGTTTCTTATCTCTGTCAAGGCCTGGCACCTAATGCTGCAGAGAAAGTCATGCAATAAATGTAGTCCTAGTATGATCTCCCAATTAAATCAGTGTCTCAGGTTCTTAGCATTTTGAGACTTCATTTAGCCGTCACTAACTTAGTTTAATACCTCATTCCAAATTGCTGCTGTTACTTATAACAGCCTTTAATATTCTTGATGCTTACATAAACAAGCAATTCCTTCTTAACCTTCATTATGCTTAATTTAGGTAGTGCAGATGTTCTTGGAATGGTTAGTTCTTAAATAGATATGTCTTATTCTTAGAGTGCTGCTTAATCACTTTTAAAACTGTGTTTCCTCTTCAGCTCATACACCCTTTTTGTACTAATTTTCTTTTTTATCTGGTTTATTTTTTGATTGTGACATTGTACCAGAAAAGAAAATGTCACCATGCTGTTGAAAACTAAATAGCTCATCTTCAACCCTGTAGTAAACAGTTTAATTACTGTGGAAACTGAATTCTTGCTCTCTAAAATTGTTCAGTTGTTGCTTCTAAACAATTCTTTTTTTTTTCTAAATAATTCACTGCTTAAGTCTCTTGAAATGAGTAGCATAGAGCAACTGGCCGTGATTCAATAGAGCACTGTAATTCGTCATGCATTCTTGAGCTGCAAGGTGAATTTTCAAGATGAATTTGAGACCTAAAAAGATGGCAGTTGGACTGCCCAGTTAGTGGATGCTCTCAAATCAGCTGTATCAGGCCTGGAAGCTCTGAATGTAATGAAAGGCTCAGTCAAAGAAAAAGATACGTTAACTTTTGTGTAGTACACATCTTGGTGTGAACGTGGAAGTCGTCTTGTGCACATCAAGAGAATGACATTTATTTGCCTGATAGGGCATATTTTTTATTTTTACTCAGTAGCAGGAAGGAAGACCACAGGCTCAGTCAGTTCATTGTGGAGTAAGTCCAGTGCTACCCCAAGAAGCTGGGGACAAAGAGGTCAGAAAGAGAGAATGTCCTTGGTGGCCATCTCTTGGGTCCAGGGACTGTGGGATTCTTGTTTCCAATGTGTAGTTTCCACAATGTTCTTAAATGATTATGAGTTACTTCCAGTCCAAACTGATGAGTTCAAGCTCAATCAATAAGCTAAAGAATCTGCCGCCTTCCTTCCTCATTCCCCTCAGAATCCTGAATGCAGTGTTTCATGGGCCAGTGGTTTTACTGATTATATATCCTCAATCAGTGCTTTCTTGTTAGTGAATAGTAGATCCAGCTGTAAGCTGACCCATCAATACCTGTACCAAAAATTATCCCTGACACACTCCAGAAATCTCTCAGGTTGCTTGCATCATTCTGTGTTGCCCTTCTTATGGGTGTCAGGGGGAGAGATACAAGTCTCCTAGTGAACCCAGAGTTTGTGATCCAGGGATTTCCTTGAGTCTTTTAAAGGAGGCTTCTGTTCCCAGCACTATGCCTCACTCTTGTGGAACTGAGGATGTGGATTCCTGGGTAAAAGTAAACTCAGGTTGGATACGCTAGCCTGAGAGACTGCATGGCTGTGAGTTTTATGTCTTGTTTGAAACTGCTGGTTTATAAATTCCTCCCTCAGATCCTCTCAGGACCTAGCTCAAGTATTTTTAATATTTAGTTTTCTTTGGATTATGGGTAGTCTGTGAAAACAGGAGCACAGCAGCTAATTAAACTTAGGAATTCAACAGTACTTCAAACCAAAATAGTTTCATGTGATATGTGTGGCTGTATATGTCAAACTCTTCAGGCTTGGCTTTTATTTAGAATTTCATAGTGTCGAAGTATATATATTGCAGGCATGTCAAGGTGGCATGTTTTGCTTTGTTGTAGTATGCCAGGCAGCTCCCTAAACAGCATCAGGTCTCCTGTTTACTACCTTTACTCTAATGGATCCTGTAACTGGGTTCTCTTGGAATAAAGATGTCTATAAAGGATGGGAAACTCAGTCAGAAAGAGGAGGGGAAAGTAAAACTCCAGGTTTGATTTCTGCCAGGAACATTTCCTGTAGCTGTTCTGCAGCAATTGGTAACCCAGGGTTTCCCAGACCCACCCACTAATGCCTGTGCAGGGGAGATGTGATTGTATAGCTGGGGGCAGGTCCGACAGATGGCAGAGGCAGGAGAGGTGGATGGAAAAGAAAACATCTTGGCAAAGATGGGTAGGAGTCATAGCATGTAGTATTCTCTGTGGTTTGTGTTTGACAGGCTTTTAGGAATTCTAATCTCATATGGAGTGTTAGCTTGTTAAAGGCCACCAGATTGGGCAGAGGGGGAAGTTGGATAAATTACATTTTCTGCCAGGACTTCAGGCCTGTAAGAGCTTAGTACATAAATCACATTTATCCCCTAGGAAGCTGTTTGATTGCTCTGGGTAATGGGGTTTGTGCATTCCTGATTTATTCCTAGCAGCACAGAGCACAGCACAGCAAACTGGTTAGATTTAGACTTAGACTCAATCGTGCTTCCTGTCTCCTGCTCACCTCTTCTTTTCACTGCCAGCTCTCTGTTTTGTACTTCTGCTTCTTCTTCTGTGCCTGTGCAGGAAACCTCCCCACCTCAGAACGACTAAACATTGTCATGTATTGTGAAACTACATGTTTGTAGTGAGTGCTGCCAAATATCATTTGCTTAATGATAATTGCAAAACAGCATGCAATGGGTTGAAAGTTGTATGTATGTGATGACCTTGATGGCTGGAGCTGTTTGGATTATATAATATATAATGTATAAGGACTGTTTCAGAGCCCTGACAAGCTGTAGTAGTGCCTGTGAAACTCTGCTTCCAGCACCACGTGAATATTTGTAGTGAAAGGCCAGGTTTATGTTCCTTGAATACACTGGAAAATTCTTTCTAAAGGGTTGGGAGAAGTCCTGCCAGCTCTTTTTAGGGTCTGGAATAGCTCAGATGATAAGTTTCTGCATGTCCTTTGGAAGCAGCTGTTAAGTAATAGAGATGTGGACTACCTGTTTAGATGAAACAAGAAGTGCCTAGATCCCCACTGCTTAAGTCTGACCCAGGAAATTCCAGGTGTTTTATTCAGCCTGGAATCCATGTGGATAGTTGTGTGAGCAGTGGATTGGTGCTGTGACTCTGTCCAGAAGGGACTTGGCTCAGGTTAGGTTGCCAGTGAAGGAGCAGAGTGACTCAGGAATGAGATGATGTGGGAGGAAAGCCAGAAAATATCTCCTGGACTCTTCCCCACCTCCTGTTAGAGACTCCTGAGGTTTCTTTGCCATAGTGAGCACTGGACAGAGAGGAGGTTTGAGAATGCTTTAAGTAATCACAAGAGGCATTTTACAGAGAGTTGTTAGTAGGTTGGCAGCACTGTTGAGACCCAATGGCAAAAGATTACTCCATCAACATTTTGTCCTTCCTAATGTGGTGCTAGCGGGAGTAAGGCAGTGTTAGTTACTGAGATATGTTCAGAAAGGAAAAAAAAAAAAGAAAATCACTTTCCTGAGTGCAAAATGTCAGTTAACACACAGCTGTCACTCAGCCACTGGGAATGGAAGTGGGAGAGTAGCAAAAAGAAATCCTGTAGCCCAGCATTTGCTTTTGCTTTTGTTTTATCGTAAGAGAGTCCCTGATGATCATCAATAAACTTGATTTTGGGTTTCACTGGGCCTACAGGAGAGAAAGGTGTGAAGACAAACAGGGTATATGGCCTCTTGTTCCTGGAACAGTGTCTGGAGGTGACTTGTGAAAGCATGTCAGCTGATCTTCCCTGTAAGAACAGACTCATTTCAACCCAGAGCTGTTGAGATCTTCTCGCATTTCAGTAAGTCTGTAAAGAGGCAAGAGTTCAACTGTGATGGAGTTCAATATGAGTGCAAGATGACAGCCATTTAACTTTTTTCTGTGGCTTCACTGAAAGAGACTTAAAAAGTCTTGGAATTGGAGTTTCTAATAAAAAGAGGTTCCAATTTGGATAGGTCTTTCCTTTATTTTAATTTACTTAGTGCCTTTAGCAAAGTGTTTGCATCAGTAAAGCTGATTTTATAGCACCTAGCACTCAGGCAAGATTTAAAACACATTAGCAAAATTTCAAAAATTAAGCTTTTACCTGCAAACGGGAGTTTTAAGTTCAAGGTGGGTTTCAGATAAATGGCTCTACTATAATCTGAGGTAATTTTACCATTCTTGTTCATCTGTTAGAAGCCATCTGTCAACACACAGAAAGGACCACTGAACTCAGTTCAGAAATATCTCTGGATCCTTGGCCACCTGATGGGCAGCTGTTTACAGAAGTGATGTTGGTGGTTGCAGCAGCTAGGGCTGTAAGTGAAGGCCAGTGTCAGTGCTTGGTGATGCATTAAATCCTGGCTTTCATCCAAAATCAGACTATTACAGCTTGACTGGTATATAATTCTGGGTGTACAGAAGCAACAAAGAGCACACTTTTGTTAATGTCTATTTCAAGGAAGCTAAAGCAAGGCATTATTTGGCATTTATTGGATTGTTTTCCCCTTTTCAGTCAGTAAGAAATGTGATATAACTGGAATCTCAATCATAATCCACTCACTTTATGAAATTTTTCTCACTGGAAAATTTCATCCAAGTTAAACAGAATAATAGAAGTCTTAAATGTAGTGAGTTCTTACCAGTTTAATGAAAAAGAGAGAGGTCAAGCCCAAGGTTTCCTATTTTGTTTGGCCGTCTGTTTGGCTGATCAGCTCATCCTGCTGGCTGGCAGGCATCAGACGGATGCTTCCCAACCAGGCAAAATTCATTCCACCTCCTAAACAATTGATAGTAATGAGATGTCGGAAGCAGGTTCTGAGAAATGAGAGGAACAAGTTTCTCCTCAAAACTGAGCTTCCTCCAGTCTTTTCCTTCAGATTTATTAAGCCGTCTTTGATGGGTTGAAACTTTTCTCCAAATGTGCACCTTCATATGCCTTTGAAAATATATTGGCTTTTCATGCCTTTTCCTGTGATACTTTTTGTCATAGTTTGACATTGGTTTAAATGCCA
>WEIT01007543.1:0-11546 GCA_013389985.1 Dryoscopus gambensis
ATGCAAACCAAACCACTACAGTCCCCAAGAATCAGGGCCACTTCTTTAAATATCTTTATCAATTATCTGGCCAAGGGGATCAAGTGCACCCTCAGTCAGTTTGCACATGACACCAAGCTGGGTGGGAGTGTTGACCTGCTGGAGAGCAGGAAGGCTCTGCAGAGGGATCTGGACAGGCTGGATCAATGGGCCAAGGCCAGTGGGGTTCAACAAGGCCAAGTACTGAGTCCTGCCCATGCCCTGTCCAGGTGGCCAAGAAGGTCCATGACATCCTGGCCTGTACCAGCAATAGGGTGATCAGAAGGACCAGGCCAGGGATTGTCCCCCTGTCCTCAGCACTGGTGAGTCCACACCTGGAAACCTGTGCTCCAAGAAGGACATTGAGGTGCCAGAGCATGTCCAGAGATGGGCAGCGAAGCTGGGGAAGGGTCTGGAGAACCAATCCTGTGAGGAGAGGTTGAGGGAGCTGGGGTTGTTTAGCCTGGAGAAAAGAAGGTTCAGGGGGAACCTTATCACTCTCTACAACTGCCTGAAATGAAGGTGTGATAGCCTCTTCTGCCAAGTAAAAAGCAGTAGGGCAAGACATAATGGCCTCAAACTGTCCCAGAGGAGGGTGGGTTCAACAGCAGGAGAAACTTCTTCACTGAAAGGGTGGTTAAGCATTGGAATAGCCTCCCCCGGGGAAGCTGGATGGTGTCACCATCCTTGGAAGTGTCCAGAAAATGAGCAGATATGGCACATTGAGATAAGGTGTGCCCAGTGGGCTTGGTGTTATTCAGTCAGAGGTTGGACCTGATGATTTTGGACGTCATTTCCAACAATGGTTCCATGATTTCTGTGTTTTCCATCCTTGAGTTAACAATTTTCAAGTCACCTTACGTTTTTATGTTATATATACACTCTTTAGATATGTCCTTCAAAATTATTTTTAAAAGGACACATGAAAACCAATTTTTTTTTAAATTCTGAACAAAAATTCAAAACAGATTGCCACTTGAAGGATGGGCTATCAATTTTAAACCACTGCAAGCTGCATTTCCACATTTAGACATACAGCTACAAAAGACAAAAATAATGAATAGAATAAAATGAAATAAAAGTATAAATAGAATGAAAATATTAATAGTGCAAAATGAGTGAGTACAAGTTAAGGTAGACCAAGAATCACCTTGGAAACAGTGTGGGGTGATCCAGAGAACTTACACTTTATCTGAAACTTTAAGTGGGCCACTAATCACTTTCTTTCTATCTGACAACATCACAGTCATGCACACATTGACAGATTTAGTAATTATCGTACTACATAGCAAAAAACCACATTTTGCACTTGTACATATCCTCTTCTTGAGTACATCAGTGTTCCTGCATGACACTGTTTAATGTGTGATTTGTTTTATGCATATTTTTCAATACGCTGATGGCAGAGATACCATGTAACAAACAGATCATACATTCTTTTACCTTCATAAACAGTTGAGCTAAAAATCAATATCAAAACACCTCAAAAATATGTACTGTGTAGTATTCCCAGTCTGTTTGGGTTTCATCACCAATACAGCTCCAAAAATGAAACTTTCACCGTTGACAATGGTCAAGTTTGTTATTCTGCTTTTGGGGAAGAACAGGTTTGAATTATACTTAATAGAATACCAAACACTGTTACTACTATAACTGCCATTATGTTTCAAAAGGCCCATCTTGGTAAAACCCTGGTTATTTATTTCTTACCTTAAACATATCTTACTGCTTTTTACCTGGCAATAACCATCACAATTCAGATTTTTAATACATTTCAAATATTGGAACATCTTAATAGCAACGCATATATGGAGCATATATTAATATACTACTCACCAATTTTAATCTTTGCAAAGGTATTCTGCTAGTGTCTATCGGAGTACGCTCTGTGACATTACCAAATCTGACTTCTGGGATGGCAATTGCACATATTACATGTGCCCACCTGTGAAAAGTGGCAAGTCAAAAATACCACCAAAAAACCCCATAGAAATACAAGTGCTTAAGTTGTTGCTTGCTGTGTGTTTGGCTTTTGCTTTTGGTTTGAATTGGTGATTTCTTAAAGGTACCCATCGGTAGTTACTTCCTTATAAGGCTTTCTTAAGCTTCTTTAAAACATCTTAACAAATCTTGTAACACTACCACTTTGTGTAAATAAAATTTCAGACTGAGGGTTTATTGCAACAATTTTTAAGTATGTTTTATTTTTTATTTAAGTATGCAGCTTTTGCAGGTGTGCTATTCAGGTAAGTGTCAGCATTTATTATTATTAACATTACTTAGACCTGAGAAACTATCCTTAATGCAACATACATGACTATGATCAATGATGTATCTATCAAAATGCAAAATGAAAATGCAAATGCTACCAAGACCTTCTGTCTACGGATACAATGGCATACAAGCAGCAAAGTGATCAAGCCACCAGTGCAATGCCCAACATGACCGGATCTCTTTTAGTAGAAAAAGCACCTGCAAGTGCCTAGGACCACTGTTACATTTAAGACTTCAGTGCAACTTCAGGAGGTTTTCCAGGTGATACTACATGCTTCCTATATCTACCAGAAAGCACTCCAAATTCTGTTTCGATACATGAATCTCAAGACAGGAAAAGCTAAAAGAAACTATTAAAATTCTGAAATTAATGTTTAAATTGTGTATTTCATGAAATAAAAGAGAAGCTAACAACATTTTTATTAACAGAGAGCAGCCTTCTGAGGCTACTTCTAAAATCTTTTTGGGGTAGACAAGTAGTAAATCTGAATAAAGGAAAACATTTCCATTCTTGCCTCATTCCTTGTCATTTCTCTGTACATCTGTTTTCATTACCCCATTTGCTCTATTTCTGTAAGCTCTGAATGCTTGCCTCAGTCCACTTTCTGTACATTTCAAAGAGACACACATTACATGAGCATCTTAGCAGGTTACAGGAATGTGGGCTGAAGCTGAAGGAGATGGATGGTATTGCAGAAAAGAGAAAAAATTTCTCTTTCCTGCACTAGAGTAGCAATATTTCAGTAAGTCATCTTTAACAAAAACATCTGCAAAAGTATAGTATGATACACAGGGACCAAACAAACTGCTGTCATGTGACTTTAAAGTTGTATCGGTCAGAGTGTGAAGTAAGAGCTGTACATAAAGATGACATATCAACTAACAAGTTATACAGTTCAGCCCAAATAGAAACAGATAAAGCTTGCAGATCCATCCTTTTATTATGGTGACAGTTTGTTCATGTTTTAACTTACAGAAAAGAGTCTTGTTTTGAGACTTTAAAAAATTTTATAACAGCCTTTTTCTTTTCATGACCTGCCCACTTGCTAAACCACATTGTCTACTCGTCTAAGCTTTATGAGACAGAAATGCTATAAATAAAATGCCTCTTCAATCAATCTTCAACTAAACATTTATACGCTGACATGTCTCAACCTAACAGACTCAATTGCTGTGCTCTGCTGAAAAGAAGGAATTTCAGCTTTCCTATATGGCAAACTGCTTACTGCATGCACACATACCAGTTTGATCCATTAACTTTTAAAATATTTTATGCTCTTCCTGTATCTCTAATTAGTATGTACAGAGTAAAGGAGTAAAATGCATGCACATATTAGATTTTACAGCTGTTGGAGAAAAAATATGTAAGTGTAAAATACTTTTCAGAAAATTCAAAATTTTGAAATGGTAGCTAATGCTGAAAGATAGATTAAAAACTCCACAGTGTGTAAAAACTATAAGGTGTTATGGAAACATGAAAACCAGAGCTGAACTGCTTTTACAGAAATCTCATTTCATAAATCTGTAACACTAACCTACAGAGTGGTAGAATGTAAACCAAAATACCTTACATATAATTATACAAGAAAAGTAACTTTATGCAAACCTCTGTGGATTTTTCCATTAATATATCTTATGAGACATTTGAAAGAAATTTAAATTGATGTACAAAAAAAGATATACATATTTTTAAAGATGCAACATGTAAGCTAACAACAGCAAGTATCAAAAAGGCATGATAAATTCTACTGAGATAGTATTTTTGTCATTCTCTTTTTATTTAGCGAGTAAAGCAAGTAGCAAATCTAAGGGAANGCATTCCAAAGCACAAAAGAAAGAGATCTATATGATGACTGCTAAGCTACTAAGATAAGCTAATTAATTACAAAATTATTCAAAATGCATTGAGACTATTCTACTACTGGGCTTGAAAAATACTATGCTGCAGCATTTTCCACTTAGATGTTAAGGTTACTTGCCATAGTGTTTCGTCACTCGGATACAGAGAAAAATCCCGAGGCTGTTAATAGCATGACGTCAGCAATAAGACTACTTTTGACAGTGTGTGATAGAAGTGCATTGGAAAAAAAACCCCAAAACTTCAGAATTTAAAATTATTTCAATATGATTAAAATTAATTCATTGAAAATACTGGGTTTAGAAGTTCAAAGGTATTGTATTGTAATTTTCAGGAGCAAAGAAGAAAATACACTTTGCTGTTTGATAAGACATGCCCATGCAAACAATGATAAATGAGTTCTCATTTACTTTCTTTGCACAAAGGCCAGAAGATTAAAATTTGAAACANAAAAAACCTTCTCCTAACTGGACGATTTACAAGGGTCATGAAATCAATTGCAAATCACTGATAAATAAATTCTTTCCTGGTAAGAGAAAAAGAATGTTGTACCTAGATCATGTCTTACCACTGCATTCCAAAGCACAAAAGAAAGAGATCTATATGATGACTGCTAAGCTACTAAGATAAGCTAATTAATTACAAAATTATTCAAAATGCATTGAGACTATTCTACTACTGGGCTTGAAAAATACTATGCTGCAGCATTTTCCACTTAGATGTTAAGGTTACTTGCCATAGTGTTTCGTCACTCGGATACAGAGAAAAATCCCGAGGCTGTTAATAGCATGACGTCAGCAATAAGACTACTTTTGACAGTGTGTGATAGAAGTGCATTGGAAAAAAAACCCCAAAACTTCAGAATTTAAAATTATTTCAATATGATTAAAATTAATTCATTGAAAATACTGGGTTTAGAAGTTCAAAGGTATTGTATTGTAATTTTCAGGAGCAAAGAAGAAAATACACTTTGCTGTTTGATAAGACATGCCCATGCAAACAATGATAAATGAGTTCTCATTTACTTTCTTTGCACAAAGGCCAGAAGATTAAAATTTGAAACAAGCGTGTGCAAATACTAAAACAAATGTATGTTTTAGTATCTAACTATTTAACAAAATGCCAGTGCTACATTTCACTAGAAGTAATTTTAATTCTGCAGCAATTCAGCTTAAAGGGACACTTTCAAATAACTAGGTTTACAAATGCTTTCCACATGGGAATGGACTGGGAATAAAGCCTAAAATAAGCACATACAGTCCTGAAGAATATATTACTTACTTTTCGTCAGTAGTTTGCTTTAATGCACCACCTCTCAAATTGCAGAGACAACATTCCTAAAAATAAAAATAAAGTAGAAAAAAGTGACCTTTAATGATTGTTACAATGGTGACCTTTAATGATGGTTTTATTCATCTGATCTTGAGGATAAGCGAATGCAATTAATTACTGAGTTACAAACTGTCACTTGTAAGCATAGCATTTCCTTACAAGGGAAGAAAAGGATACAGTAGCAAAAAGAGAAACAACTCATACAACCTAAAGAAAAAGATATTTGAGTATTACTTACAGACAAAGTGATAGAACCACTCTGAAATGTAATAAAAAACCCCCAAACAAAATCAACACCGAAAAAAAGAATCCCCAACACTTTTAATCAGTACTGCCACAGAAAGGCTGGAAACTGCCATACATTTTACAAAGGTAAAACAAAATACTATGCCAAATAATTAGTTTAATAGAAGTTACTGAGAAACTGACCCACAAGCTATTGATTCAGCTCAAATTATATTTTTTCTTTTTCTTTTTCCTGCAGCATACCTTCACTGCTTTGATCTTCAGAACTAGTCCATCTCTTTCAGAGCACACAGCAAAGTGTTCAGTAGTTCCCAGCTAATATGCTAAAAACCACGGCTTTTCCTATCTCTATTAAAACTGAGTTTTTGAACAGATACAGTCTTTCCTTCCTTCCAACCCTTCACTCCTTCAGTATCCTGAATCTGTTCTTCCCCTATTTTCTTTTTTTTGCTCTTGTCCCTTGAGAGGAGCTGAGGAGAAAGTGTTTCAAACATTAGCTATTTTTCTTCCTGCCTGTTTTTCTCTACAAAGAGCCAAATGTACAAAATAGAGTCAAGATATTATGTGACTGTATACCTATACGAGACCACGTCTTTTGAACCCCTATATTTAAGTTGTCCTTGCAGGACAAACAAACAAACCAAACAAAAACAGAAATAAAGCAAAATCCCAAAGAACTTCATGTTATACTCCAATCCGATCTTATCTTAAAAATTTCAATGATGAAGACCACAAATGTCTGCAGAAATTTAACTGAATGCTGAAATTAACATTTCCTACGAAAAATGCCTTTTTAGGAAACAGTGACAGTGACATTCAGCAAGCATAAAGAAATTTCTTGTGACAATTGGATCTTTGTTATTTAAGCACACAAATTTTGCCTTATCAACCAAAACCATGGAGAACAGAACATCCTCTTATGGAGCACCCTTTTAAATACTTAATATTACTGTAGAATTTTAAAGAAGAGAATTGAGGTTCATTATTCTATCCACAACAACCTTATGATGAGACCTAATACATTCCAGATCACATTTCCCTTTGTAAAAGTAAACACTGACTATTAAATCAGGGAACCCAAAGGCTCAGAACTACACCACTTCCAGTAAAGTACCACTACAGTCATGCAAAATTTTATTCTAATTGGCATTCAGTTCTGAAAGACAAGCACTTATATGTAAAAAACACATCACAAAACTGTATGCAGATCCTTAACATTATCTGGGATTTTGAAAATTACATTAGCACAACCACAGAGTTACCTTACAGTACTGCATCAACTTCAATCTGATTCACCTTAGAATCTTGCTTACAAACCAGCAGAGGGAAAACATGTTTCTTCAGCTCTTTCTTTGACTGATTTTGTCACCCCCAATGTTATCTATTGTTACCAGTGTTATCTATCTTTATAAACACAGCTTGGTCACTGTCATAGTGAGATACTAAAAAACTGGGTCCAATATGTTGATTTTATGTTTGACAATTGGGGATGCAAGATAAAAACAGTAAAAATGGATGGGCATACATCTCCATGACTACATGAGAGTTACAAAATAAATGACCCAAGCAATATAGAAAACTATTCCTAAAATGGAACAGCCATTTTGGAAGAGGCAAATACCACAATCTCCTAAAAAAGGAGCCATGCAGGACTTCCTGCGATTCTGATCCTCAAACCATTTGCAGTTGTCAGGGTAATACAAAATGTTATTGTATTCCAGATGTCTCTGTGCCCAAAGTTTGTTACTATCTCTTTAAGACCCTGCAGCTAGAAAATGGAAATGTCAGGGAGGGCATTGCCAAGGTCTCATTTAAAGTCAGAGCCGGGAGGCAGGGAGCTCTCTCTGCCAGCAGCCTTTGCTGAAGGCAGAGGCTCCTCTTCTGAGGAGGTTGCTTCCCAGGGTTGGTTTTGGTTTGTTGGATTTTTTTTTCGGGCCTTGCAACAGTAGCCACTTGGAAAAACAGCATTTTGCAATAAAAACTGTTTCTGAGTGATCTCCGTAAACCTGTCCCACAGGCCAGGTCACCCCGCATCTGACAGACTGGTTCTTCCCCCTTTCCCAACACTTGTGCACTATGGTGGACACCAGCAGAGCCCAGCGGGCAGCAGGAGGAGGCAACGGGTGGCAGCGCTGACCCCACACACACCAGCACTTATCTGCCACTGGAGAGGCTCCATAAGGTCCTGCTTTCCCAGGAAGGTTCTTTCTGTCCACTACCTTTTTTTCCCTTTGACTCCCAGACAGTGTGGTCGACTGGACACACCATCATGGGGTAGAGAGCTGATGTCCCTTTCCCTCTGTCTTTCAAGCCACGTGAGCACCTGTGGTAGACACCATCTTGGAAATGCTATTTCCACCACTTTGGGTCTCCTTTTTTTTTCCCTGGGGTTCATGAGATTTAGCGATTTTGTATCTAGTGACTATTTACTGTCATTTTTTTTGCTTGTTGCTATTTGGCTTGGTAGTAAACTGTTATTTTTTTCACTTGTATCTACTCACATTTGTTCATTATAGGTGGAAAGGGATTGGTTGAAACTAAGAGGAGGTAACTCATTTCAGAGTGTCCACCTCTTTGAGGGCTGCCTTAAACCAAGACAGCAGTTCTGCAAAGCATAAACTTTTACAATTTAGGCACAGAATAACATCTGCAGACTGGGGAAAAGAGCATGAGTCTGACTCATCAAAAATCTTCGCAGGGAAAAAGCTTCATTCTCTCCTTTCAAACGTAGAAGTTCAGGGGATCCTTCATAAATTCTTTTTAATCTGACCACTTTCTCAACATTGGCCACAAAAATACTTCAACTGACTGACTCTCTGCTTTGCAAAATAAAGAGTGCGTTTGCTCCTATTTTATGAGCTTTGATATTCTTAGGTCACTTCACTTCGAAATTTGTTATTTGAAAAATGATTACATTTTCCTGCTTCTAATGGATATTTTTCACTTTTAGGGAAAACTTTCATTAGATCATCTGCTGTGTAACTTACTAATGCAACTAGACTGAGAACCCAAGGCCCTAAGGACATTTTACAAATAAATTAAGCTAAAATAGCACAGGAAGAGACAGAAGTAATAATCTTCATGTACTAACTGCAGAGCTTTGACATTAGGTTACCAAATAGAAAAAAAGAGAAAAAAATTATAAAATGAGAGAAAATTAAAGGGAGGAGAGCAGTCCAGACAAAAGAGAAGGTGGCTTTAAATATCCTTATTACATGCTATGAAAAGATTACCCTTATGCAGGACCTACAGGAACCAAATATTGTCTCCTCTAAAAAAACACCTAAACATATCTTTGGTGAGCAGAAAGTGATGGTGGGTACTTGTTCGCTGTCTGCTGGACACAGGCTATAACAAATTAGATCTCTAAGAACTAGAAAATTTCACCAGTGTTCATAACAAACCTGTGTGGGTAGGAACACAGGTTTAAAGGCCATTAAAACTATTTTGTTGATCATGCCTGCATTGCAATATAGTGTCCTATATCCAGACAACATGGCTATTAGTTTAACTTCTGTTTCAACATACTATAACTAATGAAAACTCAGACGACCTGACATGTACAAAGACTAATATTCCTAATAAATGTATACGTGCCATGTATACATGGGCAGTGAAAATCACATGGACACTAGTAATTATTACCCATGTTAGTATCCATGAAGGACATAGGCCTGTTGAGCTAGTCCAGCGCTCCAAAAGCACTTCTCCTACGAAAACAGGATGAGAGAGTTGTTCAGCATGTAGAAAAGTAGAGAAGGCTTTGGGGAGACCTCATTGTGGCTTTTCAATACTTAAAGGGGGCTTATAAAAAAGATGGGAAAAAAACATTTTAGAAGGAGAAATGGTTTTAAATATAGATGAGACATAATGAAAAAGTTTTTGACAAAAAGGGTGGTGAAACACTGGATCAGATTGCTCAGAGAGGTGGTGGATGCCCCATCAAGCATTCAAGGTCAGGTCATACATGGCTCTGAGAAAACTGATCTATTTGAGAATGTCCCTGCAAGTGTCAGAGAATTTGGACTAGATGACCTTTAAAGGTCCCTTCCAATACAAATTATTCTATTATTCTGTGATGCTGTGTTCTCACAGAGAAAGAGAGTATCTGTGCAAACCTGTGTGCCTGCTCTCAGCCTACACTTAAAAATCAGGAGAATGTATTTCATCAGCAAGCATCACCTTAGAAGGTATCCAATCTCTTATTCATTATTCCTTTGCAAATCCTTTAAACAAGTAATTTTGTCATTTTTATTTGCATTAAATAATAATTTCATAAGCATATTATTTTATACATATCTAAATTAAATCTTAGACCATTTTAAATTGCTCATCTTAAAAAATCTCCTTAACATTCCAGAGAGTTAGAGAGAGTTTTCTCTCTTCCAGTATCTGTATGAAGTAAGACATCTCCATATAATTTGCAAGCTTTATACACTAACGTTCATTTAATCTTTCAGCATTTTTATGGAGATGATGCACTTTATTTCATAACAATACATATCGTATTCACTGTTTCTGGACGAAATGTTTCCCCTTGTTTTCAAGGAAACGTTTTTGCAACCAGCAACCCTAATCTCACTTCTCTGCTTCTATCACTTCAAGAAACTGCAGGAAAAACCTCAAGTCAGTGTGAATTAACCATGCTTCCTTTGGTACATACATCCAAAAGATGGATCACCTTTTTTGGAAGGGTATGTCACTATTCAGGCATAGCTGCATATTAATTACAGTTGCATGGATAAATATTACACAAAATCCAAGCCTGTTCACATTCATTTATATTTTAAAATGAATACATTTGCTTATCTTTGAGTATTTATTAGTGTCTGCTAAAACTCAAAGTCATATTCACAGTAACACTTACAACATGCAGTTTCCACACTTCCATATTTCCATACTTACTTTATCAGCAACAGCATTCCCTGAGAGACAGGAAGCTGTCTGACACAGCAAAGCAGTAGAATTCAGCCAAGGCATAGCAGAGGGATATATATTAAGTCATATAACAGTCATTTTTATTGAAATCTATGACCATGCACCACACAATCCCCTTTCTTTTTAAACTGCTATTTTTCCTTTACTAAGGCCCTTTAAATTACAATAGCATTTCCAAAGAATTACATTTATCCATTTAAATGAAAAAGAAAGTTAAGCTTATGTCAGTGGATGAAGACAGGGTAAAAAAAAAATATGTTACTTTTAATGAATTGTGCCTGACACATTTTTTAAAATTTCCTCATAAAACGTAGTTTCCATAAGCAACCTAATAATCTCTTCCAGCTCTTTGGCATCCATGCAGTTAGGGAACTTTTCATTACAACTAACAGGAAGATCCCCTGCTTAAACCTGTTCCTTTTTACATTATGCATGATAAACATAAAAAATCCCAGATTGTCAGTTTCTTTTTTTGACATTTTCCTTTTGTAGACCCTTAGTCAGTTAAAAAACCACAACTTTTCCACCTAACTGACTTCATCTATGGCCACATTCTCCCCTCTGAAATGCAATGAGAATAGACCTTCAGTGATGTCAGGCAAAGTATGTTTAGTTTTTATCCCACATCTGGGGAGATGTGCTTAAACTGCCATGAGGTGTTTAGCACATGGACAATAACCTTCAGGACCTCTTCTACAGCAGTGGCTGACATCACTGCTCCGCAATCCTTTGTCAGTATTCTAGCTTCAACATCTTGCACTTTTCTCTAATTACTTCTTGTTTTACACATTATCTCAATAGTTTTTCAGGATCTTGTTCATTTCTGATTGCCGTTACTTCACAGGCCTCACTAAAAAAAAGCCAAAAGCTCGTCTTCAGC
>WEIT01007549.1:6425-47938 GCA_013389985.1 Dryoscopus gambensis
AGGGCCCCGCCGGGAACCGCTGCCGCGGCCGCCGGGCCGGGCCCGCAGCCTCCTGTCCGCGCCCTGGGCACAGCGGTGTCGGGGCAGCCCTGGGCCGAGCAAAGGGGATTAAAAGCTTATTGACCCCCCGGGAGCTGGGGGCTGACAGGAAAGGTCTTCATACCACACGCATAGAGGGGTGACCCCAAGCACCGAGAACACTGTCTAAATTTGCGTCGTTTGCCGCAGACAATGATTGTTATCTCCTAGGTTGCTAAACACTACATAAGCAGGTCCTCACTGTTGTTGTTTCCTGCACCGATCGCCTCCATCTCTAAAAACCAAGCCCTGTGTTTCTATCCAAGTCAGTGTAATTAAAGATCCTTGTTTCTCCGCTGTCTCAGGGCAAGGTCTCGCCTCAGGTCGCTCAGGTTCGGATCTGAATCGCTGCCGGGAGGATTCAGCCTGCAGCGGCGGGGCCCCCACTTGCTCTGCCTGGGGTTGCGCAGCAGGCAGGAGAGATATTAGCGCCTGTCCACGTCACCACAAGGACAGACTTGGGCTCCCCATTTTCACATCCATCTGTTTTACCTGTCAGCCTAAGCAGGAGCTCTTTCCAGCTGTCCTGTTCCTGCTCCCCGGCTCCAGGTGCCGCTCACCTGTACCCAGCTCTGGCAGCTGGGCCAAAGTGCTGCGCAAGCTGCAAATTACCCTTGCATCAAACTGTAATTGTGTAAACTTGAGGCTGGCATAATATGGCACTGTCACACACAGCCCTGCTCTCGGTTTCCTTCCTTGGAAGAACAAATGCCAGCAGCCAGATCAAGGGAAATAAATGGTTTCAATGAAGATCACTTAGTGGTTTGCATATTCAAAGCAATATGCAAATATGAGCCAGTCTTTCTTTTTGTGTTCTTGTTGATACATGTGCATAAGATGACTCAGTTTTAAGTATCTGTAGTATGGCTGAAGCTGAAAAATGTATTTGGAAATACATCTTCTCCACCTTTATTAAAGCTGTTTTTCAACCCAACTGTCAATACAAATGTTCCAAAGTTGGCCTAGTTCATTAAAAATTATGATTGAATATGTAGAATATTCCAATTAAGCTTTTTTTGGAAAAACAAAAGCTTTGCATACAGAACAAATAGTTTCAACTTTGTATTGTTCAGAGAATCGAGAATATTAAATATTCTAGTCCCAGGCAGTGCTATCCTTATACAATAGAAGGATGCATTTCCTTATGACAACACTTCTCGTATAAGCAGAAATACTGCAACAAGCAGGCTTGCCTCTTATTTTTCCTCTTGAGTCCACAAAGAATTTTCCCAGTAGGATTCAGCCCTGCATTTGTGTCTGGAAAACCTCAGTAAAGATCTGTGTGAGTGAAATAGCTCTCACCAGGTCCTGGTGCAAGGCCTCGTCCCCTTTTGGAGCGGGGCAATGCCCTGGCACGTCCCAGCTCGGTCAGAAGCAGAGGAGGGCGACGGCGGCTGGAAGCTCGTGGTTTTCCAGGTAACATATTGCCACCTAGCAGCGCTTGGTGGAAGTAGCACAAACCGGACCGGCAGATCCATAAATCAGTTTGCCTCATTTTTGTTTTTACTGCCTTGTGTCATATAGGGCATGGTGATAAGACTAGGATGCACTCAGAATGAAGAATGAGGACTGTAGGAAAATGAACAGGTGAATGGGATCATCTTCGAAAACAGACATTAAAGACCAGACAGGCCGTAACTTTCAGCAGGATGGTGACTATTTTCTGCATGTTTGAACAATAAGAGAGAAAAAGAGAGAAGATAAAAAAATGTACAGTCCTTCAAAGTTGCTTATTCTTATTCTTGCAAATAATTCCACTGATTCCAATAACACTTCTTCCTTGAATTGCTGAAGCGGTACTGATCTAGAAGAGTCAGGTCACCACCTGAATTATATAGAATGTGCCCATTCCCTGTCGCCGACCCAGAAGCTAGCAGTGATGTACTGGCTAAAAGAGCAATGCTTCACTCTCAGATTCAAGGCTGCCAGACTGAAATATTGAATTCCAATAGATACAGAGCTCCTGGGTGCTATTTTTACAAACTCCTTTCAGAGCAATGGAACAAGTAGATGACAGATCTGGGCTTAGATCTCAGGAATTATTGGATACTAACCAACACATAACCCCACAGTCACTTCATAAAGGGTCCCTTGACTGTAAATTTTAGGAGGCAATGTCATCAGCTCTGTGTGGAAGTGTGGCAGGCTACAGGATGGTGTAACATATACTCCAAAAACTAGACCCACAGAAAAATGTGGACACATGCATTCTATTCCTAAATTTCTGAAATCTTTCTAAAATTTACATTTCTGGATCCAAAATCATGATATTCAGTTTCTCCTTACAGCCTAACCCTAGAGGCTCCCAAATCCCATTAGTGCCTGACAGCTGTGATTCATGGGAAGAGACAATTTATATCAGGTTAGCTAACAAGACTACCACCCCAGCTGTCTCTCCTGTCCTCACTGCAGATACCTGAAATACCCCAGAGCTGCCGCAGCTTTCTAAATGCAGCCCCACATGCCAAGTTACATTTGGGTTGATTTTGTTAGGCAGGGGATGGCTGGGGACAGGGCAGTCACCATGAGTACCTCAGAACTGCAACCTTATCAGTACTTGTATGTCAGCCCATCCTCCATTTCATGCACCAAAGCTGCCAGTGTGTGAGACAGGGGTTATTTCTCACACAATATTCAGTCACTGGATGTGTCTGCAAAGGGCTCAGCTCTTCCCAGGTAGCTCCATACCCATCCTATCACAATGTGTTGATTTTATGCTCTCTGTCCATCTTGTTTAAGGATCTCCTCTTGCAGAGCTGACTCCAAGCTCCAGCAAGCCATGGCTGGAAGATGAGGTAAAGAAGCACCTGCCTCTGTAGCACAGTATGGGAAGTGTTACCCATGCCCTCTTCTGCCAGAGCAAACCAGCTCGTTTCTCTGGGGAAGGTGCTCTGATCGGGAGGCTGTGGTGTATTCTTGGGAAGCTGAGGGAAAGGAGCCCTGGCCCCCATCCAAAAGCTGTTTCTCTTGATATAGCATAATGAAATATTCATCAGGCCAGAGAGAAGGAGAGAGGTTCAGCACAGCCACATCTTGCTTGTTCACACTCTCAGTGACCCAGCAAATACTGATGTATTTAAACATTAATAGCTGCGTAAGTTAGTGTATGACTCTATAGTCTTGAAGATCTTTTCCAGCCTAAATCGTTCCATGTTTCTGCGCCATATAAAGCAACTTAAACAGGTAGGGTAAAGTGTGTTCTTGCTTTGCAAAGTCCTCTATCTGGTTGCAGCTCACCGTGGGAAGAGTGGCGTCAGTCCAGCCAAAAGGGCCATCAGGCCCCTGCCACGTGCCCTCGCCTTTCACTTCACCAACACTGTCATTTCATTAGACACTAATTTTTCTGATAGAAAATATATACAGAACAAAAACGTGCTTGTGTGTGGTGTACCGACCTACACAAGATAAGATCTGATTTCACAAGACAAAATACCAGCCCACTTCCACTGGGAGGTGGTGGTCCCACACTTTCTCCTTCCTGGGAGTAAGAACCAAGGGTGAGCCAGCTGAGCTCACAAACTGACAGGAAACTGTTTTAGCACAAGCAACTACTTTCTGTTTCTCTTTTGATTCCAGGGCTAAGGAACCAAACCAGCTTGGCTTGCTGCTGGAGGAGCCTGAGAGACATAAAGCAGCAGAAGGAGATGGAGAAAACTGGAGGAGGAAGACCATCCTGTTTTAGCAGCATCAAGTTATCAAATGGGCTCAATTGTATTATCAGTTCTAACTGTCCCAATGGCACTCAAGCATTTGCCAGTTTTGGAAGAGTAAATGCACAGTAGTCCATGCACCAGTAATTGCAGTATCCACCCAAACAAAGCACTGGTGGTCAGGCACCCATGGCACTGAAGTCCAACTCTGATCACAGCGAGTGTGTTTTGCATATTGTTCTGTCATAGGTTTAAGATTTCCCCACCCAGTTTTATGTATGCTCTCATGCTTATGCATATCCCTTACGGAATAAGTATGATATCTGGAAAGTTCGGCTGTATTCGGTACCCTGTTTGTTAATTTGACTAGAGCCCTCCCCTGAGTTTGTCCCATTGGATGTTTTCCCCTGTCACCTCACAGATTACCGAACCCCATTGTTTGTAACCCTTTATTACGCCCCTTTTCACCTGCATACAAAAATCTCTGCGCACCCACATTTTTCACTCTCTGCCCTCCTGCTCTTATGTTTGAACTGCAGTAAAGGATTGAAACTACACGGAGAGCCCCTCTCTCATCCTTTACCTCTGCCAGTGCTCTTTTTCCATTCGGATTGCATTCTGCTCCTTGCGAGGAAGCCAGCTTTGTCTGCTGTACTGCAGCCAGGTCCCGTTCCCAGGGACACCTCCAGCAGACAGATGCTGTGCAGACCCTGGGCAGCCTGCGGTCAGCATCAGAAGTGGGTTAGAAATACATGGCCCAGGGCAAAGCTGAGAGGTGCATGAGTGGTTCCCCCTCTTTTGAGGGGGCAGCCAACCACTGGGACAGGCTAATTGTACTGGAAAACTCCACCCTAAATCTCTTCGAAGATCTGGCTTTCTTTTCTTCACTTTCTTAGGTCTCTGTTGCTACTCCGTTCCATAAAACTTTCAGGAAAAAAAAGTGCATCCTTTTCTCCAAGAGCATTTGAATCACACCAAAGTAGGCCAGGTGATAATTGCACACCACATTGTAGTGCTGCTTAAATGTCAGATGTTAATTAAAACCTTTCCTGAAAATGGGTCATTAATTAGGGCAAATGCAGCCATTCTTTATGGATTCTGATTAACCAGTGAGTAAAAGCATTATTTCAACACTGGTATTGAAATTGTTAATTTTTATTTGTCTGAGGTGTGTTTGTTATTGAAAGAAAAACAAGTGAAAACAATTATAACTCCTTGAACTTATTGTTCTTTCTTTTAAAGAGTGTTTTAAATAAATATTTTGGCACAAAAATATTCACGCACACACAGATTGCAATAGGAACATTTCAGTATTAGGTCCAGATGTCTCTAGCAGTTGTATAACCTTGGTAGGAATGCTTAAATGCTGTAGATATTAAATACAGCTCTGACCTCCGAAAACAGCCTGTTGTGGCACTTCACTTGTATCTTTCTGTTCTTAAGAAAATGGCACCATCTGCATGAATAATGGTACACCAAAATGTTTGCTAAGTCAGGGCCAAAAGGTAGGGCATGTGTTTCCTTTGAAACTTTTCTGAACAACTGTGAATTATTGGGACAATCATAATATTGATAAAGGATCTAAGTGTTCAAGATTTAAGATATATATCCAAGCCTTGCAGCTTAACCATCTTGCTTTTTGTCACTTTGGCCTGGATTCAGCAAAGCAATTAAGCCCCTAAATAGCACCATTGATTTCAGTGACACATAAACAGTTGTTTGAATCAGGCCCACCCTTCTGGCCAAAGCGCATTCCTTCTTGCTTCCCAGTGTATTAGAGATTTTGGAAGAGCAGTTCCAGTTATTATCAGTAGCTGTAACATGAAAACATGGTCTACATTGGGACTTCTGTGCCTAGGTACTTCTGCAGGAGGTCCATGTATGAGAAACTGCAGAGATCTGGCTGAAGATTTCAGTGTTTCATGGCAGCGTTGCCACATTTCCACAATGCGCATGGTTGAGCACACTGCTGCAGACACCACCCACTGCAAGATCTTCATCCTCACAGCAGCTACATCTCTGCAGCTATAGCAGAGGTGCTGGCGGAGACTGAGGGACACAAAGCAGGGGAAATGAGATGGAGGAAAATAGAGGAGTTAAAACTGCTGTTTTAGCAGCACTGAGTTATCAGATGGGCTCAGTTGTATAATTAGTTCTGACTCTCCCAAATGGCACTCAGGGCTTTGCCAGTGTGGGGAGAGGAAGTGGGTTAGAAATACGTGGCCTGGGGCAAAGCTGAGAGGTGCATGAGTTAGTGCCCCTCTGTTGAGGGGGCAGCCAGCCAGCAGACAAACCCCTGATTCAGGAGCAACCTCTTGAAGTCTGGCCATTGGAAAGAAACCCCTGTATCTGCCATGCCAGAGAAGCAACTGTTGTGCATGGAGACCGTAAGGTGGTGGGGACACAAGTCCTGCAGCCATTTTGGGCGCTGGGGCATGGGTGGGTGACACACTGACCACCAGATTCCCAGCTCCAGTTCCTACAGTTGCTGGTCACAGAAACACTAAATTGATGTTGTTTTGTTTAACACATCATTCTAGTTCCCCTTTTCACATGAAGAGATAGTGATTCCAAGTAAAATGGAAAATGCTGTGCTGTGATATGGTGTGAGGATTGTTGCTGAATGAGAAGAACTGGTACCTCTTTTTTAAGGTAGCACTATCCTCTGCTCTCATCTGCCATTTTTGTTCTATTTGATCTTTCCTGGTCATCACTATTTTTCACTCATGATATTTTTCTAGTTCACACTTTATAGAGAAAGAAGAAATTGTGAGAATTAAGTGGTGGCAGGAGGTACAGAGCATTCCTCTTTAAAAGCAGAGACTGTTTTATTTTTCTCAAGTACATGTTACATAAGTGTATCACTTCCACAGCTGAAATATTTCAAAAGATGGATAATGAGGTTGTTATCAGGGTCAGGGAGAGCTGCCTGCTAAATCCTTTGACTCTGGGTTCACCAGGGCTACTGGACTTTATATGGGAAAGTTGACCAGCTTAGAGCTCATCTTGTAGTAGCCAACATTAAATAGAAGCACAAAGCATGTGAAAATACTATAATGGTAAGAGAAGTAATTAAAAAAAGAAGCTTCTGACTGTCACCGGAGATTTCGTGGTATTAAATCTGGATATTTTAATAATATTAAAGAAGAGTTGAGGGCTCTGATCATGTCTCTAAAGTAGTTAATTTAGACTAAATTAATTTATAGCTACATGTAGTGTTTTTTAACTATAGCAAAAAGCTGGGTTTGTATATATTTCTCATTTTTCACAGAAAAATAATTTAATATCTACTATTCTTAAAGCCTTTAAACATTAACCAGTCCCTGCACTTTTCTTCATTGAAAGCATAATCCTGTACAGATCTAATGTTCTAACCCATTGCTCTTTTTTACAGTTTCAAAATGTACTGCTTTTGTGGTTTAGTTCAAAGCTAAAAGCAAATGCAAAGAGGTTTGGAAGCAAAATAAACCTCTAGAGATTTCTGTTGTGTACTGATGCTTCCTGTCCTACCCCATTTACCCCTGTCAGCAGAAGGCAACAGGAAAAACAGCATACAAAACTCCTCAGTTAAGTGTTTGGGGTTTTTTAAAATAAATAAATACCGCCTGAAGTAACACCTAACATAAATAACAATGGACTATTGATATCTCTGAGTTACCTTATTGTTCACGCTATGTTTTCATTAGAAGTGCAGTTAAATCTTATTTTATTTAACTTGATCTAGATAGGGTTATGTTACCAGCTGGCCTGAAGAAACAGGGCTGCATAATCCTTGGACTATCAAATGTAACCAGGGGACGGCAGTCTGGAGTCAGCATAAGTGTAAATTTATAGGATATGTGTCCCTGAAGCAGGGCTGCTCCTGCTTGCATTGGCTGTGCATAATCTGGTTCTACAGTCAGACAGCTTTATTTCAGGACTGCTGCAGAGTACATCTGAAAATATGGCCAGCCTACCCTGACAAGGAGTATCATAAAGAAATGAACACTTTGTCGATTTTATCATCTCTCTTACCACCTTTCAGATACACGTGAATAAAATAGGATTTGAAATATTAACAAGAAGCTTGAATCTTTGCAGAATTCCTTTCTGCTTTCTGGTGCTTCAACATGTACTTCCCAGCAATACACAAGAAAACAAAGGGTACAAGCTTTTAACTGCTGAATCAAGTGAATTAATCACAATTAATAATTTATTTAATGCAGACAAATTTCTTTTTCTATTTCTATAAAGCTGGTGATGATGTACCATGTCATAATTTCCAGAGATGCTTAGGATTTCTGTTGGTCTTCTCTTTACACTTGTTAGCCAGGATGCGTCAAGCAGCTCAGAGGTGAGCTGGTGTGTGTGCATGTGTGTGTGTGTGATGTGTTAAAGGGGAGTCTCCTGCCTTTCCCTTTACCTTCCCTTCCCCTTTGCAGAATGAGGGATGGATGACTAGACAGACATTCTCTATAGTGTGTTTTCTAACACTAGGTATTGGTATTATTGTTCATCAAAGGTGATCAGACATTTGTGGCCATATGGTGTGCTGTGCAGTATTCCATTTGCTGTTTCTCATCCAAGCAAGAAGAGATGGGTAGGGAGCATAATCACATATTAAAAAAAAAAAAAAACAAACAAAAAAAACAAAACCCAAAACAAAACAAAAAAAGGCACTGCAAACAAAAATAGAAGAAATTAATCTTTTTACAGACTCAGCACAAAGGTGCTACATGGTGTAGTAGCCTCACCTCAAGCCCTAGGTGGTTAAAATCCTGCCTGGGGTCCTTGGCACCCAACTTGTCTGCAACTGTTTGGGAGTCTCAGAATACTGCTGTGCTCCAAGTGTCATTGAGGAAGGATTAGGCAACCAGAGAAAAAATGAACCAGAAAATTTGTCTGAATACAGTGCATGAGACAGGCTCTGTCTGTCACCTGCTGGGTCACAGCAAGGTCAGAGTGCCTCATAAGTAACATTAGCACTCACATGTATTTATGCCACGCCACGGAACTTCAGTCTCTTCTTTATTGCTCTCTGGTGCATCTCAGCTGTTTGTCAAACAGCTACAAGAACAAATCCTTACCAAGTAGAAGAGATGCTGAAGTACCACCTGAAATGCATGTGGTACAGGTCTTTGAGAGGAAGGTGGAAAAAAAAATTCCACCAAAATGCAGTGGTGGCTGGCTGATCCCATCTCTTGGTGGGCTCCAGTGCAGCTGACTGGTGGATCCCTGCAGTAGGACCTGGCTCCAGCTAACACCCTGACTCAGTCAGAACCAGCACTGACTGCTGGCTGAGCCAATGCTTCTCACAAAGGTTTCTCAGAAGCGATAAAGGCTTTTTCCATGCTGTAACTAAAAATCTGTCCTGTTGTAACTTGTAAGGCCTTTGTCAATACAAAATAACGTGAATAAACTCTTCCACACTAGAAAGTAGAATAGCCTGGGAACATTTATTTCGAAACACCTTTTTCAGGACTCTTCTTTTGTCAAACATGAAAAATAAGAAGTAGAAAACACTAGAAGTGATTCTGCAAATTTTTTTCTGTATTAGCTGTTATATAAGCTCATTCTTCTTCCTGCTATGCCCTGCCAACACATAACAACCTGGGACTTTTCAGTTCCCTGATGTACTACCATGCCTCATATTGCTTTTGGAGTGGAATCAATAGTAGTTCAAACAGCACAAAAATCCCATTATTTACTAAATCATAATGTATATTTAGGGCTGTGCGGAGGGAGAGGATGACCGAGTAGAGCAGGACCAGCATTCATTACCCCCTCAAAGCCCAGGAGATTCACTACTGGGACTGACTGGACATTTTTTTCCTGTGAGCAAGAAAAGCAAGGAGATGTAATTTCCTACGGATTTGTGCCTATCTGGTGGCTCATCTAACTCCTTTGTAACAACACAACATTCCCCATAGGGCACCCCAAGGCAGAGGCAGCACACCCAAACATACGTGCTGGCTGGCTCCTGGTGCAGTGGGTGACCACTCTTGGAAAGAAGGAGTAATAGTTATTTTGCTCAAATTTCCCTGGAAGGGGAATTCATTTGAGTCCACTCAGCTGATTTATCCGAAACTTTCAGGAATCTGAATACCTTTGAGACCTGGAGACCCCTGTCAGACTTGGCTGACATAAAACAAAGGATTCAGAAACTGTAAGGGGAGTAACTGATGTGCCAACACAATAATTTTCAGGATAAAAATCATAGTAAAAAAGGTGATGTTCACACATACGTTGTACTTCTTTATCTGGGTTGTTCATATCTGAAGAATTTGGATCACGTTTTTAAGAGTGCTAAAAGAGTAAACTGAACTTTAAAAATTAAAAATGGATAATCTCACACAATTATTTGACTTATGTTTGGAAATTTAAACTGACAAAATTTCTTGTATATAAAAGATTTCCTGTTTTCACTGTCCTCCAGTATATAAAAGTCTTTTTAAAATTTTATTTGCACTGTCCTGTGCTCTGAGATCGCTTTCCAGGTGCACTTAGTCTGATACATGGAGGCCATAGCTCACAGCAGTTCACATCAGGGAAGCCTCCACTTTTTGCTACACAGGCAGCATTTGTGGTAAATATAGCTGTCCTCTGACACCATGCTTACACACATAAGGCCTGCGCTGCATCAAAGGACTGCACACATCCCTGTCACCTTGCAAGCAGGATGAGCTCAGAGAAGAAATTTATGGCTGGAACAGGTTCATCTGCCCAAGATATTCAGGACTCCTTGGCACATTTTCCAGGATATTATAGCTTATGTGATACAGGTAGTTTAAGGACTTTAGCTGCTTTTTCTGGCTCTCCCAGAAACACAGTGTGGTAGCCTACAACCCAGGAACAGTGTAGTTTTCATCCCCTTGTAGTAATAATATTTATTTCTTTCGTGGGGGCTGCTCCTCTCTTCTTGCCTTATTAAGTCAAAGCAGGAAGGAACAGGGAGCAAGGCATTAATAACAATGGCAAGTTTATACAATGAAGGCAGAAGGGAAATGTGAGGAGAGAAACAAAAAAGAAGATGAGGGGAAGAGGATGGGTGAGGTGTTGTGCACAGATTGCTTCCTTGGTCTCACGAATCTGGGACAATCGTGGGTTTTGCTTTCAAAGAAATAGTAGAGGAGCTTCTGGTCATCTCAGCATTTCTTTAAATTAAACAATGTTATTAGTCATTAGTAGTAGTTCTATGCAGTCCCAAAGTAACTGAGCAATACTTCAGAAAAACAAAGTGGAAATACTGTGTTCCTGCTAATAAGCCAATTCAAATTCCCTCTAGGGTCAGATGAATGAGGAAACCAAATTTTTGCAGTGGGGTGGAGGAACATAGGATATCATAGCTGCTACTGTGTTGATGTTTGTGATACAGCTTCAGGGAGGACAACACATCAATCAATATGCATTTTAGTTTGGCCTGGTATTCCCAGGACAGGCTTTACTTCAAGAAGTAAATAGCATGAAGCCTTGTACCCGAGGCTTGCCTCAGAGTGGAGACTTCTGGAGTTGTGGCTTCTTGATAGGAAGAGACCTCAGCTCCTCATTTACTGCTGCCTTCATCTCTCTGTGAGGGGTGACCACCCTTTCTGCAGCAGAGATTCCAGAGCATTTGCACTGACAGGCAGGTCCCTTGGGACAGGCGATGGTGAGCAGGCGAGGCAGGCAGCCCATGCCAGAAGCAGTTGCCTGCACCATGGGAGTCACACAGAAGCCCGGCTGAGGCTTGTGCATACCTACGCCTTGGCTCAGTTCTGTCATCCTCATGCCTGCAGCAGGGGGAGGTACCGGCTCCTACACGGCCCTTTGTGCCAGCAGGGAAAAAGTAATGATGTGAACTAATATGAACCAGTTAATACCATGTGAGAAATCATTCATGTTTTTAGGTGAGAATATAGACACCTGTTTTTCAAGCACAGGGGTGGAGTGGGAAATTAACCATGGGAATAAATGCCAAGAGAACCAGTGGGGTTTTTATCTCCTCACGTACATTCAACTCAAACACCTTCCAGTCAAGTTCTCAAATAACTACACTCAGTGTATGGATAAGTGGGTGAAATGCAATGCTCTGTTTTTTCAGGTGGTCAGATGAGGTAAATCCCTCTTTCCTGGGCTCAGAGCTTATAAATCAGTCTCCAGAACAAAGTGCCTTCTTGAGTACGTTGTTACAGAAGGATAAAACCAAGCATTCTAAACATATCACTGTGGGCAAGGAATGTGTGACGGTATATCCTAAATTTCAGTCAATGGTGTCCCAAAATGCAAACTGTGAGTGCCCTACAAAGCCTGTGTTCAGCTGTAGCTGCCAGAACAGGACCTGCCAGCTATATCTCTGTAATCCAATAATCCAGTATCACCCCCGCAGCTGGCCTGCCTCCACTCACACCATCATAGACAGGCAACAGAAGCTATATCACCATAATTATGAAAAGGCCTGGACACAGTTATCAGATAGAAGCAGATATGTGTCCATCTTACTGGAGATATGATATTCCAACACGTTTCATGAAATGTGTTTTCAGCTGTCTCTCAGGAGACTGTTTCCCAGTCCAGTTGTGGGAAGGAACCAGCTGTCTTCTGGCCATGAACTGCTTTTCCAAGGTAATATATACGAGGTGACCAACTTTGATCAATAGCACAGGGAAACTGGTGCTGTACAAACCTGACAAAGTTGACTTTTATGAAGGATCTCCAAAATGACCATGGTTTGAGCAGCTGCTTCCACCACCCTGAACTGCACTACTTCAGCCCAGCCTTGGCTTTTCCCTTAGTAACCGACCTCCTCATTATGCCTAAGCGATTTGACCAGAGAAGGTGACCAAAGCAATCACTTTTCTAACATTATCAGAACACATATATCTGTCGTTTTAAACTGAGATTTTCCAAGCTGCAATTCTGGGGCCAGTTCCCTGTTCCTCTGTGTCCTCAGCTGTATTCAGTTAATGACCTGAGACTTCCACCAACACACAACAGCTACAAAATGCATTTCAGGGTTATGGACACTGGGTATCTGTGGTGCTGCAAAACAGCAGACTGATGGATCTGACCGACGTGGTAATCAAATAGATGGGAACCTGTTTGGGAACAAATAGGATAGTGTAAAAAGAGTTGATTATGGGCAGAGTTTTGGGGAGAATTAAGGAAGAAGTATCCTGCAGGGGCAAAGATAGATGATATTTTGAAATTGCTCATAATGAAATTCAGTTATTGCTCTCCAGATCTATGCCAGAGAATACTCTACTCTCTTCCATACAGTTACCAGGGAAATTAAATAGGAGGTTGTTGCTATTTCAAGACTCAGAATGAAAAAAAAAGAAGTGCCGGTTTACTGCAGGACCAATTTGTAGGGTCTCTCCTGGCCAGGCTTTTGAAACAGACTGAAAAGTGTGTGTGTGTGTGTGTTTTGTTTTTTTTTTTTAATTTTTCATGTCAAAAGTAGAGTTAGGCTCTGATTTTCCAAGGAGGAAAAATTGTAGTGGAAATGTGTGCCCCCTACCTTGTCTGCAGTATGATGTGAAAGATAAAAGTGCAGATGCTATTCAGCTCTGCCTTAGTTAAAGGTGTTGCAAAGACTTTAATGGCAGGAGTACTTTTCTGCTGTTAAATTACTCGAAGCCCCATTTGTAACACCTGGTAGTTACTCTGACAGCTACACACTGATACAATGAAGTCTACAAGAGAAGCTTACAGCAGCTCGCAAGGCTCAAAAATGCGCTGGGCCTGAAGAATCAGAGCTTCAAACAGGAATTTCTGTGACATGAACCAAGAGCATTCCCTCCCTTCTTTCCAGGAAGCCTTGTTCCTTTTTCATTACAAACCTAAAAATGCTCAAATGTGTATTAAGGCAAGGTCTGGCATTAAACAGTGAGGATAAATGTAGAGAAGAAAAGCTATTTGCTATACAGATTTATTGCTCCAAGTCCCTACAGGAAAAGCAGTGGCAAGCAAAACCATTCCCTAAGTTATATTTTGATAACTTCATAAAATGAATGACATGGTATTATATCCTGAAATTCACTTGCAGTTTCTCTGAAACTTGCTCTCTGCTCTGCAATGGCACATTGAAAGCATCATCCTCTGCCATTGCTGCTCCAAGTCACAGGAATGAATTATCTCCTAAGAGGAACCAAATCTTCATTGCACTGACAGCACATCACGTGCCAGAAGTCCTCGGTGGGTTCTGTTTAAATGAACATCAAGGGACAAGGGTAAGAAGAGCAGGTTGTTTACCAGGCACTGCTTGAGGAGTGACTTTTCTCTGCAGGGACATGCTCCCTCAGCTGACTCCAGTGATCACTGGGGTAGCATGGAGTTAAATGGTGTCACTAACAGAGCATGAGTCCCTTGGAAATAGAATAGCCTCTCAGCAGAGCCAGACACTGTCTGCCAGGCCATGCACTGCAGGGCAGCTGGTGTATGCCAGGCACCACCGTACCTGGAGGTGCAGCACTGCTGTGCCCTGAACTCATGTCAAAAGTGACACAAGTGATCTTCAAATTCTGCTTCAGACTTCTGCTGTCCTCCTCTCTCTCCCTGCCTGTAGCTACAAATGTAACAAAAGGGCTTGTGCCTGTGAGCTTTCTGAAATATTTACCATAAACATCTCAAATTGTGATTCTTGCTAGAAATGCCACAAGGGGGAAGAATTGGGTTATTTATGGGGCAGGATTTACTTAAAGCATTTGGTTTATTCAGTCTAATTAAGACTGAGATTGTTCTTCACACACTTTGTTGGGAGAGGCAGGGAAAGAAAGAGGAGAAGGGATAGGGTGAAAGTAATCCCTAAAATCCAAGGCAAACTCAGTCAAACAATTCTAGTTGTGTCTAGATGGGGCATACTGAAGTTTTGCACTGTATTGGTTAAAAAAAAAACAAACAAACCTGGCCCATGCCAAATCAATCCCTTTCAAAAGAGTTCTTAAGCAAACTTTTTTGTTAAGCTTTCCATTCATCTGTTCAGCAATAGGTTTAACAGACTGCCCAGCTCTACACTTGTAAGTACTTCCTCTGCCTTTAATAATAAACCACTGAAACCAGCCACAGTAAGGTTGTGCCATGGCAGCACAGCTAGTTGACGTGCCTGCAGGTTCACTGGGTTTAATTCTTGTTTAAAAAGTTTTTTTCCCCATCACTTTAATGGCATCTAAGCACCATGGTGGAAAATAGAAATCCCAGTCACCCATTTCAGGTTCATTTCAAGGCAGCAGCACTAGCTTTGCCAGCAGAGCTGTGCCTTGTGCTAACACTGTGCTCCAGAGCACATCCATATCACAATGGGTTTTTACAGAGAAGAAGCAGAGGCCAAAACAACCTGCTTCAGATTAGAACATTGACTTTACAACCACAAAGCCACAAGTGCGGGTAATGTATGTATGGGTATGTGAGCACTGTTGTGCTTATGGGTTGACGGAATGAAGACATGCTTCCATTACAGTGTCATATGGATGTTCTTGGATATCTGAGCAGTTCGGGGAGACAGCATAATGAAATACAGAATGCAAATTGCTTTAAAATAACCTTGGATGTTCCCAAACTATTGCCTGAGTGGTTTGAAAAAAAGAGAAGCACTGAACTAGCATTCGTAGGAAATGAATAAAGTGTTGCAGCCCGATCAGGAAGGCAAACATAACATTTTCTCTCCTCAGGAAGTAACGAAAGCTGACTTCATACTGCAAAACATAACGAGGGGTATTTGTTGTAAGTTAAAAATCAATGAACTCCAGCTGTTCCCCTGGTCCTGAAAGCTTCATTTTTCAAGGAAGAAATATTTTTTCTTACAGGAACATTCCAGAAAACAGACTTCACCCTCAGTGACAATTGTGAAAAGTCAAATTGGTTGTAGAATAACTTTCCAAGCTAGTAGACAGGCTTTCTGATGAGCCCTTAAAATAAATTGCTAAATGAGAATTTAGCCTAATTTTTGCAATTAGAAAATTAGCAGATGAGACTTTCCTCTTCTTTTCAACAGAAGTTCAGCCTTTTTATTAGAAGCTGTCTTCTGGTTTGCCAAGGAGCACTTTCTCTTACTTTCTCTTTCATCATGCTGAAATATGCAGAAGACAAACCAACCTCTGGCACGAACCAGACTAGCCTTAGGGAGTCTATCAAGTAAAATATTTACTTATCTAACCAAGAAAGTATCTCACTAACCAGAACAGATGGAACATTACAGGATTTGGCTTCTCCATCTTCCAGTCTGGATCTGCTTCCTCTTTATCATTCAAGAAAGTCTTCTGGTTAAGTGTCTTGCCTCCATGCAGGCATAAAGATGCTTTGAGTCCCCTTTGAACAGGAAGAGCTGCCTTATTGGTAGAAGGCAGGCTAGGGCTCTGGATCTCTAGTTCTGCTGTTTATTCCATACGGACATTGCAATAAACCTGTGTGATGGTGAAGACAGGAAATTAAATACAAACTGTGCACCCAAGCAATCAATCTGACAGAACTCTATTTACTGTTGAAAAAATGTCCCACATACAGCGTGTTTGGGTAAAAAAAAAAAAAAAGATTTCATAGTTTCTGTATTTCCTCATTCCTATTTATGTCAATATCTCCCAAGAAAAAAAATAATCAGAATTCTAGTGGGATTTTTAAGACAAAGTTGGAGCCAGCCATCCATCAGAAACAATCATGTCATTCCAGAGAGCAAGCACAGCAAGAAGCGTGTGAAGGGGAATGGCTTCTGTGCCTAGCTCTAATAATGCCAGCACATGGCTGAATTTAACAAAGAAACACAGTGGTAGAAGCTCCCCTCTACTGCAGCAAATAAAAGTCAAATTCCCAGAGCAGTTTGGTCGCTAGCAGTTGTTCACACATTGTGAGTAAATAATTGTGTCACCAGGAAAGAAGACAAGGGAAGTTTCAGTTAAATCTCATTTTCACATTCTTGTTTTTAGAAATGTAAAACCAGAAAAATTTATTAAGGGATATTACTGAACTTTCCTGAAATATTCCTGAGATTTCCCTGTATCTAGCATTTATTCAAAGAATCTACAACTGCAAATTTAAGCCATGACTTCCCAGCAGTGCAAGTCTCGTAATGAATTAAAATGCAATGTTTCACAAGTTTTATCATCTTCTAATGGTGGTGCAAACAAAGGATTACATGTTTTCACCTACAGTGCTGAATTTAGGTACTGCATTATCTGTATTAAAGGATAAGTGTAAGTTAAGTGCATTGATTTGCATGGTAAAGCTATTAAAAATGGAAGAGGATTTTTTCCCCTCAGTTTCCTTAGGCTGCACCTTTCTTGTAAAGCTAATCCTTGTCACAAGCTGCAGTAATAAGCAGCACTTGCCCACAAATACATTTTTCTGATGCCATGGATTTGGATTTAGTGATCCTGCTTTGGAATATGTTACTATAACTGAGTTCAATTTAGGAAACTAATTAAAAGGATTATTTTTAAACTGCAACTAGTGCTCTGTAAATAAAGCACAACAATTTTTAATCAACATATGCACAAAATGTTCCAGAAAATAATAAATTTTTTTTTTTCCTTAAAAAGGTTCAAGTAGGATTTTAAAACATCCACATATGCCTTACAGACTGGATCATGGCAGCTTTCCTCCAGGAGTCATAGTAGAAAATAAGAAACAAAAGATCAGTGGCCTTCTGTCATGAAAAGTCATGAAAAATATTTACGGTAAGACAGCCCTGGTTTCACCCACAAAAGAGTTTAGTTAATAAAAATAGCTTGCACATACAGAATCTTAGAATCATGGATTCATTAGGTCAGAAATGGCCTCTAAGTATATCAAATCCAGCTGTTAACCCAGCACTGCCCAGTCCACCACAAAACCATGTTCCTAAGTGTCACATGGAATGATAGAATGGTTTGGGTTGGAAGGGACCTTAAGGATCATCTAGTTCCAACCCCTCTGCCATGAGCAGGGATGCCACCCCCTAGACAAGGTTGGTCCAAGCCTCATCCAACCTGGCATTGAACTCCTCCAAGGATGGGGCATCCATGACTTCTCTGGGCAACCTGTGCCAGTGCCTCACCACCCTCAAAGTAAAGAATTTCTTCCTAATATCTAATCTAACTCTAGTCTCAGTTTGAAGCCATTTCCCCTTGTCCTATCATTAGGGGATAGTCCTTGTAGATAGTCTCTCTCCATCTCTCTTGTAGGCCCCCTTTACGTACTGGAAGGCTGCTACAAGGTCTCTCTGGTGCCTTCTCTTCTCCAGACTGAATAATCCAAACTGCTCCAGCCCTCTGATTATCTTTGTGGCCCTCTTCTGGGCTTGTTCCAACAAACTTGTTCCTTCTTATGTTGGGGACCCCAGAACTGCATGCAGTACTCCAGGTAGAGTCTCACAAGAGTACAGTAGAGGGAGAGAATCACCCCCCTCAACCTGCTGGCCACACTGCTTTTGATGAGACAAGATGAAAGAAATACAGAAGGCTGGTAAGCATAATGATCTTGACCTCTTGGTAAACAGGAACTATTCAGTTGAAATAGTTTCAACACAAACCTGCAAAATTCCTCATTAAGGAAGAACAGATACAAGCTAGGCACTATGCCGGGGAACAAACAAACAAACAAGCAAACAAACAACATGACCTGAAGAGTGCAAACATGAGAAAAAGGTTGGCATGGTTTCATGGTGCCACTTCATGAGAAAATACATAAGGTTTGAAGTATCTCTAATTGTGTAGATATAGTGATACAGTAATAGTGGCTGGAAAATGAAGCCAAACTAATTAATGTGAGAAATCAGATATATACCTACAACCTGCCTTTCCGTATGTGCATGTGTGTGTGTATGTGCATATGCTTATATAAACCTAGCAGTCCAGACTGAATGGTAAGACAGATTCTCTATCACCATGGTCTTTAGTTTCTTCCAGAAGCCTGATGTAAACACATTATTTTTGCATCAGAAATGAATTATTGCACTCAGTACAGGTATAGTAGATGAGGTGTAATGGCCTGTTGTTTGACAGGAAGCCAGATTTGAAGATCTAATCATTTCTTTAAATCACCAAAGCAACAAATTAGCCCTGTAAGCAGGAGTATCAGCGACCATTATTCAAAAAGCCAATCCCAAGCTAAGTATTTAGTCGCATAAATGCCTATGTTTTCCAATGATGCCCCAAAGTTATTCTCTGGAAACACCATGATATGGGAAACTGTGGTCACATGCTTAGAGACCCGTAGTTCCTCTGTGCCCAGTGAGAGACTAACTCATGGATCCACCATTCTTTTGTTGTCGGTGTGTCTTTTTCCCTTTGGCTGATGAAATAGCTTAGATAGGCAGTGTGGACTGAGTGAGTCAGGGACTTCTGCATGGCAGAAGGCTGCGCAAGCTTTTTACAAGAGTTAGTTTCTTATAGATTTTATTTGCACATATTGATTCAATAAAAAAAAAGTTACATGTGAAAATCACAAATGCAATTTTTCGAATCTAAACAGGTTTTCCATTTAAATGGCTAAGGAGCAGAGACATGTGGAGAAAGGCAAAAGACAAAAAAAAGAAAAAGGAGATAGGCTATAAACTGCATTATCCTCAGTCTGTTACTAAACAACCCTGTCAGGGTTCTTCCTCCCTATTACCTTAATGTCTTGCAATAGCAACAGTAATCCCTAAGAATATAAATCTTTATTCTACATACTAAAGGGCTGACAGAGATTATGGACCCAAAAAGGCTGAAATGTAAGCACTAGGAAATCGCAGGCGCAAAAGGAGACCAGAGTCTTTCTTCATGTAGGCAACAAGATTGCAAGTGCAGCAGCTGGCATTTTCTGGAAATCCAGGCCATAGCGCACTCTGATACCTGCTTGTGTCTTCAAATATGCCTGAGCACTGCTTTAGGTTTGGCAGTGCTAGAGGGGTCTGGTTTGATGGGAGTACCCTGAGTATGATATCACCATTTTAAAGAAGACTTTCACAGGGTAGGAAGTTAAAGAAAGCCCAGGGCTGAAGCTGGATTTCACAGGCAGATAGTAAAACCCAGCAGCCAGGAGATGGAGCAAGTTCAGAGCCCATTTCCACCTGCCCCTGTTTTCCTTACTGCTGGCTGTAATAGAAATGCTCGTGAGGAAGCTGATCCAGACATTCAAGGCAGAAAAGAGTAATTTGGGTTGTGATGCAGCACAGGTATATAGCAAAACTGTCAAACTTCACTTGAGCTATTCCCCTTTCACTGGGTTATTTTGCAGAACACACAAGTTCACTATCCTTTTACAAACTTTGTATGTCAGAAAGCCTCTCTCCCTTGAGGTCATTTTGTTCAGGCAATGTAAATGTCAGCTGCCAGTTGTAAGTATTATTATTTATATGGAGATGTCAAGGAGTGAGGGGGAAATGATGCAGGCAGCTCACTTCTGTCTTAGCTCTCAGGAAAGGTCAGCTGAGCCTTTCAAAAATGGCTGTCAAAGCCAAAACATCTTTCAAAATCCATTCTGTAGAAACAGTGCAACGAAGCACACGCTTTAAAGCCAGCCAAGGTAGGGCTGAGGCGACTGGTTTATTTTTCTGATTTTAAAAAGCTCCATTAGTGACTACTAGTGGTGCAAGAACCCAAGGCAGCCAGAGAATGGACAGAGCTCACTCTGGTAATTGCATCCAGCTGCATTTTGTTTGCTTTGGGGATTGCATTTCTTAGCCTTCTGTTTGACCTAACTTACATCTGAGCAAATTTCTTCCTCTGATGAACATCCCCACATTTCACATCCTGCCTGAGCTGCCAGGACACAGAGTGGCTCTCACCCCATGACCTGGATGGATGGGAACAGAGGAAGATCAGCCTATAGCTTTAACAGTGAGGGGTAGATTTTGTCCTTGCAAGCTTGGCAAAGGAGTATGGGGTGTATGACTGAGAACACAGATTCAAGGCAGATTATGGCACTTAGGTGTGGAGAGACTGACCACAAATTTTATAAGTGCAAAAAGGAGATCTTTTCATAAAGGTTTGGCTCAAATCCCAAAAATACTTAGGTGCCTAATTCTCAAGGCAAGGATATCAATAGAAATCAAACAGTTAAATGTTCTTCCAGCTACATAAAAGAAGCAGAAAGAAATTACTTTAGCTCTTCTATAAGAATTGCTCATGCAGTTCTGTGAAAATCTCCCCAAAGGGAATAAGGTTAAAGGAAAGGCAAATTCCAGATGAATGCCATGAAAAACTCCTAGGTATCCAGAAGTACTGTCTCAAGAACATCCCAGCCCAGAAATGCTCTGTTTCAAGCATGCTGAATTCCAGACTAATAACTCCATCTTCTATTTCTCATCTTCACCCAATTAAAAGAAAAAACCAGGAAACCCTCACATTTCCCTGAAGACATCTAAAAGAGACAAGATATCCACTTACTATTGCTTCCACATAATACTTCAAGAAAACAAAAAATGAGCAGGGCTTTATGATCTCTGTATACATCAATATTTACTGTTATGGCTCCTCTTTAGCAAGATCCACATTATTAAAAAATGGGATCTGTCCCCAACAGGATATGAGTGAAATCACATAGGAAGAGCGAGTTCCTCCCTCTTGCTCCTGGTTTTCTGATCTGAGGGGAATGGTGAGCCAGACTGCGTGGTTGCAGAGCCTTGTGCCTTTCAGCATAGCTACCATGTCTATTTTTAATTTATTCGTGTGCTCAGCTGTTCTTTTTCCCCTTAGCCCATGCCACGCTGGGATCTCAGATTCTGAGTCCTGCCTACAAAATTCAGACAGAAAACACTGAGACAGAGATGTGCTAAATTGAAAAGTAGTTTCATGTGAATTTAAGCCAAGCGTTGCTATGGGACAAAGTCCTTTAAGGAACAATGTGATGTACTTGGAGATTTAAGAGCTTGTTTTCACTGCTGTTTCTGATTCTGCCATAGGAGGTCCTCAGGAGCAGAAGTATGTGAACAAAGACAAAAGACCACTGCCAGAACACATTTTGGATGAGGTTATCATATCTTGGAAAGTTCATGGCTTGTTTACCCATGAAGGTGTTTACCCTTTGACACAGATTTTATCCTTGCTAGCATATATTGAAAGCTGCGAAGACTTGCCAGAAGTTGTGCTCATGAGGGAGATGGAAATGTTGACTCTTTGGTTCCTCAATCCTTTGCCCTCAGCTGTGTCACCTTTGGCCATCCCAGCAAGCTGGACATCTTCCTGCAGGCAGCAGAAACTGGTCACCATGGCTCCTCATCTTCCATTTGGAAAGGGGACACCTGCAAGGGCTTGAGAGAGCTGCCTAGAATTTGCCAGGGTTTCCTGCAAGGTGCTGGACAACCCCACCACCCACCTATGCCAATCTTCACCTCCTCACCCATAAAATAGGATGAGGAGTGTTTACCCACCTCATATGCTGCCTCTTTTTAAGTCATCCTTGTGTAGGAAGTACTTTAGCTTAAGGGTTCATCCAAATATCAGCCCTTACCCTTTCCCCTCATTGTGCCTGTTTTGGATACTTATCCCCAAAGAATTTTATTTGGACTTTAGTGGTTCTCTGCTTTACTTATTCCCTGAGATTGTTGAGCGTCTTTACCTCCTCTGTCCTTCTCCTTTTTTTTTTTCATTGCCTCATTCTCCCTTTCAATGATCTTGTGCTCTTACTCTCCAGTCACAGCACGTGCGTTCTCTCAGACTGTGGTTTCACGATAATTAGTACCAGACCTGAGGACAATCTGTCCAAAGATCAAACAATCACATTCCCGCCAAATTAGCCCAAGCCCATAGCAGTGGTTTCTGGCAGCCTGAAGCTTTCACGTGAGCTTCATATGAGGGAGAACAGGCAGTACCTGATGTGGTGTGAAGTTAAAACAGCTGATAAAAGCTGAACCTGTCAATGTCCTTTGAATAAATGTGAAATGGAGAGTTTATTACTGTCAGGTTGGTTTCAGGGAGCTGGAGAGCTTTTGATCCAGTACTAGAATCTCAAACTTTCCTAGTCTTAAATGTTTTCTGCAGCCTTATCCATGTAAAAACACCAGCTCCTTCCTTCTCTTCTTGCCTCTCTCCACTGGTGGGCTGCCCTCTTTCCCACATCCCTACCTGGCAATGCCGGTGTGAGGGTGAGAATGGGTGGTGAAGAAGAGCAATGCAGGGCAGAGAGCGATGGATAGGCTTTCACTGACAATCCAACATCTGAAATTTTATTTAGCTGTCGCTCCCTCTAGAATTAATAAATATATTTAAAAAATCAGGACATTGAATCCAATGGCACTGGTCAAAGCAAGCGCTGTACTGGTTCATGGAGGTAAGTGAATGCTTAAAAGTCTTTGCCAACCCTGCAGCACTGCTTTTGTAATTAAAAGGAAAACCAAAATTGCACAACCCCACAGCTCTGATTTATTGTAAAGATGGATTTTTATAATTAAAAAAAAAAGATAGAATTTAGGGGAAAGAGTTGTTAGCACAAGAAAATTTTCATTTAGTTTAGCTCTCTGAGCAGTTTTTTCAGCTTATGTAAGAAGGGAAATTAATCCATTCAAGGTGCCCACTCAGCCCTTTCTCACAAATAAAATAAAACATCCAATCACATTTTGACAGAAGGAAACAATATGTGTGTTGCAAGCTGGTCTGGTTGAGACCAAATTAATTTTTTAGCTATTCCCATGTGTTTCAGATGTTCTAATACACTTATCACAGTGAAAATATTGCAGATCACCCTTCTATGATAATCCGAGAGAACAAGCCACCGCTTTACCTGGTCCTATGTGCTCTCTCCCCATTTCCCTGACCTTGAAAGTTATTTTGCAATTTTTATGCAAAGAATCCAAAAGCCAGCAAAAATGTGGGTTGCCTTGCTAGAGGCTCTGCAGTGTGTGTGGGGGTGTGTGTGCTTGCACAGAGTATCCTGAGCAGGCAGTTTTTTATGTCCTTCTGGCTCTGCTTGTGCTCTGACAGCATTGATGGCATAAATGCAGTAAATACATCTGCACAAAGGTCTTGTGTAAAGTTCGTGCAGGACCTTTCTACAGCAGGGACCCTTCTGACCATCATTTTCTGCATAACCAACACGGACAGGACTGCTCTGGAGCAGGATCTTTGGTGCAAAGGCCAGGTGGACATGAAAGCAAACGCTATGGGGAGAAAGGGAAAAACAATTCTCCATGGCAATAATGGGTAAGACAAGAAGGAAGTGTTTTAAAAGAAGTGTAATGTCAGATGTCCTGTTTAGCTTTTGGAGAAAAGTCTCCCAATATCAGTGATAACAAAGCACGGGAAGGGAGCTCTCTGAGACAGCTCAAGTCTGGCTGATCTTGCCTTGATGTTTGAGATTCTTCCTGAAGCTGCTTCATCTCTATTTCCCATCATTTTATGAGCTATTGCAGAATGCAGATAGCTTTTCCTGGTATTAAACTAGCCTGAACAGTGAAGCTGTCCTCTGTCTCAGGCCTTGTGCCATACAAATAGAATTTTTCTTTTGTTAAACCTCAGAGCATCTGGGAATTTCCCAGGCTGTTCCATGTGCAAATAGTTTTTGTGTCATTTGCTTATGCCTGTACTTCCCAGGGAATTCCTGGCTTGGCAGGTAGTCATGCATTAACCAACAAGCAAAAGTCCACAGAAAGTACAGCTAAGGTCCATGTCACCTATGTATGGCCATATAGCTCATACAAGCTATTAAGCTAATAAGAGAAACAATGACAGCTCTATAGCACACTCTGGCAAAGCTAAAGCATGTAAACTCACAGGCACTCCTTGCTGAAGAGAAGCTGAGCTAGCCCAGTGCTTTCCAACTTACTTTGTTTTCAGAGCACCAGGTATTTCCCACTAGTAGAAGGAGACCTTTTTTCTCACTTTCCTTAGCTTGCTTTTCCCTCTGTGAACCCCTCAAGAATGATGCACACAGCTGACCCCAGATGCTGCCATGGGAGACACCTAGTTCAGAATACATTTATGAGCTAATTGGAGATACCGGGATGCAGAAGAAGAAATGGACTGGCAGTTTCCATGGCAATCCCCCAGTCTATTAAAAATAATCAATATAACTATAGCAATGAGTAGCAACTTGTTAGCACAGAGCAGGGGAGCAGGGAGTGGGTTCATACTGTCCACACTATACCAACGTGGTGCTCTTGAGATACTGAAATGGAAACGGCAAAACAGAAAACTGCATTTGACCTGATTTTTAATCTTTAAAATCTTTCTGCATCCAGAAACATTCCCTACATGAGCAGGAATTGTTTGTTATCAGCATGTCTGAAAAACAAGGTCCAAACAATCATGTGCATGAATAGAGGATCAGGACATGGGCCATGGCAAAGATACAGCCTGGTCGTACACAGAGTTGTTTACAGTCTGTTTCAGTCACTACATCTCCATTTCTAATGAGATGCCAGAGCCCAGACCATTTTCCAAGAACACTTACATCAGCAAGGAAAGATCTATAAAACCAGATTAATATCTCAGGAAGCTTGTTTTATGATGTTATAACCTTGACAGTTATGAAGTAAACAAAGCTGTTTTCACATCTGTAAGGAGAGATTTTCAAGAGCTAAATACGCTGAGAATTTTTACTCTTAGCATTCATACTATTTTTTTCTCGTTCCATAGAGCTCATTAGATCCATGCTTTGTTTTAATGTTGTTATGTTGTGGTTTCTGGTTTCCTGCGATGGTAGGCAAGCCGCAGACCTTGCCGGAGAGTGCAGCGGGGCTGCCTGTCCCGCACGGTGCCCCGGTTAGCTGTCGACTCCACAACACGGTGGCGATAAAGGAGGCGAGAAGGCTACCCACATGGGGACCTCAGAGGATCTTTATTCAGATGGTCTCAAAGGCACAAACACCCGAGACATCCTGGCTCTCAAACGCAGAGCCAGAGATGCTGGCCTCAGCCTGGGCTTTTATACAAGGATGGGGGGGGCGGAGAGAGCACATGGACTAATGGCCTCAGGGCACAGGGGCGGTACATGGGCGGAGTTGGGGTATTGGAACCAACAGGGAGAACTTGAGGGAGCGGCCAGGACTAGGGCCGGGGAAGGGAGGATAACGTGGGGAAGGCAGGCAATTTAGCAGTAAAGGAGTGGGGAGATAGAGCACCACATTGTTAAGTGATTTCCATTATATTTTCATGGAACAAATGCCATTTCTTCCTACTGGATATCCAAAAGAGCTTGCTGCTTGGGTCATCTGATTTTTACAGAATTTTACTTTCCTACTGTCTTTAAAGGAGTCGCTCCTGTGGGCAAATGCCTCCTCATGCAGCACCGCAGGCAGGTTTTCACCACCCCTCTAGTATGTCTGCAGAGTGACCACGCCCTCGCTGCACACTGACATATATACCTCTTTGAACATGACATCAAAACACGGCTTTTCAATGTCACTTGCAGTAAACAAGATACTTAACATGCAGGGAGAGAGTACTTAGCTGCTGTATTTGCTAATGGTTTCTAAAGCTTTAAACACACCTTAGCACAGAGAAATTCCTTAGGAGAGCTCCAGAGCGTGGTGTCAGCCTGTGTCATCTGCCGAACTCGTTCAGCAGCAGCGTCTGCTCTGGAGTGCTAAAACACAGCAGCTTTTGTTAGGGCTGTGCATCCCCACGGGCAGTTGCAGAAAGGCACTGGCACAGCTGGCGCGTGGCTTTCCATACAGGCGGCAGTACCAGACAGGGAAGGGTTTGTCCAGCCTGTGATCAGCCACACTCACTGTCTGTCCTTGGCACACCCCAGTGATGGGGTGGGGGCACGAGGAGAGCTGGTTGCACGGTATGGGTGGAAGCACACGTGGCACCGACTGATGCGAGTGGCAGAGCTCTTACAGTCCATCTGGCTGACTTGCCTCTGCACTGCAGCAATGGCTGCAACCTCCTGCCACCCTCCTTCTCCCCTCTGGGCTTCAGCTGAGAGCCTCCAGGGACAGCAGCTGCAGGAATGAGCCAAAAAACCCCACCAGCATTGCCACGTGCATCTCTTTTTTGTATGCAGCCTTTCCTTCCTTGTGTGATGAATGGGACAAGCTGTGAACTGAGTAGCTGGAATTCAAACACTCGGGTTAAGGGAGCATATGGGGGTTTAAAAGCAGCATCACACTGTCAGGTAAAGTTCATGACAGCTACACACCTAATGGAAAAACGTCCCCCCGGTCTCAGCCTTGCTCTCATGGCACTGCTTGCATGCAATAAAGCCTCTGCTCCATGAATTTGGCAGTATTGGTGGACGCAGAGTTGGCTGCTTTAGGGGCTGAATTCCCTTGCCTTGGTTCAGCCTGTGAGGCGGGAGAAGCCAAGCCAGTTGGAAGTGGCTGGAAACCAGCTCCTTTCCAGCTGGCCCGTGCCCGGCAGGGGCCTCTGGTCACCCAGGCAGGGTGGGGAGATACTGGTCCTATGCCAGGAGAGAGTCTCCTCCTCCCCTCAGCTCCCACTCTGCGAGTGCAGCCCATCCAGCAGCACTGCAATACCAGGCTGGCTAAATCCACTCGAGAAACTACACCTTGGCTCCCTACCTGCTACCCAGTGATGTACAGCACAGGCATGCATGTACAGCATCCAGGCACTACTCCATCCATCAGCAGGCAGTACTGCAAACACAGCTTGGTTAATTCCTTATTACACTTACTACACTTATCCTCCCCAGAGACAGTTAACAAACAAAAAATACTAGAATGATCCTTTTAAAATAGTTCTGCTGTAAGAGCATGTGGTTGTAATTACTGCCTTTATGGACAAGTCTATTCTTTTTCTTTCCTTCTGTCTCTGTGTAATAGGAAATGTGCCAGTTTTCAAGCATTCTGCTTCATTACTATTGGAAGGAAGTTTCCAAAAATCAGAGTTTGTTTAACACAGGTTCCTGAGTCCATCCTGAGAGTCACCCTCAAAATCTGGGCTGGAACAGATCTACATAAACTGAAGTTTCTAAAAGGCCTGGGCAGTTCCTGCTTCTTCACTTTCCTTCTTTATTAATCTCTATTACGCTAATGTTCTGCATGTTTTCTTTCCCTTCTTCTGATTTTTCTTATGCAAAGTCCAGCCTCCCTTCACCTTCTCCCTATTACCTTTTCTCTTTTGCCCACAACTTTCCCATCAGTCCTCATGCTGTTCCTACTGCTGGTCTGCTCTTCAGGTACCTCTGTCACCCTGGACAATTCCTTACCTTTCCCAGACCCGATTTCCCTTCTGGGTGTCTGAAATCATCCTCTTTCTTTATTTCCCCTCTTCTGTCCTCCTTTCTATGGTTTCCCATGTAACCATCTTTTCCTCTTCCTACCCTATTCCTGACTGTGTCCCCCCAGCTTTCCATCCCTCTGCTCAGCTGCCCTCCAGCATCCCACTCTATGCCCTTTTATCTTCTGGGGCCTTTCCTTGTGGAGCTCCCTCGCTCACTCCCCATTGCCTCCATCCACCACCTTCAGCCCTCTCTCTCTTGTGCCTTGTTTTGTTGCTGCCAGAACTGGGGTCCCCACCCAGCAGTGCTCCATCACTCTCCCCCTGCATTAGCTCATGTTTTGATGAAGCTGGCACCCGTGTGGCATGGGTGTGAGGTCCCTGAGATCTGGGTGGCTTCCAGGGCTGCTGCTGTTCTGTTGGAGTGTCGGCACTCGCTTTCCACCCCCACCCTGACACTGGGAATCACTGTCAGAGCCAACAGGCAAAAGGCAGCACAGGCTCCAGATCTACCATGAGAGGTTTGTTTGTAGGGGAAATAATCCTGATGGATTAAGGGAAGCTGCCTCTTCCAAAAAACACACAAGATTTCAATATTATATGGGAAGAAGTGCCCAGAGTAACACGACCCACAAAATACCTTTGAACTTTTGAGGTTTTGACACAACGGCAGGGGGCACAATGTTGCATTCAGCCACCAAGCCAGTCTCTCTTTCATGGCTAAAGCCACTCCTGCTGCTGCTGCTGGGGGTCACCACAGAGCCCTGCCTCCTAATGAAGAATTTTGGAGTGCAATGCAAATAATTAATGAATTGTCAGAACACTGAGGACAGATCTATGTTTTCATTATTCTGTCACACACAAGGATTCCAATCAGGCACAGTATGTATTTCCAGTGCCACTCACCACCTTCATTCCCACGTCACTTTTTTACAAGACAGACAGTCTAGCAGGTGGGTGTGAGGCTTGACAATCTGAGAGGGGAACACTGGGCAGGGACTGGAGAACACAGAAAATTAAAATGTTTTTTTTTGTAGCAGTATTTTTGGTTCAGGGATTTGGGGATTACCTTTTTTCATTATTATTTTTGGAAGCACGAAGACTGAAAAAACCTGAAAATGCAAATGTCTGCATTTAGGATATTTCTATGATCAAGAACTTAACCGTTTTCTAGGGGAAATCTGATCAGATACAATGCAAGGCTTGCATCTACCACCTTTGGTGAAACCACACTGTCACATGGCTGTCACATGTGTAGACACATGTGCACACTGTCAGAGTGCTCTGCTCAGATAATGCAGTCAGTACACCCCATGAAGTTAATTCCTAGTATTCACATGGCCAGACCTGATCATTGATCCATACATTTATGTCTTTCTAGAAGAGAGTAGGAAAAATTGAAAGTAAATGGAAAATATTGGAAAAGTAAATGTACATGCTTCTAAATTTCCAATATTATTTTCTTTATTGGCATAATTTATTATCGAAAACTATTGGCTCAAGCTGGTTTGAATTTCTGGGAAGTTCTCTGGCCTCTGACTGACCATTACTGGCAATCTCAAGTCTGTGCACGTACTGACATTCCAAGTGCGCACACAGTTTTGCTGCAGCTCAAAACAGCTTCAAGAGACTGGGCAACCAGTCAGGGCCAAGGCAGTAGCAAATGAATGGGCATGCAGGGAGAGGGGTATGCAGGGCTGCACATGGAAAAAGTGAAGGGAGCGTCATGAAATGACACATTCCTGGTAGACAAAAACACAATGGAAAGAAAGAAAGCATAGTGTAAAGAGAAAATTACTTGACCAGGTATGTACAAATGAAAAAGAAAACCAGAATATAAAAGCTTGAAGAGCAGAAAAAATACACAAATATGAATACAAGTACTAACCACAGGGATGCCCAGAGCAGACATGAGATACTTGCAGGACAGAGCCTCGTGTAGATCATGAACATGCTTGTTGCGCTAGAACGAATTGCAGCCTTTTATATGAGAGGGAGAGGGCTGCTCCCCCTCCCACCACAAGGTGCTTATGCAGGGCTTAGACATCCGGAAATCAACCTCTGGAAGATCTATCTTCAAGAGTGCACAAGTCCTGACAGTTTTGACTGTCTACTACAGGACTGCATGAGAGATATGATGGCAAAACAGAGATGTGGTAGGCACTTCTCCTGACTCAACAGGAGCAGACACCAGCTGCCATTAGCAAAACCTCATGAAAACAAGGCGAGCAACCAGTGAAGGCTGCACAGCATGTTGAGGTGCCGAAGTCTGCCGAGTCACGAGCTTTGGATGAGCATATGAGCTAAAGACAAACGTATATTGACAGCAAAAACCAAAGAGAAAATGATCATGGGTCTTCTTGGTAGGCACAGAAACTGGGCAAAGAGCTAGCTGGTGTGGCAGGCCACAGGACTAATGCTTATTTCTATTTCAGTCTAAAAGAACAGTCTGGAAAAACTGTCTCCTTGAAACAAACCCTTGAATGCTGGTCTAAGTCTGACTTGTATGAACCAGTCTGGGATTTCATGTGCACAGATCTGATTTCACACTGTCACCAAAAGGGACAAGGCTGGCCCTGCTGCACTTGTCCAAAGCCTCCCTTGCACTGTCACCAGCAGGAGTAGACACCCATGGCAAACTGAGTCAGGCTGAACATGAGTCATTATTTTTCCTCTGGGTCAGTTTTCAGCTGCACCATTCCCCGGATCCTGCCTGCCAGGAGGGGGCACAAGCAGTAGCCCTAGGAATGCACAGCTTGGGAGTAAAGTCCCCTTTGGCAGCAGCACAGGCTGCAGTCTGAGTCAGCAGCACCATCTGATACGGGTGGCATTGCAGGGCAATGCGAGTCCGAGGCACCTTGGGACCTGTGTGCCTGAGCTGAGCGTGTGCCTGTGCCTGTGTGACCATGCCCATGGGTAGGTCCTTTCTCACAGACATAGCACAGCTGTCCTCGCAAGCATGCAAACTGGCACACTCGGGACTTTTGTCCTGACTTGGCAACATTCCCCCATCTTGCTGCCATTAGTGCATTTTTTTCCTTTCCGTGGTCCAGCCCTGGAGACCACCCTGAGCTCTTCATGGGATATGTTTGGCAGCTACCAGGTTTTGCAGGCCAACTGGATTATATTTTATATATCAGCAGGCGTGCCTGGAGCAGCGCCTCATCTTTTGGCTTCCTTTTGTGGTGATCTCCTCTTTCGTTCAACGCCTGCGTGCTCTGATGCCCATCAGCCTGTCATGTGCCAGGGAAGCAGCAGCAGGACAGAAATCCCCCGAGGATTTTTGTTCTCTCTTTCCACATAAATTCAGGCACAACGAGGAGGTTCTTGGGGAGCACCGTATGAACAATTCTGCTCTTGTTGGACAATGTCCTCTGTGTTGAGCACTGGGGCAGCAGGATTTTCTGGGTTTGACAGCTTTGGCTGGTCTGAGGTAACAGCCATGCAGACTACCCAGCCCAACAATGGTATCTCTCGCCATCCCTTGGAGATGATGTGTGTCCTTCGGCCAGTGGCCCTGTCAAAGCTTGTGGGTTTGCACAGATCCTGCCCTTGCTGTACAGCAATTTGAGTATGCTATCCATCACAATCTTATGCTGCTATAGACCCCCTATGGATACAACATAGTGTTTAAAATCAAAGTCATATCCCACACCACATGGTCCAAAGGACAGTACCTATATTTTCACAAGATACTGCTAGCATCAAACCATTCCCTGCAGACACAGATTATGCTACTCTTTCAGATCGGTCTGCTGGCTGCTCAACATAACTTCAAGGACCACATTTAGTGGTGAGGAGTGGGAGCCACATGGTCTCCTGAGGCCTACAGGAATCTGATATGAGATAATCCACCATGCTCTACCCATTCCTTCACCCGCTCCTGCACTTTGCCCTGTGCATTGGGAACAATATGCATTCTTTCCTCTAGATATTTAATTTTCTTACTTACTGTCTGGAGACATGTGAGTCACCTCAACGACTAGAAGCTCATGGGGGACCAGCGCCACTGAAAGTGTGGGATGAAAGTTTTGTGGAGAAGAGGCAGGAGCACTGCTGCACTGCTCCATGGTCTGCTCACAGACACCACTGAGGCTGCAAGGAACTGAGGCAGACAAACATGTCACTGAGAAATGTATCTGCCTTTGGCACATTTTACCCAAAGCAGAAAGTGTGAAACACCTTGAAGTAGACATAAATTCTGTTTCAACTTGATTGGTGCTTTCACTGTCTGTTTTGCTCGAAATGACAGCCAGGACTAAAATATCCAAGTTAATATATCATAGCAATAGAGTTTCCTGTTGTGCCATACCATGAAGGACAAATGAAAGATCTAGTCTTGCAAAAAACATTTAGTACCTTCAGAAGACTCTCAAACAGCCTTCAGTGGCTATTTATAACAGGTGCACATTGCTCTGTGGTGCTCTGAGGTCTGGGGTCTGCTCTAGCAGAAGGATGCACAATCTGGAGCAAGCTGTATTTGTTCATAGCTAGTAAAGAGCAGCATTTATTGTAGGTCTTCCACTGCTGTTTGCCACTCACTTTTAAATACTACTCACTTTCTCTGCCGGAAGACCACACAATTACTACCAGCAATCACTACTAGCAATCAGAATGTTACACTTCTAAAACAATTTCCACTGAAATAGAAACTCCTCCAGGGTGAATTGCTCCAACACACCATGGATGTGCTAGGCTGCAAGCAGGGACAAAAGGACTATATTGGCGTCGAGGAATTCGTAAGGATTGTTATGTTTCCAGTAACATGCTTCTTTTTTTGTTGTTTTCTGCATTTTCAGTTGAATGTTCCCTTTGCTATTACGTTTTCCATCCTTTGGCTCCAGTTCAGTGAACTAGTTGGGCATGTATTTAACTTCAAGCAGTTAATTCTGTACTTATGTGCTTTGCCCAGTTGGGCCCTTGGTTGTTAACTACCTGCTTCCTATCAGGAAGGAGGGCTTTGTATGACAGTAACCTCACCCTTGGGGCTGTGGGAGGTTACTCCAAACCTTAGACCAAAGGGACTTGTTCAAGAGCACTACAATTGCTATTTTTCCTGGGAACGCATCATGCTGTCACAGCATCTGTCTTGGCCTATATAAACCTCATTCTTGAGATGGCCACTTTCTGTGCCCCTGCAGAAAGCAGACTTTAAATCAGAGGCTTCCTGTTGTCCTGCACTATTACCACCCTGCAGCAACAGCTCTGAAGGCAGCAGTCTCAAAGTTGAACCCTCCATGGCACCCAAAGCAAGGGGTAGGAAGAGTATTTTGCTAACACAGTAGTTTTTTCTAGCTGTGAGTGCAGCTGCGCTGCGTTAGCCTAAAGGTACTTCCTTGCTTATGTGCCTGATAGCTTGCACTTCATTCAGTTACTACAGTTTAAAGTGAATTGGGTCTGGCAGAGCACAAGCCTTGCTTTCCACTGTAAGCCTCTTTAAGAAAGGCTCTCCTGGGACTGCAGATTCCTGGAGGGAGTGGAAGAAAAGCTGCAGAGCTGGGCACAGAGCCACTTTTGCAGAGAGAAAATACTGACATAGTGCCATCTGCCCTGTAAAAGTTTTTGGCAGTGTAAACATGCATACCACGTCTTCAACGTGTAGCACACCCGATAGAGAGAAAGCTAACATCCCTTGCTAAATCACACCCATTTTCTCTTGAATTTCACTCTGCTTGCTTAGGTTCTTACAGAAATGCTTAATATTATATTGTCTGGGTGACCTTACCCCCTGTCACTTTTGACAGGCTCAAGTTAGGGGGCTAACTGGAATGCGTGTTTAATGCTTTGTTCGTGATTGTGCAGTGAGGATGGAAAAGCTGTAATGACTGTTCCATGATGCAGGGCCTATAAATAGAGTGCATGGAAAAGGATGCTCTCTAATGCATTATGTTCTGATCAATAAAAACAAGCTGACTCCAATTATATTTTATTGTCTCTGAGAAAAGTATTTACATGGCATAACAGCTGTGAGTCACAGCAGTGGTTTGGTTAGGAGTCAGATTCACTTAGAAATATTTGAGGCTAATGGCTGTTGTTTTCTGCACTCAGGCACTGCACCACTGACCGCTCTTGCTGGTGTTAATATTTAATCCCTTCACTGAACTTGCACCACTTACCTGTAAGTGCGCTTCACAAGAGTGCTCTCTAAGGCCGTAGGAACAAAAAGGTTCATATCCAAGCTGGATGTAAACCCCAACAAGCTTATGAATTCTTTGTATGGGGAAAATGTAGAGATCTCAAGTACATATGATCCTGCAAGTTCTTTTAACCTAAGTAAATGAGAACGAGAATAAAAGTAAAAGTGAAGGAAGAAAGAAAGAAAGATGACAAAATGACTTGTCCAAAGTTGCAGAGCAGATAAATGGCAGAGAGGAGAACAACCCAAACTCCCTGAGCCTGCATTGTTAGGTCTGGCTGTAGACCTTGGGTTTCATTTTTTGTTTTCTCCATGGTCTGAGCTGTTCTGCATTACTTTGTGTCCATGCAAGACTAGCAACTGGTACATAGAGGATTACTAGAGACACCCAGGTCCTGTTTCTCACATGGGAATTAACCAGCAATTCAGCCATGTGGCAGAGATCTCATGTCCATGTGGGCTTGAGGAAAACCTTCAAAAATCAATCAGCAGACTTCAGATACTCAGAACATGAAGAATTAAATCCAAATACCATGTACTTAATGAAAACTGGACCTGGGAGAAGCACATATTTTCAACTTTCAGCCATTTTTCCTCTCCAGAAATGAGAAACACTGAGAAAAGAAGTTTTATCTCTGTTTCCTAACAGATATAAAAACATAATTAATGCTTTAAAAAAAACCAAACAACCCCAAAACATTCAATTATATGCTCCAGTATGGTAAGTACAAAGGTAATTATTATAATTTGATACATCTATTTTTCATAGTGGCATTTACATCCATGGTTTCTCCAGAGCACTTAATGCTTTCTGACAGCCAGTGAGGATGACTTCTTGAAAGCTGGAAAGCCGGGAGGCAGAACACATTTGGTGTTCCAGAAGAGCATTCACATCTATGTAGAGGTTGCCTACAGCAACTAATAGTATGAAGTTCCTTTTGTCTCACGAAAGTGAAAATTTTATGGAACTTGCTTGTGCTTTCTTGCTATTTTTTTTTAAACTGCCAGAGAAACATGACAAGAGACTGAGATTCAGTGAGAGAAATAGGTAGCAGTCAAGAGCAAAATATAAGGTAGCCCCATTTATCTCTTGGACACAGTTATCCTTTGGTGAAAGGAAACACACTGCTCTCAGTGAGTTACAGACATCAGAAGCCAGGATCTGGAAAAACCCATTAGCCTGACCCAGTCAGGCTGGATCCCAAAATAGCTTTGCCTTTGAGAAAGGTGAGTTTGGCTTGCTCTTGCCTGTGCCTCTTGGCTGTTGACATTATGGACTCTGACTGCTTGCTGGGAAGTTGCTCATGTCTGAAGCCTGATTTCCAGAGAAACCGTGCATTATGGAGATGTACATTTTGCCAAAAGTTGGGGGTTTTTCCCTTTTATAATGGCTTTGTATTACTCAAGTAGTCCAAGCAAGCACCAGGTTCCGAGTTACACTTGTACTTGGATTGTCCAGTGGTTATTCTGACACAAAATGTGAATTCACGTTACCAAATCAGTGCTTGCCCAATGCTTTGGGGACGTAACATTTTACATAACATCAGGTGTACTTGACTCTCATGGTCTGTTGGTCACATCCTCCTCCTCCTCCTCCATTTCTGACAAAGCTATCTAGTTTCACAGGCCATACTGAGGCCCATAGAGACAGAATGACCACTACTGTGTAAATAGCATCACCAGGGTAAATATGTAAACATGCAATGTTAGGAGGTGGTCAGACCTGATACTTCCAATACCAGACCATACTTAGTACCTCTGCTATGACCTAGGCATGCAGAAATGAGTCATTGCTGACCTTGAACTTGGTGAGCCTATGAGCTCACAGGAAAGAAGATTTAGCTCACTTTGCAGTAAAGTTTCTTAATATTTGCACAGTCACAAGAAATGCAAGGTGTAGGATGCCTCTTGGTGTGATAAATTGCACTAGAGCATTTGAAGATTCAGTAGTTACATTTGTTTTGATTTTAACAATTCCACGCCCACAAATTATGATCAATGTGTGTTTGTTTGTGTCTGACACAGTGCAGTCCAAATCTCCCCTGATGCTTCCAGAAAGTACTCAACTACCTTTATTTCTCACATTAAAATGCATGTCTCTTAATATTTTGATGTTTTTAAACAATTACCCAGCATATGATTACCTTCCTACTTTATTTCATCTACCCTATTTTAGAGGGCATCTTTTTTGGAACCCTACCTTGGCAAAATATGAAATACACTCTGGTAATCTAAGAGAAGAGTTCACTTCCTGAAACAAATTTATCCACTTAAACACTTCTTAAATAAATCCAGGGATCAGGAGCACTAAACAGGATAAAGGTCTAAGCAATAGGATTCTGTGTACTGCATTTGCCTTCTTTAATTATCATCGTCTTTAAAGGGAGAGAGGGTCGTATTTTACTAAAGAAGCTGGCAACCTTGATGAAACTGTATCATACTAATTTCCAAACAGTTTGGAGACTGCTCCTGGGCAGCTGTGCAAGTCCAGCCAGTGAAGTTCTTACAAGCAGGACTTTTACATATATGTTTCAAGTGCAGCTTTCAGCCATTTTTTTCCTGATATTGTTGTGCTCTTTGTTTGACCCTAAGAAAATGCTAGTATTTCCACTAGTCACTGGCAAAACTCCCGTAGACTTCAGTGCAAGTTAAGTTTGTCTGGAGAAAGAGACATGTCATTTAGTCTGTGGTTTGGTCTCACATTAGCATGTGCTGCCCACTGCTATGCAAAACAAAATAACAAGTTTCTAAAAGGAAAGTTTATTCTTTTGCATGTGTGTTTTCTAACCACATAAGTAACAAATAAACATGGTAATTTCACTGCCTGCAAGCGAATGTCTGAAGCTTCTTGAAAATCATCTTTCAGACAGACCACATGAATCTGCAGGGCTCACTGAGACCCAGGTGCTAATTCCATGACTGAGCTGTGTTGAAGTGACTCAAAGACAACTGCAAAATGACATTTGACATCTCACCATCTCTCAGGTCAGCGAGTGCCCCAATTCCACTTCATTGTGTGGATGTGCCCCAGGGCATCTGTAATCCATGTTAGGAATTAACTTGATGTCGGCATAGGGTACCACAAAAAAACTCTCTGCCCAGTCTGCAGCAGTAATGAAAAGAGCTGATTTATGTAAGAATACAAAAAGAAGGTGATGGAGAACAGTATGAAATATGCTCTGTGTCATTTCATAATTCAGGGAGAGTTTCTTATGCAAAACATATTTTTGATCCTATTTTGAGAGAACAAAATGGTATTGGAGACAATTCCAAAGCATAGTCAGAGGCAAAGCAAAATTCCCCTTAATGGATACTTAAAAAGTCTGGGACATAAAATGTTTGGGAATAAAAAAATTTCAATAATAAGAAGCAAGACTAAAAACATAAAATGATGCAGACAGAAGTTAATCAAGAAGACAATGAAGGCAGCTTCCTGAAAGGAAGTTTTTAACCTGCTTTTTTTTTTTCCCCCCAAATGAAAGAAAAGCAGGTTAAAAAAATGTACATTTTCACCACATGCACAGCTAACCTATTTTCTCATTAACTCAGACTCCCCTTAATGCAGAAAGGCAAGTTAAATGTATTTACAGATTAAAGCAGTGTCCAGAGTTGTAACAGGACAAGTATGCCGGGCTAAAACCCCAGTCTTGGTGTGGATGTAGCTGTAATGGAGGGTGTGAGAGAATTTCCTTCTCTACTGTATAATCTGAGTTTGCCCAGGGAGGGATGAAAGACAGTAACTGGGCAGATGCTGAAACTTGGTTTGGAGACCAGAATATCACACAAATTCTCTGGAATTACACAGTTCAATGCCTTTAAAACACCGGTCTCTGTGCCTCTGCTCTCCAGCTACAAGTGGAAACAATGTCACTGCACTCCAAACAAAGCACATGAAAGAGACAACCCATCAATGTGCACAGATACATATTCTTGTGACTGAGAACCAGGGGAACATTGTCTCCAGAATGAATTAACTCATGTTCCTACTTCTAGGGGTTATTTTTGTTATTTAGTTGTGTTGTTTTCCTTTGTTTTTTCCTCTCCTTCCCACAAAGTACATGAAGCTGCTGACTGCTGCCAAGGTCTAGCTGGGCTCGTACTGCAGCTGCAGCCCTACTCCTGGAGGAGTTTAGTCAGATGCCAGAGTGTCAAGAGGGCAGAAGCAGCGCTTGATGACTTTTGCCTGCAGCTCAGCATTCTTCTCTTCTGCCCGTATTCTTTAAACTTCCGTGATTGAACCTGTTTTTTTTCCTCCAACATGGGCCTTCATTGGCAAATCATCAGACAGGGTAGCAAAAGTGACCTCAGAGTGAAAATAAGAACCAGCTATTGTCAACAATGTGTGATTCTTTTACTTCCATACACTGATACAGTGCTGAAACTACAAGTCCCAGTGTGCAATAGCACAACTTTGTCAAAACTGTAATATTGGTTACCTAGAAATTAAAAATATTGGCAACAAAATATCTATACTTGTGGCTATAGAAGCAAACATTATCTGATTTGGTATTGCTGACCACTCTAAACAGTGTTTGATATAACCAGTACAGCAAAATTCAGAAGTCAGGAGGTTCAGAGCACAAAAAACTACTAGATTCACAGCAGAGTAGACACAAAAGGGATTTTTTGCAGCACTTTTTGACTGCATCCTGCAGCATATACTGATATATAAATCAACAAATATCGGAAGATGCAGTTTGGCATTGTGTCCGACCATGCTCTAATAATCCGGTCAGTCTTATTTGTTACTGTTCCAATCTCTCCTACAAATACTAGCTTCCTTGTTTTATTCTGATTCACGCAGGCCCCACAACCATCTGCAATTTGGCAGCTTCTATTGAGTCAGAAAATGTCAGCAGGAGAGGGGAGGGGTGATTAAAGAGAAGAGACAGAAACTTTTCCAGCCCTCTGCTTGCCTGCCTTTTTAGCGTTCTCTTTGTGAGCTCTGCTGGCAACACCTACAATTCCTTTCTTTCATTACAACATCTGATTGTGCTAACAGGGGCTGCCCAGCACTTGATTAAAGATGTGTTCTTAACCAAGAACAGTGCAATTAAATGTGAGAGTTTTATGCATCCAAGACCTTAACCAGGGGCAGGAGAATAAAGTATTGCAGATTTGGAACCTGATGCGTGGAATCTGTTAAATCATACTGACAGTCACAGACTAGTCCAGCTTGGAATCCAATCGGCCTTATATGGTAAATTCAGCAATATTTTAATAACTATCCACAGCTTGATAGTAAGTTCTTTTCATGACAGTGTAAATGCAGTTCTTTTCATGCACTGTCACAGCCGGCCTTTGGGACACTCTCCTTTTTCCCAGAACTAGGACTAACACTCAGGAAATTTTGCCAAAGTGTAATTGGGTGATATTTGTTAATCAAAGAAAAGAATTCTCTTTGCATCTGTTGAGGTCCTTCTTTCATGGCTCGACTCTCACAGATTTAGTGATGCTAGCTAAAAAATTGATCTTAAACACACAGGGCATGATCCAAGATAGAAAGGGCTTCTAATGATCTCAGTGGATTTTGGATTTTTTACTATTCCTTCTGGGATGAAAAGAAGTTCCTGTTGTCTCTCTGCTATGTCTGCACAGTGACTAACATAACCTAAAAAGAACAGTCAGCCAAAGAAAGCATTATTATAAACATTGTTTTGCACAAAAGGAACACAAGCTGAGGCCTGCAGAACCATGCAAGTGCCTCACTCACTCCAGCAGAAATAAGCAAGCATTAGGTCCCTATTTGAGAATCTCACCCAGTGGTTTGAACAAGATCAGCTGAGGTAGGTCCTGGTACATCAAGAAACTGAGCACAGGTCCCCAGAGTGACAGCCCCATGATCCATGTTGATACTGTTCCTGTTCTCTGGATTAAGCTAGAAAACTTACTGTAACATGCAGTGCTTAGACCAGACATATGTGTACAAGGATGTACCTCAGGACGGCAAACATCCATTTTAAAAAAAGACTCATTAAGATTGTAAATACAGATTTATAGAACTATTTGCCCAATTGCTACACAGTTTGAAATGTAGAATAAGCTTGACAGAGATATCAAATTACTTGAGATAATAACCAAATCTCTAAAAAATTCTTTCCTCGCTAATCTATGAAAGCAAATACAGACTGTACCCAACCAGTAAGTTACTCCCTGTGAAATGAGCCTAAGCAGAACAAAAGGTACCTCCTCAGTCTTCAATGAGATCTGTGGTTAATACAATGTAGTCCTAACATTTCATGTTGGGGAGGGAGGAGAGAGAGAGGCCTTAGAGTCTAAGGTCCCACATGGAGAAGCAGGATGCAAAGCTGAGGCAACAGGTCTCGTCTTCTCAGCACCTGAGCCGAAGACCTTGGGTAGTCTGGTACAGATCACTGGGGACTGGTTTCTGACCTCATTTGGCTGTTCTGCCTTTGGCTGTAACAAACCAACCTGTTGCAGTGGGCACTCAGGAACACCTTATATGCTGTTTCAGGCCAGACTGATGCATTTTCAGGTTTGACCAACTATGCTTGGGCAGTGGCAACAGAAAGTCTTCTGCACCACAAGAAAAGCACATTAATGGCACAGTAACATCTTTGGGCTGGAGCACTGTGGTGGGTTGACAACAGTCTGAGTGTTTGGCTTGTAAGGTGGGTGCAGGTTTCACCCTTTCCTTCTTCAAAGGGCAGTAGAAAAGAGCATAGCACATCTTACATTGCCACAGCTGTGTCTGCTCCAATCTTCTGCTTCACTTCCTTCCTCCCACTTACCCCCAGAAAGTCAAGAGTTCTCTGCTATTTCTTTTTCTGCTTCATTTTCCTGCACTTCAAAACCAGGATTGTTAATGCCTGCTCCACAGGACTGCAGAAAACACTAGAAGATAAACAAGTACCAGCACAATGCCTAAACATCTCATATCTAGCATGCTCTCACACTGTAAGATGCTTGTGAAGAGAAGAGCGGTCTTCCCAACCCCCAAATTTATTACTCAGCTGGATCACAATCATTTATTCTACCTCCCAACAAAGTGTAGTGATCAGAAGTACTTCTGTGATAGCATTTAAGAATGTTGCAGATCAAAGCCTGTCTGAAGTGACAGAGATGGTGAATACCCCCTCCTCTAGATCCAACTCAAAAATAAAAGCCCTGTGTGTAATGAAAACCAAATTGTCTGTGTCTCTGCCAAAGAAATAAGAAAACCAAGAGTGGCATTTCCTTACTCCGGACCTGCGGCAGCTGGCCTTTCCTGTAATATGGAAAGTCAGCGGTGGGTAATATCATTGTCATGAAGAACAGTTTTAGTCAGCAGTGAGTGGGCGTTTACACACAGGATTTCAGAAAGAGAAGTGTGGCTGTTGGGCTTTTTACAGTGTTTAGGACAAGAAACATTGTGAATTTCACCCTTCAACAACCCTAAACTTGCTTTGGGTGCCAAGAAGACCCTTCTTCCTCCTACCTTTCTTGGTTAGTAGCAGCAGCAAGCAGTTCTGGAGTGAAGATGATAGCTAATGACATCAGTACCCACTTATGGCACAAGATCTTATTTCAATTCAGCTCTGACACTTTTTGCTCTTTCAGGAAAGTCAGTGCAAACCTGGGAATCCAGCTACGAACACAGAGAAGTTCATCTGTACAGGGAGA